>JBBDGT010000263.1:0-250928 GCA_037306005.1 Rhinophrynus dorsalis
TTTTCTTCAATCCTGAGCAAGGCTGCTCTGCTGGAATATCACAGTTTTCCCCCACAGTCACCAGGCAGGACTAGTGTACTGTTTTAGAATCAGCTCTCTTTATTGAATGGAACAGACAGCTTATATACACTTACAGAGACTCTTATCAAGATCAGCATGCAAACTAGGACTTGGGACAGTGTTTCTATGCTTGACCAATCAGCCACCAACACCCTTATCTTAAGCATGCAAATTAGGACTTGAAAAATAGACATTCTTAACTGGCTCAACTGGCTTAACCTCCCCTGATTGGTCAAGGAAGCACAGCAGGAATCTATTAACATTCCTTAGCACAGACATGGAGTATATTGGAAGCAACGCCCAACCCTCACTATCTCTGCACTCTATCTCCCAGCTACCAAATCCTGTTACAGACTTTATATTATAACACCACACACTATTACATTATACCACACAATATACAATACAATGAGCAATATATCAACTGTTACAGTCCTGGAGGTGAACGTCACCACATGTCCCTCTGTATTTTGTGTATATTTCTTCCATATCACCAAAGGTCCACAAAATATGGAGGGACAGAGAGTAGGATAATTTAACAGACTTGGAAAATTTGGAGAATTAAGGATAAATTGGAACGTTGATGAAAGAGTTTGTGATAGTATTTGTGTAAATTACCAAAGCATTTAATACATCAAATTGTGACAAGTGTATAGATTGTGGACTCGCAAAGATTCATTGTAGTGATTATATGATTCCCCCAATCAGTCCAAGGGCAGTCCTTTTCTGTGACACCCTGTGCCCATCATGCAGCACAGGGTGACTTAGACCCATGAAGGGGCAGGGAAGCTGGGAAAGCCACTTCCCCATGCATAGAGTCCATAGTTTGTAGGAAAGGGGCTGGCCCTCAGGCCCCTCCAGAAGCCAAGGGCCCAATGGTTTCCATGACAGTCCCCCTTTCTTTGGAGGCAAAAGAGGAATTTCATTGTTGGTTAGGCCACATGGAGGCCTGGAATGGGAAAGTTATTTTCGGCATTTCCCCAGTCATAGTTATAGAATCAGATGCCACCAACACAGGCTGGGGAGCATGCTGTGAAAATCTCACCACAGGAGGCAAGTGGTCTCATCTAGAGAAAGACCTGCACATAAACTGCTGAAATTATTGGTGGGTTCTTTCGAAGTCAGAAGTTTCACAAAAGATTCTTCGGATTGTTGCATCCCATTAAAGATGGAAAATGTATCAGTCAGGTACATTAACCATCTGGGAGGCACCAAATCAAAAATCTTGGCCAACCTAGCCAAAGACTTTTGGCAGTTTTGGCTCAACAAGAAAAGCTCCGTTCAAGCGGAATAACTTCCAGGTCTCTCCAACACCATAGAAGATTGGAATTCCACACATCTTTTGTATTCCAGCAAATGGACTCTTCGCAAGTCTATTTTCAGGAGAATAAATCTCCTCTGGGATCCTTTGAAAATAGATCTGTTTGAATCTCCATTGAACAAATCATTACCCAGTTTCTTCAGCTGGAGACCAGACCCGGAAGCTTTAGCAGTAGATGGGCACAGTTTCAGGAATTATACATTTCCTCCTTTTTGCAATGATCCCCAGACTCATTCTTCAGGTCAGGAAGCAATCAGCAACCATTGTGCTGATAGCTCCTGTTTGGACAACTCAGCCGTGGTTCCCTCCACTTCTCGAGTTATCAATAGACAATCCTCGTTACCTAATCCTGTTTCCTCATCTGTTAATGAATCTATTGGGAATCCTCATGAACTCTTATTAACCGATCAATTATATCTCATGGTATGGCTAATTTCAGGGGTCCCTGGTGCCTCAAAGGATGTTCAGAACCAGCTCAGTCACTTATGTCCAAGGCCTGCTCCCCAGGGACTTGAGCATGTTACAATTCATTCTGGACCATCTGGACACGTTTCTACCAATCTAACTAACATCCTCAAATTTCTTTTCTTTTGTTTTCAACAAGAGAAAGCATATAGAACCATCAACTGCTATAGATCCTCAGTTTCTCATGAGCATACTGACAATTTACCAATCAGTCAAAATCCCTTAGTATGCAAACTTATGAGAGGCAAAGAGCTGGTCAGAGATGCTCAACTAGAAAGGAGCCTACCCTCGAATTAACGAGACTCTATAGGATAAGTATTTTACCCAGGGTGCAATCTCTTTTATCTCACTAGTGCCTTTCACAGAGAAGAAATATCCTAAAGCACATCATACTGATACTACCAAAAGGCAGTCAATTCATGAAGTTCCAGGCAATTTGTCTCTGAACAAGGGAATCAGCCAACCCCAGACGTACGTTTCAGCCATGTTGGGTCTCATCAGTGAGGTATAGCTGATCTCTCTAAAGCACTATGAGCAAGGGATCCACATCTGAATTACCCTGTTACCCTTAGGGTGTCCAGTCCCAAGGATAAACAAGCCTGCCCTCAAATTTATGAGAATCTATAGAATACAAAGCCTAATCAGGGATCAATATCGTTTAATTTGCAAGTACTTTTCAAAGAGAGAAAGCATTCTAAAGCACATCTTACTGAACCTACCAAATGACAACCCAGACCACAAAGTGGCAGACACTTACCCTCTGAGCTAGCACCGCCAACCGAACTGATACATCTCATCCTTAAATGTTTTGTGAAGCTGCTGTCTATAGAGAGGCACTGTGAGCAAGGGGTCCACATCTGTATTACCCTGTTACCCTTAGGGTGATCAATCTCAAGGGTTATTTGCATATGCAAAGAGCTGGTCAGAGATGCTATAGAGCCTACTCACTTCCAGATTAGGCTTGTTCCTAGTTGAGCATCTCTGACCAGATCTTTGCATAAACTTATGAGAGGGATAAAACTGATTAGACCACCTAATCCTAACCTTGTGAAGGAACATCAGGATTTTATTAAAGACACAGAAGCAAATATTATCCCTCCCATTTGTACCCTCACTATCATCTATTTTCTGTTTCCCCTTTGGCTAATGACTCATGGTTCTATACTATGTTCTGAGTTGTTTGAGTGCGGGGTGAAGTTTGATCCTAAGAGTTAATTGTTATGGATTTATACAGAGAAAGAGGAAGATGCCTCAGGAGTTCTACTGTTTATATGTGAAAAGCACAGCTGATTGGAGGACCAGCTGCAGGAGGCGTGGCTCATATATGAACGCATTGCATGTTTTTTCTTATCTGTTTAACATTGACCTTTTTCTGCTGCTATACAGGAGTAGTAAAGATTGATATAGCATAATATTCACCTCCGTGTCTTTAATAAAATCCCTGTCTTTCCTTGACAAGGTTAGAAAAATCCTCGAATTGTTATTTACTTAAAGGGATAGTATTGCTTGAAAAGAATTTTATTTTATATTGTAGCCTTTAAAAAAAAAAAAAAAAAAAAAAAAAAAACCATTAAAAATGATATAAGTCTTATCTCCCAAACCTTTATGGTTTGGGGAGACATTAGCAAGTAAAGTTTCCCTCAGAGTTATATCACTGCTCAAGCATGCAGGTTTGGAATCCGGTCCCAGGACCGGCCGCGGCTCTTCAGCAGTGCCAAGATCATGAGCATTAAAAAGAATTTCTTCATTGGAATGATGTACAAAGTGGGGCTTGCAAGCCAGGCACACTTTGTAGACAGTTCCAATGAAGTAGTTATTTTTAAAGATCGTGAGCTCGGCACTGCTGCCTGCTGATCTGTGGACCGGATTCCAAATCTGTCCACTAGATGGCAGACTTGGCTAAAACAGCAGGAAAAGGGAACTTTACTTTACTTGCTAATATCTCCCAAAACCATAAACGTTTGGGAGATAAAAATTATACAGTGTTTAATGTTTTTTTAAGGGCTACAATATAAAATACAATTATATTCAAGCAATACTATTCCTTTAAGATAAATATAAAATTAATACAGCACAAATGCTGAGGGGTAGACCGTTCAGGAAAATATTATCTAAGTGTAGTAAGTTATTTGAAAAATATATGCATATCAGAGAAAAATATTTGACAGAGCTCAAAATAATTGTTAACTTATTGTGAGACATAGAATTCACAAGAAATGAAAAAATAAACAGAAAACCATACACAAAAAGAATATATATATAAATCTATGTATAAATCAAAAATTCTCTGTGTATGAGAACTATTAGCGCAAACACAGATGAAATAAAATACACAAAAGCACATTTATAAAAGGCGATCGATCCCGTATAACTATATTGAACATCTAATTGAAGATATATACTATGTATCTTGTGTATGTGAAGTATATATCTACAACTAGATGTTCAATATAGTTATACAGGATTTATCGCCTTTTATAAAATGTGCTGATGTGTATTTTATTTCATCTGTTTGAGCTAATAGTTCTCATTTATACAGAATTTGTGATTTAAACATAGATTTATATGTTGTTTTTTCACATTATTTTTCGTTTATTTTTTTATTTCTTTTTGAATTCTATATCTCACAATAAATATTAAAATTTATGATATGCATATATTTTTCATATAGCTTACTACACTTAGAGGATATTTTCCTGCGCTGTTTACCCCTTCCCATTTGCGCTCTATTTTTTGCATGTTCTATGATCATCCCGAGAGGAATTTTGGTCATAAGAACTTGTTTGTAATACCAAGTACCATGAGCGAGAGGGTGACTGCCCATAATAAACTGTAGTTTTAGGGAAAGTCTGTATGTATTTTGATGCATTGGTATTTTTCTTTTGAAATTTAAATATATAATTTACTGTTGAATACTATCTGAATACCAAAAGTGAATGCACAATAATATACAATCTACTCATCTTACATATAACTTTTAATACTTATCTCTCACTATCCCACCATAGTGTTAACCTAATATTTGAGCGCGGTGTCTCTTCTCTAAAATAAAAAATTAATCCCTGGATATAAATAAATAACGTTCTCTATCCATTCACAGTGTATCCAGTTGAAAGATTTTCTCCTGAATAAACAAAGCTGATTGGTTAATGTTATTTTTGTTAAATATGTTCAGAAGGGAACCTGAGTGGCAAATAGTCCAAGTCTGGGTAATAGGTGCCAGAAAAATAAATAAGGACTCAGACACCAAATATGGTTTTAAAACCGGCCACAGCTTTATTGAGTAATGACATCACATAAAATGTCCTTGCCATGCAGACAATTTACCATTAACTTCAACATAAACATTTTTGTCCAAAGATGGACCAACTTATCATTCAACTGTGTACCCCATTGTCTGGCAATGAGTAGCCCAATGGGTACTGCCAACAATTAGCCAGCGGCTGCCACGAGGGTGAAACTTCACTCTTGAGGCCATTGGCCTTCCCACTGATTCTAAACAGATTAAAGGGATAGTATTGACTTCAAAATTACTACCCCTCATATTGTAGCCCTTAATAAACCGAGTAAAATGACACCAGCGGCATCTCTCAGACCTTTATGGCGTGTAAGAGATAGCCGCTTTCAAAGTTTCCTCTCCCCTGCTGTCAGCGTTCTGCTGCCAGCAGGGAGAATCCAGTTTCTGAATCAAGCGGAGGCTCTTCAGCAGAGCCGATATCTCGTTATGGAAGGAAAAATGATTCATTGAAACAGTCTTCTACGTGTGATTGGAAACCAAGCACACGTATAAGACTGTTTCAATTAACCATTTTTCCTTCCATAACGAGATATCGGCTCTGCTGAAGAGCCTCCGCCTGTGCCGGGACCGGATTCCCCTGCTGGCAGCAGAACGCTGACAACAGGGGAGAGGAAACTTTGAAAGCGGCTATCTCTTAAACCATAATGGTTTGAGAGATACCGCTGGTGTCATTTAACTCAGTTTATTAAGGGCTACAATATGAGGGGTAGTAATTTTGAAGTAATACTATCCCTTTAAGAACCTTCCCACTTTTTACTAGTTTCTATGCATGGCAAGGACATAACCGCCAGCTGTGACAATATAACTAACAACAAACACAAAATAAAAACAAACAAGGGGAGGGAGTGGGGGTGCCTGTGCTTACCCTCAGATGCGGCCCTGGCGAAAAATGGCCTCCAGCGTGCATCTGCTTTTATATACACGCCGGTCATGTGACCGGTATCATACTGCCGCTTTCTAAGACCTTCCCTCAGACATGTCACTCCTGCACTATGCGGACGCCCCTCTCCGGAGCTGGTGCTTGGACTCTTTACCAGTAAGACGTTTCCAACACCTCTTTTGGATAACTGACCCCTCAAGTGATACAACCCCCCTCAAGAGAGACGGTTAGAGATGATCCGTGCTTTCTCCTTCTGGAACACCGGCCCACTCTGCTGGTAATTTGCTTCTCTTTGCATTTTAACCCCCTTAACGACTGGCCGATCAGTGTGGGCGCGGGTCAGTTAAGGACCACGGACCTTTTTTTTTTCAGATTTCTGTTCAGAGACTCCCCAAACAGCGTGCAGCCGCGGTGGGAGCCCAGAATTCCATGACCGTTATAGTACGTCATGGTTCGTTAACTCAAATCGACCCATGACGTACTACGACTGTCAAGGGTTGTTAAGAGATTAAAGACAATATTCTGGACTATATGAAAGTATCAATTTGAATTTAATTTACAGTGTAACGAAATAAGGTGAAATACCCATGACATACTGTCTTAATATCCTTTTAACTTACAAAGATATTATTGTGTGGATCAAATTACCAGCAAAGTGCACATGTTCAAGAAGGAGAACACATTACGTGCTTGTATACCGAGGGTCATATCACTTGAGGGGTCATTTATCCAAAGAGATTGCTCCTAGAGGCGTTTCCTGCGCTGTGTCTGTTTGCTTCTTGTTTTGATTACAGAGAGTATGGAATTTGGGGTCACGAGGACACCATTAATTGGACATAGCAACTTGGCTCCAAAGAATAAAAAAATATGTTAAAGTTCTGCTTAATGGACTCTTGATCTTATCACGTAAAAAGTTGTGGTGTAAAATGGACTGCCAGCTATAAGCCTCCAGTGTATTTGTGGGTAAAAGGTCTAGGGACTGTAAATCATACTTTTTGTTGCGGAAAAGGGAACATTAATGTTTAAATTGTAATTTCTATATTTTGATTTTGTAAATAAAGATTATTATGTAAAACAAAAATAATCACTATAATATAAAAGACTGTATAGGCAGTGCATTGTGAGAAATATTTATATAATGTCCCAGTACTATATACATGCTATGCATTGTGGGATATACTCACTATAAAACAAAAGTCTAGTAGTCTGTACATGCTGTGCATTGTGGGATATGCTCACTATAATACAAAAGTCTAGTAGTCTGTACATGCAGTGCATTGTGGGATATAATCACTATACTATAAAAGTCTAGTGGTCTGTACATGCAGTGCATTGTGGTATATAATCGCTATAATATAAAAGTCTAGTGGTCTGTACATGCAGTGCATTGTGGGATATAATCGCTATAATATAAAAGTCTAGCGGTCCTGTACACGCAGTGCATTGTGGGATATAATCACTATAATATAAAAGTCTAGTGGTCTGTACATGCAGTGCATTGTGGGATATAATCGCTATAATATAAAAGTCTAGCGGGTCTGTACACGCAGTGCATTGTGGGATATAATCGCTATAATATAAAAGTCTAGCGGTCTGTACACGCAGTGCATTGTGGGATATAGTCACTATAATATAAAAGTCTAGCGGTCTGTACATGCAGTGCATTGTGGGATATACTCACTATAATATAAAAGCCTAGCGATCTGTACATGCAGTGCATTGTGGTATATACTTACTATAATATAAAAGTCTAGCAGTCTGTACATGCAGTGCATTGTGGGATACAATCACTATAATATAAAAGTCTAGTGGTCTGTACAGGCAGTGCATTGTGGGATATCATCACTATAATATAAATGTCTAGTGGTCTGTATACACAGTGCATTGTGGGATATAATCACTATAATATAAAAGTCTAGTCATCTGTACATGAAGTGCATTGTGGGATATAATCACTGCAATATATAGAAAGGCTAGTGGTCTAAACATGCAGTGCATTGTGGGATATACTCACTATAATATAAAAGTTTAGTAGTCTGTACACGCAGTGCATTGTGGGATATCATCACTTTAATATAAAAGTCTAGAACTCTGTATGTACAGTGCCTTGAGGAATATACTCACTATAATATAAAAGCTAGCAGTTTGTGTATGCATTGTATTGGGGATAAAATCACTATAATATAAAAGTCTAGTGGTCTGTACATGCAGTGAATTGTGGGATATCATCACTATAGTATAAATGTCTTGTAGTCTGTATACACAGTGCATTGTTGATATAAGCACTATAATATAAAAGTCTAGTGGTCTGTACATGCCGTGCATTGTGGGATATCATCACTATAATATAAAAGTATAGTAGTCTGTATGTACAGTGCTTTGTGGGATATACTCACTATAATATAAAAGCCTAGATGTCTGTGCATGCAGTACATTGTGGGATATTATCACTATGATATAAATGTCTAGTAGTCTGTACACACAGTGCATTGTGGATATAATCACTATAATATAAAAGCCTAGTAGTCTGTGTATGCAGTACATTGGGGATATAATCACTATAATATAAGAGTCTAGTGGTCTGTAAATGCAGTGCATTGTGGGATATCATCGATGTGATATAAATGTCTAGAACTCTTTATACACAGTGCTTTGTGGAAATAATCACTATAATATAAAAGTCTAATGGTCTATACATGAAGTGCATTGTGGGATATAAGCACTATAATATAAAAGTCTAGTGGTCTGAACATGCAGTGTATTGGGGATTTATTTACCTTAATATAAAAGCCTAGTAGTTTGTATGTACAGTGCATTGTGGGATATACTCACTATAATATAAAAGCCTGGTACTCTGTGTATGCAGTGCATTGGGGATATAATCACTAAAATATAAAAGTCTAGTGGTATGTATGTGCAGTGCATTTTGTGATATCATCACTATAATAGAAATGTCTAGTAGTCTGTATACAAAATGCATTGTGGATATAATCACTATAATATAAAAGTCTAGTGATCTGTACATGCAGTGCATCGTGGGATATAATCACTATACTATAAAAGTCTGGTGGTCTGTACATGCAGTGCATTGGGGATATAATCACTATAATATAAAAGTCTAGTAGTCTGTATGTACAGTGCTTTGTGGGAAATACTCACTATAATATAAAAGCCTAGTAGTCTGTACGTACAGTGCATTGTGGGATATACTTACCTTAAAATAAAAGTCTAGTAGTATGTATGTATAGTGCTTTGTGGGTTATACTCACTATAATATAAAAGCCTACTAGTCTGTACATGCAGTGCATCCTGGGATATCATCACTATAATATAAAAGTCTAGTAGTCTGTATATTCAGTGCTTTGTGGAATATACTCACTATAATATAAAAGCCTAGTAGTCTGTGTATGCAGTGCATTGGGGATATAATAACTATAATATAAAAGTCTAGTGGTCTGTACATGCAGTGCATTGTGGGATATCATCAACATCATCATAATAATAATAATAATATAACTGTCTAGTAGTCTGTATACACAGTGCATTGTGGGATATAATCACTATTATATAACAGTCTAGTGGTCTGTACATGCAGTGTATTTTGGGTTGTCATCACTATAATATAAAAGTCTAGTAGTCTGTAGGTACAGTGCATTGTGGGATATGCTCACTATAATATAAAAGCCTAGTAGTCTATGTATGCAGTACATTGGGGGATATAATCACTATAATATAAGAGTCTAGTGGTCTGTACATGCAGTGCATTGTAGGATATCATCATTTTGATATAAATGTCTAGTATTCTGTATACACAGTGCATTGTGGAAATAATCACTAAAATATAAAAGTCTAGTGGTGTGTACATGCTTTGCATTCTGGGATATAATCACAACAATATAAATGTCTAGTGGTCTGTACATGCAGTGCATTATGGGATATCATCACTATACTATAAAAGTCTAGTAGTCTGTATGTACAGTGCTTTGTGGGATATACTCACTGTAAGATAAAAGTCTAGTATTCTGTACACGCAGTGCATTATGGGATATCATCACTATACTATAAAAGTCTAGTAGTCTGTATGTACAGTGCTTTGTGGGATATACTCACTATAATATAAAAGCCTAGTAGTCTGTGTATGCAGTGAATTGGGGATAAAATCACTATAATATAAAAGTCTAGTGGTCTGTACATGCAGTGCATTGTGGAATATCATCACTATAGTATAAAAGTCTAGTAGTCTGTATACACAGTGCATTGTGGATATAATTACTATAATATAAAAGTCTAGTGGTCAGTACATGCAGTGCATTGTGGGATATCATCACTATAATATAAAGGTCTAGTAGTCTGTATAGTCTGTGCTTTTTGAAATACACTCACTATAATATAAAAGCCTAGTAGTCTATGTATGCAGTGCATTGGGGATATAATAACTATAATATAAAAATCAAGTGGTCTGTACATGCAGTGCATTGTAGATTATCATCATAATAATATAAATGTCTAGTAGTCTGTATACACAGTGCATTGCGGGATATACTTACCCTGAAATAAATGTCTAGTAGTCTGTATGTACAGTGCTTTGTGGGATATACTCACTATAATATAAAAGTCTAGTGGTCTGTACACACAGTGCATTGTGGGATATCATCACTATGATATAAATGTCTAGTGGTCTGTACATGCAGTGCATTGTGGGATATCATCACTATAATATAAATGTCTAGTAGTCTGTATACACAGTTCATTGTGGATATAATCACTATAATATAAAAGTCTAGTGGTCTGTACATGCAGTGCATTGGGGATATACTTACCTTAATGTAAAAGTGTAGTAGTCTGTACATACAGTGCATTGTGGGATATACTTACCTTAAAATAAAAGTCTAGTAGTCTGTATGTACAGTGCTTTGTGGTAAATACTCACTATAATATAAATGTCTACAAGTCTGTACATGCAGTGCATTGTGGGATACAATCACTATAATATAAAAGGCTACTGGTCTGTACATGCAGTGCATTGTGGGATATCATCACTATAATATAAAAGTCTAGTGGTCTGTACATGCAGTGCATTGGGGGATATACTTACCTTAATATAAAAGTCTAGTAATCTATATGTACAGTGCATTGTGGGATAAACGCAATATAATATAAAAAATCTACTAGTTTGTACATGCAGTGCATTCTGGGATATCATCACTATAATATAAAAGTCTAGTAGTCTGTGTATGCTGTGCATTGGGGATATAATCACTGTAATATACAAGTCTAGTGGTCTGTACATGCAGTGCATTGTGGGATATCTTCACTATAATATAAATGTTTAGTAGTCTGTATACACAGTGCATTGTGGATATAATCACTATAATATAAAAGTCTAGTAGTCTCTGTGTACAGTGCATTGTGGGTTATAATTACTATAATATAAAAGTCTGTACACACAGTGCATTGTGGGATATACTTACCTTAAAATAAAAGTCTAGTAGTCTGTACGTACAGTGCTTTGTGGTATATAATCACTATAATATAAATGTCTACAAGTCTGTACATGCAGTGCATTGTGGGATATCATCACAATAATATAAAAGTCTAGTGGTCTTTACATGTAGTGCATTGGGGATATACTTACATTAATATAAAAGTCTAGTAGTCTGTATGTACAGTGCTTTGTGGTATATACTCAGTATAATATAAAAGGCTACTGGTCTGTGCATTATGGGATATCATCACCATGATATAAATGTCTAGTAGTCTGTATACACAGTGTATACACATGCAGTGTATTGGGGATATACTTACCTTAATATAAAAGTCTAATAGTCTGTATTTACAGTGCTTTGTGGAATATACTCACAATAATATAAAAACCTAGTAGTCTGTGTATGCAGTGCATTGGGGATATAATCACTTTAATATAAAAGTCTAGTGGTCTGTACATGCAGTGCATTGTGGGATATTATCACTATAATGTAAATGTCTAGTAGTCTGTATACACAGTGTATTGTGGATATATTCACTATTAAATAAAAGTCTAGTGGTCTGTACATGCTGTTCATTGTGAGATATCATCACTATAAAATAAATGTCTAGTAGTCTGTAGACACAGTGTATTGTGGACAAAAATAACTATAATATAAAAGTCTAGTTGTCTGTACATGCAGTGCATTGTGGGATATACTCACTATAATATAAAAGTGTAGTGGTCTGTACACACAGTGCATTGTGGGATATACTTATCTTAAAATAAAAGTCTAGGAGTCTGTATGTAAAGTGCTTTGTGGTATATACTCACTATAATATAAATGTCTACAAGTCTGTACATGCAGTGCATTGTGGGATATCATCACTATAATATAAAATTCTAGTAGTCTATATGTACAGTGCTTTGTGGAATATACTAGCTATAATATAAAAGCTTAGTAGTCTGTGTATGCAGTGAATTGGGAATATAATCACTATAATATAAGAGTCTAGTGGTCTGTACATGCAGTGCATTGTGGGATATCATCACTATATTATAAATGTCTAGTAGTCTGTATACACAGTGCATTGTGGAAATAATCACTAAAATATAAAAGTCTAGTAGTCTGTATGTTCAGTGCTTTGTGGGATATACTCACTATAATATAAAAGTCTAGTAGTCTGTACATGCAGTGCATTGGGGATATAATCGCTATAATATAAAAGTCTAGTGGTCTGTACACGCAGTGCATTGTGGGATATACTTACATTAATATAAAAGTCTAGTAATCTGTATGCACAGTGATTTGTGGGATATACTCACTATAATATAAAAGTCTAGTAGTCTGTACATGCAGTGCATTGTGGAATATAATCACTTTAATATAAAAGTCTAGTGGTCTGTACATGCAGTGCATTCTGGATATCATCACTATAATATAAAAGTCTAGTAGTCTGTATTTACAGTGCTTTGTGGAATATACTCACTATAATATAAAAGCCTAGTAGTCTGTACATGCAGTGCATTGGGGATATAATCACTTTAATATAAAAGTCTAGTGGTCTGTACATGCAGTGCATTGTGGGATATCATCACTAAAATGTAAATTTCTAGTAGTCTGTATACACAGTGCATTGTGGATATCATCACTATAATATAAATGTGTAGTAGTCTGTATACACAGTTCATTGTGGATATAATCACTATAATATAAAAGTCTAGTGGTCTGTACATGCAGTGCATTGTGGGATATAATCACTATAATATAAAAGTCTAGTAGTCTGTACATGCAGTGCATTGTGGATATAATCACTATAATATAAAAGTCTAGTAGTCTGTACATGCAGTGCATTGTGGGATATCATCACTATAATATAAATGTCCAGTAGTCTGTAGGCACAGTGTATTGTGGATATAAAAACTATAATACAAATGTCTAGTTGTCTGTACATGCAGTGAATTGTGGGATATAATAACTATAATATAAAAGTCTAGTGGTCAGTACATGCAGTGCATTGGGGATATACTTACCTTAATATAAAAGTCTAGTAGTCTCTGGTACAGTGCATTGTGGGATATAATTACTATAATATAAAAGTCTAGTGGTCTGTACACACAGTGCATTGTGGGATATACTTACCTTAAAATAAAAGTCTAGTAGTCTGTATGTACAGTGCTTTGTGGTATATACTCACTATAATATAAAAGTCTATAAGTCTGTACATGCAGTGCATTGTGGGATATCATCACAAAAATAAAAAAGTCTAGTAGTCTATATGTACAGTGCTTTGCGGAATATACTCGCTATAAAATAAAAGCCTAGTAGTCTGTGCAACAGAGTATTGTGGATATAATCACTATAATATAAGAGTCTAGTGGTCTGAACATGCACTGCATTGTGGAATATAATCACTGTAATATAAAAGTCTAGTGGTCTGTACATGCAGTGCATTGGGGGGGGGGGGGGGATATATACTTAGCTTAATATAAAAGTCTAGTAATCTGTATGTACAGTGCATTGTGGGATAAACGCAATATAATATAAAAATCTACTAGTTTGTACATGCAGTGCATTCTGGGATATCATCACTATAATATAAAAGTCTAGTAGTCTGTATATACAGTGCTTTGTGGAATATACTCACTATAATATAAAAACCTAGTAGTCCTTGTATGCTGTGCATTGGGGATATAATCACTGTAATATACAAGTCTAGTGGTCTGTACATGCAGTGCATTGTGGGATATCTTCACTATAATATAAATGTCTAGTAGTCTGTATACACAGTGCATTGTGGATATAATCACTATAATATAAAAGTCTAGTGGTTTGTACATGCAGTGCATTGGGGATATACTTACCTTAATATAAAAGTCTAGTAGTCTCTGTGTACAGTGCATTGTGGGATATACTCACTATAATATAAAAGTCTGTACATGCAGTGCATTGTGGGATATACTTACCACAATATAAAAGCCTAGTAGTCTATGTATGCAGTGAATTGGGGATATAATCATTTTAATATAAATGTCTAGTGGTCTGTACATGCTGTGCACTGTGGATATAATCACTATAATATAAAAGTCTAGAGGTTTAAACATGCAGTGAATTGTGGGATATAATCACTATAATATAAAAGTCTAGTGGTCTGTACATGCCGTGCATTGTGGGATATAATCACTATAATATAAAAGTCTAGTAGTCTGTATGTACAGTGCATTGTGGGATATGCTCACTATAATGTAAAAGTCTAGTGGTCTGTACGTGCTGTGCACTGTGGATATAATCACTATAATATAAAAGTCTAGAGGTTTAAACATGCAGTGAATTGTGGGATATAATCACTATAATATAAAAGTCTAGTGGTCTGTACATGCCGTGCATTGTGGGATATAATCACTATAATATAAAAGTCTAGTAGTCTGTATGTACAGTGCATTGTGGGATATGCTCACTATAATGTAAAAGTCTAGTAGTCTGTATACACAGTGCGTTGTGGGATATAATCACTATAATATAAAAGTCTAGTGGTCTGTACACACAGTGCATTGTTGATATAATCACTATAATATAAAAGTCTAGTAGTCTGTATACACAGTGCATTGTGGGATATAAACACTATAATATAAAAGTCTAGTAGTCTGTATGTACAGTGCATTGTGGGATATGCTCACTATAATATAAAAGTCTAGTAGTCTGTACACACAGTGCATTGTTGATATAATCACTATAATATAAAAGACTAGTGGTCTATACACAGTGCATTGTGGGATATAATCACTATAATATAAAAGTCAAGTGGTCTGTATATGCAGTGCATTGTGGGATATAATCACTATAATATAAAAGACTAGTGCTCTGTATATGCAGTGCATTGTGGGATATAGCACTATAATATAAAAGACTAGTGCTCTGCATATGCAGTGCATTGTGGGATATAGCGCTATAATATAAAAGACTAGTGCTCTGCATATGCAGAGCATTGTCTAGTATAAGTACGTGCATGAATTAAGTCATTAGGAACTGTAATTCCCTGCTCACTGTGCAGCTGTAATTGCCCAGAATTGCTCTTCATTGCCTAACGAAGAACATCGTACACGGCATGTTATTTAAGAAATGGAGCAAATTTGGTGCAAACCAACTGCATTATAGGGGACCAATGTGATTATGAAATCCTTCAGTGACTTAAATGGGTCTTTTATCCAGTAGAGTTAAAAGGAGACGTCTCAACAAAACAGTACATTTGGATCTTTCTCTTTGTCCTCCGTGATGCAGTTGCTTTCAGTTGCTCCTCTTTTACCGGGTGCGTATACCCCCATCACAGTAACGATGATGAGACCCTTCTGTCGGCTGCTCATTTGTCTCCCACTAGTTGCTCATGTTGTATAATATTCTGGGATTCTCTAAGTACAAACACAGAGATTTAAACGTAGGAGAACTGACACCTCCTAATAGATACTACCCACCAATCTATCACCGCAAACACCCAATGGCCCTCATGGATTTTGTCCTTGTGCCTTTGTTAAACAGATAACCCCTTCAGCCAGTCCTGGAGTTCAGGTCCATGGGGGCGGACATTTTAATTGCTGAAATTGTTAGGAAACTGAAACGGGCAAAATGCTGACACATCTTAACTCTTGAAGGAGCAGAGGGCTGTGTGACACTTGCAGAGCAGAGCACTGCACACCCCTTTGTACACTGCACACCCCTCTGTACACTGCACACTCCTCTGTACACTGCACACCCCTCTGTACACTGCACACTCCTCTGTACACTGCACTCTCCTTTGTACACTGTACACCCCTCTGTACACTGCACACTCCTCTGTACACTGCACACCCCTCTGTACACTGCACACTCTTTTGTACACTACACACCCCTCTGTACACTGCACACCCCTCTGTACACTGCACACTCCTCTGTACACTGCACACCCCTCTGTACACTGCACACTCTTTTGTACACTGCACACCCCTCTGTACACTGCACACCCCTCTGTACACTGCACACTCTTTTGTACACTGCACACCCCTCTGTACACTGCACACTCCTTTGTAAACTGCACACCCCTTTGTACACTACACACCCCTTTGTACACTGACACTCCTTTGTACACTGCACATCACTTTGTACACTGCACACCCCTTTGTACACTGACACCCCTTTGTACACTGCACACTCCTCTGTACATTGCACGCTTGTCTGTACACAGCACACCCCTTTGTACACTGCACTCTCCTTTGTACGCTGTACACCCCTTTGTACACTGTACACCCCTTTGTACACTGACACTCCTTTGTACACTGCACACCCCTTTGTACACTGACACTCCTTTGTACACTACACACCCCTTTGTACACACTCCTTTGTACACTGCACACCCCTTTGTACACTGCACACTCCTTTGTACACTGTACACCCTTTGTACACTGACACTCCTTTTTACACTGCACACCCCTTTGTACATGGCACACCCTTTTGTACACTGACACTCCTTTGTACATGGCACATCCCTTTGTACACTGCACACTCCTTTGTACACTGACACCCCTTTGTACACTGCACACTCGTCTGTACACTGCACACCACTTTGTACACTACACACATCTCTGTACACTGCACACTCCTTTGTACACTGTACACCCTTTTGTACACTGCACACTCCTAGGAACAGACAAACCCATTTGTACACTGCACACTCCTTTGAACACTGCACACCCCTTTGTACACTGCACACCCCTTTGTACACTGCACACTCCTTTGTACACTGCACACCCCTTTGTACACTGCACAAACCTTTGAACACTGCACACTCCTCTGTACACTGCACACTCCTCTGTACACTGCACACTCCTTTGAACACTGCACACCCCTTTGTAAACTGCACACTCCTTTGTACACTGCACACTCCTCTGTACACTGACATTTCTTTGTACACTGACACTCCTTTGTTCACTGCACACTCCTTTCCTTTGTACATTGCACAGCCCTTTGTACACTGCACACTCCTTTGTACACTGCACACTCCTTTGTACACTGCACACTCCTTTGAACACTGCACACTCCTCTGTACACTGCACACTCCTCTGTACACTGACATTCCTTTGTACACTGACACTCCTCTGTACACTGTACACTCCTTTCCTTTGTACACTACACACTCCTTTGAACACTGCACACCCCTTTGTACACTGCACACTCCTTTGTACACTGCACACTCCTTTGTACACAGCACACTCCTTTGAACACTGCACACTCCTCTGTACACTGCACACTTCTTTGTACACTGTGCACCCCTTTGTACACTGACACTCCTTTGTACACTGCACACTCTTTTGAACACTGCACACCCCTTTGTACACTACACACTCCTCTGTACACTGCACACCCCTTTGTACACTACACACCCCTCTGTACACTGACACTCCTTTGTACACTTCGCACCCCTTGGTACACTGCACACCCCTCTGTACACTGACACCACTTTGTACACTGCACACTCCTTTGTACACTGTGCACCCCTTTGTACACTGACACTGCTTTGTACACTGCACACTCCTCTGTACACTGACACTCCTTTGTACACTGCACACTCCTTTGTACACTACACACCCCTTTGTACACTGCACACTTCTTTGTACACTGCACACTCCTCTGTACACTGCACACTCCTTTGTACACTGCACACTCCTTTGAACACTGCACACCCCTTTGTACATTGCACACTCCTTTGTACACTGACACTCCTTTGTACACTGCACACCCCTCTGTACACTGACACTCCTTTGTACACTGACACCCCTTTGTACACTGCACACTCCTTTGTACACTGACACCCCTTTGAACACAGCACACCCCTCTGTACACTGACACTCCTTTGTACACTGTGCACCCCTTTGAACACTGCACAACCCTTTCTACACTGACTCTCCTTTGAACACTGCACACTCCTTTGTACATTGACACTCCTTTGTACACTGCACACCCCTTTTTTACACTGACACTGCTTTGTACACTGCACACCCCTTTGTACACTCTACACCCCTTTAGTTCGTGAACAGTTAAGATAACCCATTGCAGTGATCGGAGTTGAATGTCCTATGATTCTTCAAATAACTGTCATGTCCGCCCCCGTGGATTAATATCCTGATTAAAGATGTTATGTCTGGTATAAAGGCACAAGTACAACATTTATAGAGGACACTGGGAATTTCTAGTGGTGAGGTGTTTCTTCTCCTTTAAGCAGCAGTCTGTACGAATGGACTATAATGGGCTGTGATAACACCCCTCCCGAGAACACAGAACACGGGTCCTATGAGTCGTGTTGCTATGATGTGTATCCGTGTCCTTGATGTGTACGCACTCAGTTATGGGAGACTAAACGCGCCAGATATGCGCAGGTGTCCACCATTGTACTACGTCCCTGATAACATCCAGAAACACAATGAGATGAATCAGAGACCCCGGGACCCCTCCAATCTGCCACCGGAAGGGAGCACCCCCCCCATTTATCAAAGAGGGATCCGAGGACAAATACAGAAGAGAACTGGATTCATGTCTCATTGCCTTAATGTGTATACAGCCCCCCCAGCACCGAGGGACATACGCACCAACCAAAGAGGAGAAACTCACCTACACCTAGGGACATACGCACCAACCAAAGAGGAGAAATTCACCTACAGCTAGGGACGTACGCACCAACCAAAGAGGAGAAATTCACCTACACCTAGGGACCTACGCACCAACCAAAGAGGAGAAACTCACCTACACCTAGGGACGTACGCACCAACCAAAGAGGAGAAACTCACCTACACCTAGGGACATACGCACAAACAAAGAGGAGAAATTCACCTACATCTAGGGATGTACGCACCAACCAAACAGGAGAAATTCACCTACACCTAGGGACGTACGCACCAACCAAAGAGGAGAAACTCACCTACACCTAGGGACATAAGCACAAACAAAAGAGGAGAAACTCACCTACACCTAGGGACGTACGCACCAACCAAAGAGGAGAAATTCACCTACATCTAGGGACGTACGCACCAACCAAAGAGGAGAAATTCACCTACATCTAGGGACGTACGTGTACGCACCAACCAAACAGGAGAAACTCACCTACACCTAGGGACGTACGCACAAACAAAAGAGGAGAAACTCACCTACACCTAGGACGTACGCACCAACCAAACAGGAGAAATTCACCTACACCTAGGGACGTACGCACCAACCAAACAGGAGAAATTCACCTCACCTAGGGACGTACGCACCAACCAAAGAGGAGAAACTCACCTACACCAAGGGACGTACGCACCAACCAAACAGGAGAAATTCACCTACACCTAGGGACGTACGCACAACCAAAGAGGAGAAACTCACCTACACCTAGGGACATACGCACCCAACCAAACAGGAGAAATTCACCTACACCTCAGGGACGTACGCACCAACCAAAGAGGAGAAACTCACCTACACCTAGGACGTACGCACAACCAAGAGGAGAAACTCACCTACACTTAGGGACGTACGCACCAACCAAAGAGGAGAACTCACCTACACCTAAGGACGTACGCACCAACCAAAGAGGAGAAATTCACCTACAGCTAGGGACGTACGCACCAACCAAAGAGGAGAATTCACCTACACCTAGGACGTACGCACAAACAAAGAGGAGAAACTCACCTACACCTAGGGACGTACGCACCAACCAAAGAGGAGAAACTCACCTACACCTAGGGACGATACGCACCAACCAAAGAGGAGAAATTCACCTACAGCTAGGGACATACGCACCAACCAAAGAGGAGAAACTCACCTACACCTAGGGACGTACGCACCAACAAAAAGGAGAAATTCACCTACATCTAGGGACATATGCACCAACCAAAGAGGAGAAATTCACCTACACCTAGGGACCTACGACCAACCAAAGAGGGGAAACTCACCTACACCTAGGGACGTACGCACAAACAAAAGAGGAGAAATTCACCTACACCTAGGGGACGTACGCACCAACCAAGAGGAGAAACTCACCTACACCTAGGGATGTACGCACCAACCCAAAGAGGAGAAATTCACCTACACCTAGGGACATATGCACCAACCAAAGAGGAGAAACTCACCTACACCTAGGGACATACGCACCAACCAAAGAGGAGAAACTCACCTACACCTAGGGACGTACGCACCAACCAAAGAGGAGAAACTCACCTACATCTAGGGACGTACGCACCAACCAAAGAGGAGAAACTCACCTACACCTATGGGACATACGCACCAACCAAAGAGGAGAAATTCACCTGCACCTAGGGACGTACGCACCAACCAAAGAGGAGAAACTCACCTACACCTAGGGACGTACGCACCAACCAAAGAGGAGAAACTCACCTACACCTAGGGACGTATGCACCAACCAAAGAGGAGAAACTCACCTACACCTAGGGACGTATGCACCAACCAAAGAGGAGAAATTCACCTGCACCTAGGGACGTACGCACCAACAAACAGGAGGAAATTCACCTACACCTAGGGACGTATGCACCAACCAAAGAGGAGAAATTCACCTACACCTAGGGACGTATGCACCAACCAAAGAGGAGAAACTCACCTACACCTAGGGACGTACGCACCAACCAAAGAGGAGAACTTCACCTACACCTAGGGACGTACGCACCAACCAAACAGGAGAAACTCACCTACACCTAGGGACGTACGCACCAACCAAAGAGGAGAAAATCACCTACACCTAGGGACGTACGCACCAACCAAAGAGGAGAAACTCACCTACACCTAGGGACGTACGCACAAACAAAGAGGAGAAATTCACCTACACCTAGGGACATACGCACCAACCAAAGAGGAGAAACTCACCCTACAGCTAGGGACGTACGCACCAACCAAAGAGGAGAAAATTCACCTACACCTAGGGACGTACGCACAAACAAAAGAGGAGAAACTCACCTACACCTAGGGACGTACGCACCAACCAAAGAGGAGAAACTCACCTACAGCTAGGGGACGTACGCACCAACCAAAGAGGAGAAACTCACCTACACCTAGGGACGTACGCACCAACCAAAGAGGAGAAACTCACCTACACCTAGGGACGTACGCACCAACCAAAGAGGAGAAACTCACCTACACCTAGGGACGTACGCACCAACCAAAGAGGAGAAACTCACCTACACCTAGGGACGTACGCACCAACCAAAGAGGAGAAACTCACCTACACCTAGGGACGTACGGCACCAACAAGAGGAGAAACTCACCTACACCTAGGGACGTACGCACCAACCAAAGAGGAGAAACTCACCTACACCTAGGGACGTACGCACCAACCAAACAGGAGAAACTCACCTACACCTAGGGACGTACGCACAAACAAAGAGGAGAAATTCACCTACACCTAGGGACGTACGCACCAACCAAAGAGGAGAAACTCACCTACACCTAGGGACGTACGCACCAACCAAAGAGGAGAAATTCACCTACACCTAGGGACGTACGCACCAACCAAAGAGGAGAAATTCACCTACACTAGGGACGTACGCACCAACCAAAGAGGAGAAACTCACCTACACCTAGGGACGTACGCACCAACCAAAGAGGAGAAACTCACCTACACCTAGGGATGTACGCACCAACCAAAGAGGAGAAATGCACCTACACCTAGGGACGTACGCACCAACCAAAGAGGAGAAATTCACCTACACCTAGGGACGTACGCACCAACCAAAGAGGAGAAACTCACCTACACCTAGGGACGTACGCACCAACCAAAGAGGAGAAATTCACCTACACCTAGGGACGTACGCACCAACCAAAGAGGAGAAACTCACCTACACCTAGGGACGTACGCACCAACCAAAGAGGAGAAATTCACCTACACCTAAGGACGTACGCACCAACCAAAGAGGAGAAACTCACCTACACCTAGGGACGTACGCACCAACCAAAGAGGAGAAACTCACCTCCACCTAGGGACGTACGCACCAACCAAAGAGGAGAAACTCACCTACACCTAGGGACGTACGCACCAACCAAAGAGGAGACATTCACCTACACCTAGGGACGTACGCACCAACCAAAGAGGAGAAACTCACCTACACCTAGGGACGTACGTACCAACCAAAGAGGAGAAACTCACCTACACCTAGGGACGTACGCACCAACCAAACAGGAGAAACTCACCTACACCTAGGGACGTACGTACCAACCAAAGAGGAGAAACTCACCTACACCTAGGGACGTACGCACCAACCAAACAGGAGAAACTCACCTACACCTAGGGACGTACGCACAACCAAAGAGGAGAAACTCACCTACACCTAGGGACGTACGCACCAACCAAAGAGGAGAAACTCACCTACACCTAGGGACGTACGCACCAACCAAAGAGGAGAAACTCACCTACACCTAGGGACGTACGCACAAACAAAGAGGAGAAATTCACCTACACCTAGGGACATACGCACCAACCAAAGAGGAGAAACTCACCTACACCTAGGGACGTACGCACCAACCAAAGAGGAGAAATTCACCTACACCTACGGACGTACGCACAAACAAAAGAGGAGAAACTCACCTACACCTAGGGACGTACGCACCAACCAAAGAGGAGAAACTCACCTACAGCTAGGGACGTACGCACCAACCAAAGAGGAGAAACTCACCTACACCTAGGGACGTACGCACCAACCAAAGAGGAGAAACTCACCTACACCTAGGGACGTACGCACCAACCAAAGAGGAGAAACTCACCTACACCTAGGGACGTACGCACCAACCAAAGAGGAGAAACTCACCTACACCTAGGGACGTACGTACCAACCAAAGAGGAGAAACTCACCTACACCTAGGGACGTACGCACCAACCAAACAGGAGAAACTCACCTACACCTAGGGACGTACGTACCAACCAAAGAGGAGAAACTCACCTACACCTAGGGACGTACGCACCAACCAAACAGGAGAAACTCACCTACACCTAGGGACGTACGCACCAACCAAAGAGGAGAAACTCACCTACACCTAGGGACGTACGCACAAACAAAGAGGAGAAATTCACCTACACCTAGGGACATACGCACCAACCAAAGAGGAGAAACTCACCTACACCTAGGGACGTACGCACCAACCAAAGAGGAGAAATTCACCTACACCTAGGGACGTACGCACAAACAAAAGAGGAGAAACTCACCTACACCTAGGGACGTACGCACCAACCAAAGAGGAGAAACTCACCTACAGCTAGGGACGTACGCACCAACCAAAGAGGAGAAACTCACCTACACCTAGGGACGTACGCACCAACCAAAGAGGAGAAACTCACCTACACCTAGGGACGTACGCACCAACCAAAGAGGAGAAACTCACCTACACCTAGGGACGTACGCACCAACCAAAGAGGAGAAATTCACCTACACCTAGGGACGTACGCACCAACCAAAGAGGAGAACCTCACCTAGGCCTAGGGACGTACGCACCAACCAAAGAGGAGAAACTCACCTACACCTAGGGACGTACGCACCAACCAAAGAGGAGAAATGCACCTACACCTAGGGACGTACGCACCAACCAAAGAGGAGAAATTCACCTACACCTAGGGACGTACGCACCAACCAAAGAGGAGAAACTCACCTACACCTAGGGACGTACGCACCAACCAAAGAGGAGAAATTCACCTACACCTAGGGACGTACGCACCAACCAAAGAGGAGAAACTCACCTACACCTAGGGACGTACGCACCAACCAAAGAGGAGAAATTCACCTACACCTAAGGACGTACGCACCAACCAAAGAGGAGAAACTCACCTACACCTAGGGACGTACGCACCAACCAAAGAGGAGAAACTCACCTCCACCTAGGGACGTACGCACCAACCAAAGAGGAGAAACTCACCTACACCTAGGGACGTACGCACCAACCAAAGAGGAGAAATTCACCTACACCTAGGGACGTACGCACCAACCAAAGAGGAGAAACTCACCTACACCTAGGGACGTACGTACCAACCAAAGAGGAGAAACTCACCTACACCTAGGGACGTACGCACCAACCAAACAGGAGAAACTCACCTACACCTAGGGACGTACGTACCAACCAAAGAGGAGAAACTCACCTACACCTAGGGACGTCGCACCAACCAAACAGGAGAAACTCACCTAGACATAGGGACGTACGCACCAACCAAAGAGGAGAAACTCACCTACACCTTAGGGACGTACGCACCAACCAAAGAGGAGAAAATCCCTACACCTAGGGATGTACACACCAACCAAAGAGGAGAAATTCACTACACTAGGGACGTACGCACCAACCAAAGAGGAGAAACTCACCTACACCTAGGGACGTACGCACCAACCAAAGAGGAGAAATTCACCCTACACCTAGGGACGTACGCACCAACCAAAGAGGAGAAACTCACCTACACCTAGGGACGTACGCACCAACCAAAGAGGAGAAATTCACCTACACCTAGGGACGTACGCACCAACCAAAGAGGAGAAACTCACTTACACCTAGGGACGTACGCAACCAACCAAAGAGGAGAACCACACCTACACCTAGGAACGTACGCACCAACCAAGAGGAGAAACTCACCTACACCTAGGGACGTACGTACCAACCAAAGAGGAGAAACTCACCTACACCTAGGGACGTACGCACAACAAAGAGGAGAAATTCACCTACACCTAGGGACATACGCACCAACCAAGAGGAGAAATTCACCACACCTAGGGACATACGCACCAACCAAAGAGGAGAAACTCACCTACACCTAGGGACGTACGCACCAACCAAAGAGGAGAAACTCACCTACACCTAGGGACGTACGCACCAACCAAAGAGGAGAAACTCACCTACATCTAGGGACGTACGCACCAACCAAAGAGGAGAAATTCACCTACACCTAGGGACATACGCACCAACCAAAGAGGAGAAACTCACCTACACCTAGGGACGTACGCACCAACCAAAGAGGAGAAACTCACCTACACCTAGGGACGTACGCACCAACCAAAGAGGAGAAATTCACCTACACCTAGGGACATACGCACAAACAAAAGAGGAGAAACTCACCTACACCTAGGGACGTACGCACCACCAAAGAGGAGAAAATCACCTACACCTAGGGACGTACGCACCAACCAAAGAGGAGAAACTCACCTACACCTAGGGACGTACGCACCAACCAAAGAGGAGAAATTCACCTACACCTAGGGACGTACGCACCAACCAAAGAGGAGAAACTCACCTACACCTAGGGACGTACGCACCAACCAAAGAGGAGAAATTCACCTACACCTAGGGACATACGCACAAACAAAAGAGGAGAAACTCACCTACACCTAGGGACGTACGCACCAACCAAAGAGGAGAAACTCACCTACACCTAGGGACGTACGCACCACCAAAGAGGAGAAAATCACCTACACCTAGGGACGTACGCACCAACCAAAGAGGAGAAACTCACCTACACCTAGGGACGTACGCACCAACCAAAGAGGAGAAATTCACCTACACCTAGGGACGTACGCACCAACCAAAGAGGAGAAATTCACCTACACCTAGGGACATACGCACCAACCAAAGAGGAGAAATTCACCTACACCTAGGGACATAAGCACAAACAAAAGAGGAGAAATTCACCTACACCTAGGGACGTACGCACCAACCAAAGAGGAGAAATTCACCTACACCTAGGGACGTACGCACAACCAAAAGAGGAGAAATTCACATACATCTAGGGACGTACGCACCAACCAAAGAGGAGAAATTCACCTACACCTAGGGACATACGCACTAACCAAACAGGAGAAATTCACCTACAGCTAGGGACGTACGCACCAACCAAAGAGGAGAAACTCACCTGCACCAAGGGACGTACGCACCAACCAAAGAGGAGAAATTCACCTACACCTAGGGACGTACGCACCAACCAAAGAGGAGAAATTCACCTACACCTAGGGACGTACGCACCAACCAAAGAGGAGAAACTCACCTACACCTAGGGACGTACGCACCAACCAAAGAGGAGAAATTCACCTACACCTAGGGACGTACGCACCAACCAAAGAGGAGAAACTCACCTACACCTAGGGACGTACGCACCAACCAAAGAGGAGAAATTCACCTACACCTAGGGACGTACGCACCAACCAAAGAGGAGAAACTCACCTACACCTAGGGACGTACGCACCAACCAAAGAGGAGAAACTCACCTACACCTAGGGACGTACGCACCAACCAAAGAGGAGAAACTCACCTACACCTAGGGACGTACGTACCAACCAAAGAGGAGAAACTCACCTACACCTAGGGACGTACGCACCAACCAAACAGGAGAAACTCACCTACACCTAGGGACGTACGCACCAACCAAAGAGGAGAAACTCACCTACACCTAGGGACGTACGCACCAACCAAAGAGGAGAAACTCACCTACACCTAGGGACGTACGCACCAACCAAAGAGGAGAAATTCACCTACACCTAGGGACGTACGCACCAACCAAACAGGAGAAATTCACCTACACCTAGGGACGTACGCACCAACCAAACAGGAGAAACTCACCTACACCTAGGGACGTACGCACCAACCAAAGAGGAGAAAATCACCTACACCTAGGGACATACGCACCAACCAAAGAGGAGAAATTCACCTACACCTAGGGACGTACGTACCAACCAAAGAGAAGAAACTCACCTACACCTAGGGACGTACGCACCAACCAAAGAGGAGAAATTCACCTACACCTAGGGACGTACGCACCAACCAAAGAGGAGAAACTCACCTACACCTAGGGACGTACTCACCAACCAAAGAGGAGAAACTCACCTACACCTAGGGACGTACGCACCAACCAAAGAGGAGAAATTCACCTACACCTAGGGACGTATGCACCAACCAAAGAGGAGAAACTCACCTACACCTAGGGACGTACGCACCAACCAAACAGGAGAAAATCACCTACACCTAGGGACGTACGCACCAACCAAAGAGGAGAAATTCACCTACACCTAGGGATGTACACACCAACCAAAGAGGAGAAACTCACCTACACCTAGGGACATACGCACCAACCAAACAGGAGAAATTCACCTACACCTAGGGACGTACGCACAAACAAAGAGGAGAAATTCACCTACACCTAGGGACGTACGCACAAACAAAGAGGAGAAATTCACCTACACCTAGCGACGTACGCACCAACCAAAGAGGAGAAATTCACCTACACCTAGGGACGTACGCACAAACAAAGAGGAGGAATTCACCTACACCTAGCGACGTACGCACCAACCAAAGAGGAGAAATTCACCTACACCTAGGGACGTACGCACAAACAAAGAGGAGAAATTCACCTACACCTAGGGACGTACGCACCAACCAAAGAGGAGAAACTCACCTACACCTAGGGACGTACGTAACAACCAAAGAGGAGAAACTCACCTACACCTAGGGACGTACGCACCAACCAAAGAGGAGAAACTCACCTACACCTAGGGACGTACGTACCAACCAAAGAGGAGAAACTCACCTACACCTAGGGACGTACGCACCAACCAAAGAGGAGAAACTCACCTACACCTAGGGACGTACGCACAAACAAAGAGGAGAAATTCACCTACACCTAGGGACATACGCACCAACCAAAGAGGAGAAATTCACCTACACCTAGGGACATACGCACCAACCAAAGAGGAGAAACTCACCTACACCTAGGGACGTACGCACCAACCAAAGAGGAGAAACTCACCTACACCTAGGGACGTACGCACAAACAAAGAGGAGAAATTCACCTACACCTAGGGACGTACGCACCAACCAAAGAGGAGAAACTCACCTCCACCTAGGGACGTACGCACCAACCAAAGAGGAGAAATTCACCTACACCTAGGGACATACGCACAAACAAAAGAGGAGAAACTCACCTACACCTAGGGACGTACGCACCACCAAAGAGGAGAAAATCACCTACACCTAGGGACGTACGCACCAACCAAAGGAGAAACTTACCTACACCTAGGGACGTATGCACCAACCAAAGAGGAGAAATTCACCTACACCTAGGGACATACGCACCAACCAAAGAGGAGAAATTCACCTACACCTAGGGACGTACGCACCAACCAAAGAGGAGAAATTCACCTACACCTAGGGACATACGCACCAACCAAAGAGGAGAAACTCACCTACACCTAGGGACATACGCACCAACCAAAGAGGAGAAACTCACCTACACCTAGGGACGTACGCACAAACAAAAGAGGAGAAATTCACCTACACCTAGGGACATACGCACAAACAAAAGAGGAGAAATTCACCTACACCTAGGGACGTACGCACAAACAAAAGAGGAGAAATTCACCTACACCTAGGGACATACGCACAAACAAAACAGGAGAAATTCACCTCCACCTAGGGACATACGCACAAACAAAAGAGGAGAAATTCACCTCCACCTAGGGACGTACGCACCAACCAAAGAGGAGAAACTCACCTACACCTAGGGACGTACGCACCAACCAAAGAGGAGAAATTCACCTACACCTAGGGACGTACGCACCAACCAAAGAGGAGAAACTCACCTACACCTAGGGACGTACGCACCAACCAAAGAGGAGAAATTCACCTACACCTAGGGACGTACGCACCAACCAAAGAGGAGAAATTCACCTACACCTAGGGACATACGCACCAACCAAAGAGGAGAAATTCACCTACACCTAGGGACATAAGCACAAACAAAAGAGGAGAAACTCACCTACACCTAAGGATGTACGCACAAACAAAAGAGGAGAAATTCACCTACAACTAGGGACATACGCACAAACAAAACAGGAGAAATTCACCTCCACCTAGGGACATACGCACAAACAAAAGAGGAGAAATTCACCTACACCTAGGGACATACGCACAAACAAAACAGGAGAAATTCACCTCCACCTAGGGACGTACGCACCAACCAAAGAGGAGAAACTCACCTACACCTAGGGACGTACGCACCAACCAAAGAGGAGAAATTCACCTACACCTAGGGACGTACGCACCAACCAAAGAGGAGAAACTCACCTACACCTAGGGACGTACGCACCAACCAAAGAGGAGAAATTCACCTACACCTAGGGACGTACGCACCAACCAAAGAGGAGAAACTCACCTACACCTAGGGACGTACGCACCAACCAAAGAGGAGAAACTCACCTACACCTAGGGACGTACGCACCAACCAAAGAGGAGAAACTCACCTACACCTAGGGACGTACGCACCAACCAAACAGGAGAAACTCACCTACACCTAGGGACGTACGCACCAACCAAAGAGGAGAAACTCACCTACACCTAGGGACGTACGCACCAACCAAAGAGGAGAAAATCACCTACACCTAGGGATGTACACACCAACCAAAGAGGAGAAACTCACCTACACCTAGGGACGTACGCACCAACCAAAGAGGAGAAATTCACCTACACCTAGGGACGTACGCACAAACAAAGAGGAGAAATTCACCTACACCTAGGGACGTACGCACAAACAAAGAGGAGAAATTCACCTACACCTAGGGACGTACGCACAAACAAAGAGGAGAAATTCACCTACACCTAGGGACGTACGCACCAACCAAAGAGGAGAAACTCACCTACACCTAGGGACGTACGCACCAACCAAAGAGGAGAAACTCACTTACACCTAGGGACGTACGCACCAACCAAAGAGGAGAAACTCACCTACACCTAGGGACGTACGTAACAACCAAAGAGGAGAAACTCACCTACACCTAGGGACGTACGCACCAACCAAAGAGGAGAAACTCACCTACACCTAGGGACGTACGTACCAACCAAAGAGGAGAAACTCACCTACACCTAGGGACGTACGCACCAACCAAAGAGGAGAAATTCACCTACACCTAGGGACATACGCACCAACCAAAGAGGAGAAACTCACCTACACCTAGGGACATACGCACAAACAAAGAGGAGAAATTCACCTACACCTAGGGACGTACGCACCAACCAAAGAGGAGAAATTCACCTACACCTAGGGACATACGCACCAACCAAAGAGGAGAAACTCACCTACACCTAGGGACATACGCACAAACAAAGAGGAGAAACTCACCTACACCTAGGGACGTACGCACCAACCAAAGAGGAGAAACTCACCTACACCTAGGGACGTACGCACAAACAAAGAGGAGAAATTCACCTACACCTAGGGACGTACGCACCAACCAAAGAGGAGAAACTCACCTACACCTAGGGACGTACGCACCAAACAAAGAGGAGAAATTCACCTACGCCTAGGGACATACGCACAAACAAAAGAGGAGAAACTCACCTACACCTAGGGACGTACGCACCACCAAAGAGGAGAAATTCACCTACACCTAGGGACATACGCACAAACAAAAGAGGAGAAACTCACCTACACCTAGGGACGTACGCACCACCAAAGAGGAGAAATTCACCTACACCTAGGGACATACGCACCAACCAAAGAGGAGAAATTCACCTACACCTAGGGACGTACGCACCAACCAAAGAGGAGAAATTCACCTACACCTAGGGACGTACGCACCACCAAAGAGGAGAAAATCACCTACACCTAGGGACATACGCACCAACCAAAGAGGAGAAATTCACCTACACCTAGGGACATACGCACAAACCAAAGAGGAGAAATTCACCTACACCTAGGGACGTACGCACCAACCAAAGAGGAGAAACTCACCTACACCTAGGGACGTACGCACCAACCAAAGAGGAGAAACTCACCTACAACTAGGGACGTATGCACCAACCAAAGAGGAGAAATTCACCTACACCTAGGGACATACGCACCAACCAAAGAGGAGAAATTCACCTACACCTAGGGACGTACGCACCAACCAAAGAGGAGAAATTCACCTACACCTAGGGACATACGCACCAACCAAAGAGGAGAAATTCACCTACACCTAGGGACATAAGCACAAACAAAAGAGGAGAAGTTCACCTACACCAAGGGACGTACGCACAAACAAAAGAGGAGAAACTCACTTACACTTAGGGACATACGCACAAACAAAAGAGGAGAAATTCACCTACACCTAGGGATGTACGCACAAACAAAAGAGGAGAAATTCACCTACACCTAGGGACATACGCACAAACAAAACAGGAGAAATTCACCTCCACCTAGGGACGTACGCACAAACAAAAGAGGAGAAACTCACCTACACCTAGGGACGTACGCACCAACCAAAGAGGAGAAACTCACCTACACCTAGGGACGTACGCACCAACCAAAGAGGAGAAACTCACCTACACCTTGGGACGTACGCACCAACCAAAGAGGAGAAATTCACCTACACCTAGGGACGTACGCACAAACAAAAGAGGAGAAAATCACTTACACCTAGGGACGTACGCACCAACAAAAATGGAGAAATTCACCTACACCTAGGGACGGTACGCACCAACCAAAGAGGAGAAACTCACCTACACCTAGGGACGTACGCACCAACCCAAAAGAGGGAGAAATTCACCTACACCTAGGGACATACGCATCAACCAAAGAGGAGAAACTCACCTACACCTAGGGACGTACGTAACAACCAAAGAGGAGAAACTCACCTACACCTAGGGACGTACGCACCAACCAAAGAGGAGAATTCACCTACACCTAGGGACGTACGCACCAACCAAAGAGGAGAAACTCCCCTACACCTAGGGACATACGCACAAAGTAAAGAGGAGAAAATCACTTAACCAAGGGACGTACGCACAACCAAAAGAGGAGGAAATTCACATACACCTAGGGACGTACGTACAAAGTAAAGAGGAGAAAATCACTTTAACCAAGGGACGTACGCACAAACAAAGAGGAGAAATTCACATACACCTAGGGACGTACGTACAAAGTAAAGAGGAGAAAATCACTTAACCAAGGGACGTACGCACCAACCAAAGAGGAGAAATTCACCTACACCTAGGGACATACGCACAAAGTAAAGAGGAGAAAATCACTTAACCAAGGGACGTACGCACAAACAAAAGAGGAGAAATTCACCTACACCTAGGGACGTACGCATCAACCAAAGAGGAGAAATTCACCTACACCTGAGGGACGTACGCACAAACAAAAGAGGAGAAACTCACCTACAGCTAGGGACATAAGCACAAACAAAAGAGGAGAAACTCACCTACACCTAGGGACGTACGGACAAAAAAAGAGGAGAAATTCACCTACACCTAGGGACGTACGCACAAACAAAAGAGGAGAAACTCACCTACACCTAGGACGTACGCACAAACAAAAGAGGAGAAACTCACCTACACCTAGGGACGTACGCACAAACAAAAGAGGAGAAACTCACCTACAGCTAGGGACATAAGCACAAACAAAAGAGGAGAAACTCACCTACACCTAGGGACGTACGCACAAAAAAAGAGGAGAAATTCACCTACACCTAGGGACGTACGCACCAACCAAAGAGGAGAAATTCACCTACACCTAGGACGTACGCACAACCAAAAGAGGAGAAATTCACATACACCTAGGGACGTACGCACCAACCAAAGAGGAGAAATTCACCTACACCTAGGGACATACGCACAAAGTAAAGAGGAGAAAATCACTTAACCAAGGGACGTACACACAAACAAAAGAGGGAGAAATTCACCTACACCTTGGGACGTACGCACCAACCAAAGAGGAGAAATTCACCTACACCTAGGGACGTACGCACAAACAAAAGAGGAGAAACTCACCTACACCTAGGGACGTACGCACCAACCAAAGAGGAGAAACTCACCTACACCTAGGGACGTACGCACCAACCAAAGAGGAGAAACTCACCTACACCTAGGGACGTACGCACCAACCAAAGAGGAGAAATTCACCTACACCTAGGGACGTATGCACCAACCAAAGAGGAGAAATTCACCTACACCTAGGGACGTACGCACCAACCAAAGAGGAGAAACTCACCTACACCTAGGGACGTACGCACCAACCAAAGAGGAGAAACTCACCTACACCTAGGGACGTACGCACCAACCAAAGAGGAGAAACTCACCTACACCTAGGGACGTACGCACCAACCAAACAGGAGAAATTCACTTACACCTAGGGACGTACGCACAAACAAAAGAGGAGAAATTCACCTACACCTTGGGACGTACGCACCAACCAAAGAGGAGAAACTCACCTACACCTAGGGACGTATGCACCAACCAAAGAGGAGAAACTCACCTACAGCTAGGGATGTACGCACCAACCAAAGAGGAGAAACTCACCTACACCTAGGGACATACGCACCAACCAAAGAGGAGAAACTCACCTACACCTAGGGACGTACGTACCAACCAAAGAGGAGAAACTCACCTACACCTAGGGACATACGCACCAACCAAAGAGGAGAAATTCACCTACACCTAGGGACGTACGCACAAACAAAAGAAGAGAAACTCACCTACACCTAGGGACATACGCACAAACAAAAGAGGAGAAACTCACCTACACCAAGGGACGTACACACCAACCAAAGAGGAGAAACTCACCTACACCTAGGGACGTACGCACCAACCAAACAGGAGAAACTCACCTACACCTAGGGACGTACGCACCAACCAAAGAGGAGAAACTCACCTACACCTAGGGACGTACGCACCAACCAAAGAGGAGAAACTCACCTACACCTAGGGACGTATGCACCAACCAAAGAGGAGAAACTCACCTACACCTAGGGACGTACGCACCAACCAAAGAGGAGAAATTCACCTACACCTAGGGACGTACGCACAAACAAAAGAGGAGAAGTTCACCTACACCTTGGGACGTACGCACCAACCAAAGAGGAGAAACTCACCTACACCTAGGGACGTACGCACCAACCAAAGAGGAGAAACTCACCTACACCTAGGGACATACGCACAAACAAAAGAGGAGAAACTCACCTACACCTAGGGACGTACGCACAAACAAAAGAAGAGAAACTCACCTACACCTAGGGACGTACGCACAAACAAAAGAGGAGAAACTCACCTACACCTAGGGACGTATGCACCAACCAAAGAGGAGAAACTCACCTACACCTAGGGACGTACGCACAAACAAAAGAGGAGAAACTCACCTACACCTAGGGACGTACGCACAAACAAAAGAGGAGAAATTCACCTACACCTAGGGACGTACGCACCAACCAAAGAGGAGAAACTCACCTACACCTAGGGACATAAGCACAAACAAAAGAGGAGAAACTCACCTACACCTAGGGACGTACGCACAAACAAAAGAGGAGAAACTCACCTACACCTAGGGACATACGCACAAACAAAAATGGAGAAACTCACCTACCCCTAGGGACATAAGCACAAACAAAAGAGGAGAAAATCACTTAACCTAGGGACGTACGCACAAACAAAAGAGGAGAAAATCACTAAACCTAGTGACGTACGCACAAACAAAAGAGGAGAAATTCTCCTATACCAAGGGACGTACGCACAAACAAAAGAGGAGAAATTCACCAACACCTGTGTGGTGTGTATAAGTGTAGTGTGTCCCTGTGTTTAGGAGATCAGACTGTGTGGTGTGTGTATAAGTGTATCACCCTGGTGTCCCTGTGTTTAGAAGATCAGACTGTGTGGTGTGTATAAGTGTATCACCCTGGTGTCCCTGTGTTTAGGAGATCAGACTGTGTGGTGTGTATAGAAGTGTATCACCCTGGTGTCCCTGTGTTTAGGAGATCAGATTGTGTGGTGTGTATATAAGTGTATCACCCTGGTGTCCCTGTGTTTAGGAGATCAGACTGTGTGGTGTGTATAGAAGTGTATCACCCTGGTGTCCCTGTGTTTAGGAGATCAGATTGTGTGGTGTGTATATAAGTGTATCACCCCGGTGTCCCAGTGTTTAGGAGATCAGACTGTGTGGTGTGTATAGAAGTGTATCACCCTGGTGTCCCTGTGTTTAGGAGATCAGACTGTGTGGTGTGTATATAAGTGTATCACCCTAATGTCACTGTGTTTAGGGGATCAGACTGTGTGGTGTGTATATAAGTGTATCACCCTGGTGTCCCTGTGTTTAGGAGATCAGACTGTGTGGTGTGTATATAAGTGTATCACCCTGGTGTCCCTGTGTTTAGGAGATCAGACTGTGTGGTGTGTGTATATAAGTGTATCACCCTGGTGTCCCTGTGTTTAGGAGATCAGACTGTGTGGTGTGTATAGAAGTGTATCACCCTGGTGTCCCTGTGTTTAGGAGATCAGACTGTGTGATGTGTATATAAGTGTATCACCCTGGTGTCCCTGTGTTTAGGAGATCAGACTGTGTGGTGTGTATAGAAGTGTATCACCCTGGTGTCCCTGTGTTTAGGAGATCAGACTGTGTGGTGTGTATAAGTGTATCACCATGGTGTCCCTGTGTTTAGGAGATCAGACTGTGTGGTGTGTATATAAGTGTATCACCCTGGTGTTCCTGTGTTTAGGAGATCAGACTGTGTGATGTGTATAGAAGTGTATCACCCTGGTGTCCCTGTGTTTAGGAGATCAGACTGTGTGGTGTGTGTATATAAGTGTATCACCCTGGTGTCCCTGTGTTTAGGAGATCAGACTGTGTGGTGTGTATATAAGTGTATCACCCTGGTGTCCCTGTGTGTAGGACATCAGACTGTGTGGTGTGTATAGAAGTGTATCACCCTGGTGTCCCTGTGTTTAGGAGATCAGACTGTGTGGTGTGTATAGAAGTGTATCACCCTGGTGTCCCTGTGTTTAGGAGATCAGACTGTGTGGTGTGTATAGAAGTGTATCACCCTGTTGTCCCTGTGTTTAGGAGATCAGACTGTGTGGTGTGTATATAAGTGTATCACCCTGATGTCCATGTGTTTAGGAGATCAGACTGTGTGGTGTGTATAGAAGTGTATCACCCTGGTGTCCCTGTGTTTAGGAGATAAGACTGTGTGGTGTGTATAGAAGTGTATCACCCCGGTGTCCCTGTGTTTAGGAGATCAGACTGTGTGGTGTGTGTATAAGTGTATCACCCTGGTGTCCCTGTGTTTAGGAGAACAGACTGTGTGGTGTGTATATAAGTGTATCACCCTGGTGTCCCTGTTTAGTCATTTGGAATGCTGTAAGATAGAAACATGTAAGAAGCACTAAAATGGATGGCATTATGTATGGTGATGATGGGAACTGTAGTCCAACAACAGGAAAAGAAAGGAAACCTACAGCAACACAGGGTGATACACTTACATACACACCACACAGTTTGATCTCCTAAACACAGGGACACCAGGGTGATACACTTATACACACACCACACAGTTTGATCTCCTAAACACAGGGACAGCAGGGTGATACACTTATATACACACCACACAGTCTGATCTCCTAAACACAGGGACACCAGGGTGATACACTTCTATACACACCACACAGTTTGATCTCCTAAACACAGGGACACCAGGGTGATACACTTATATACACACACACCACACAGTCTGATCTCCTAAACACAGGGACACCAGGGTGATACACTTATATACACACCACACAGTCTGTTCTCCTAAACACAGGGACACCAGGGTGATACACTTCTATACACACCACACAGTGTGATCTCCTAAGCACAGGGACACCAGGGTGATACACTTATATACACACCACACAGTCTGATCTCCTAAACACAGGGACACCAGGGTGATACACTTCTATACACACCACACAGTGTGATCTCCTAAACACAGGGACACCAGGGTGATACACTTATATACACACCACACAGTCTGATCTCCTAAACACAGGGACACCAGGGTGATACACTTCTATACACACCACACAGTGTGATCTCCTAAACACAGGGACACCAGGGTGATACACTTCTATACACACCACACAGTCTGATCTCCTAAACACAGGGACACCAGGGTGATACACTTCTATATACAACACACAGTCTGATCTCCTAAACACAGGGACACCAGGGTGATACACTTCTATACACACCACACAGTCTGATCTCCTAAACACAGGGACACCAGGGTGATACACTTCTATACACACCACACAGTATGATCTCCTAAACACAGGGACACCAGGGTGATACACTTATACACACACCACACAGTCTGATCTCCTAAACACAGGGACACCAGGGTGATGTACTTATATACACACCACACAGTCTGATCTCCTAAACACAGGGACACCAGGGTGATACACTTATATACACACTACACAGTCTGATCTCCTAAACACAGGGACACCAGGGTGATACACTTCTATACACACCACACAGTCTGCTCTCCTAAACACAGGAACACCAGGGTGGTACACTTCTATACACACCACACAGTCTGATCTCCTAAACACAGGGACACCAGGGTGATACACTTATATACACACCACACAGTATGATCTCCTAAACACAGGGACACCAGGGTGATACACTTATACACACACCACATAGTCTGATCTCCTAAACACAGGGACACCAGGGTGATACACTTCTATACACACCACACAGTCTGATCTCCTAAACACAGGGACACCAGGGTGATACACTTCTATACACACCACACAGTCTGATCTCCTAAACACAGGGACACCAGGGTGATACACTTATATACACACCACACAGTCTGATCTCCTAAACACAGGGACACCAGGGTGATACACTTATATACACACCACACAGTCTGATCTCCTAAACACAGGGACATCAGGGTGATACACTTATATACACACCACACAGTCTGATCTCCTAAACACAGGGACACCAGGGTGATACACTTATATACACACCACACAGTCTGATCTCCTAAACACAGGGACACCAGGGTGATACACTTCTATACACACCACACAGTCTGATCTCCTAAACACAGGGACACCAGGGTGATACACTTATATACACACCACACAGTCTGATCTCCTAAACACAGGGACACCAGGGTGATACACTTATATACACACCACACAGTCTGATCTCCTAAACACAGGGACACCAGGGTGATACAATTGTATACACATCACATAGTCTGATCTCCTAAACACAGGGGACACCAGGGTGATACACTTATATACACACACCACACAGTCTGATCTCCTAAACACAGGGACACCAGGGTGATACACTTCTATACACACCACACAGTCTGATCTCCTAAACACAGGGACACCAGGGTGATACACTAATATACACACACCACACAGTCTGATCTCCTACACACAGGGACAACAGGGTGATACACTTATATACACACCACACAGTCTGATCTAAACACAGGGACACCAGGGTGATACACTTATATACACACCACACAGTCTGATCTCCTAAACACAGGGACACCAGGGTGATACACTTATATACACACCACACAGTCTGATCTCCTAAACACAGGGACACCAGGGTGATACACTTATATACACACCACACAGTCTGATCTCCTAAACACAGGGACACCAGGGTGATACACTTATATACATACCACATAGTCTGATTATTTTTGGGGAGCTACATTGTCCTGGGGTTCTATACATGTAACCCTTTGGGTGCCAGAGGTGTATACTTTGCAATTTTCTGTTTACCACTCTAGCACTCAAAGGGTTAATTCCTCTGTACTTATTTTAATATCCGTAAAAACTATTTTTTTCTAAACTCCAGTCTGATGTGCGTTGTGACGGAGCCGACATTAGTGCCTTTCCAGGCCTTGTAGTATGGCACAAGTCTGAGGAGATTATCCAGGATTGTCTGTAAATGTATGGAGATAAGGTAACAGCCTGAGTGAATATAAGAGCAGTGGCACCAAACACTATAAATCATCAGGTTCTTATACAATTTCAACACAAAGAGAATATTAAAGGGATAGTAACGTGTCACAATACAATCAGCTCCAATTAATCATCATAGTATTTGGGCCATGGAGAGTGTTATTTCAGTTCTGTCAGAGTTGTAGTACAAGAGTAATTGAATGATAAAGTATCCCCCTCCCGCCCCTTTTACCTAGTGTAAGACGCCTCCCCTCAGATGTGGAATCTGGTCACTTGACCGGACAGGTCACAGCAAGTGACAATCTTCTTACTGTGACTATAAGGAAAACCCTGCCCCCTTGACAGGTTTATCAGGTTTTCCCTTATGATCACTGAAGACTGTCCCTCTCTGTGATCCATCCGGACAGTCTTGCTGCTCTGAGGTGAGCAGTGTTACATCAGTAAAAGGGGCAGGAGGGGGATACTTTATCATTCAATTATACTTGTACTACAACTCTGACAGTATTGATATAACACTCTCCATGGCACATATACTATGAAGATTAACTGGAGCTGCTGATATTGTAAAACATTACTATTCCTTTAAATAAATTTGCTCGTTATAACAGTATACTGATAGATAACATGAGCAATTAATTGTTACAGGTAATTAATTGTTATGAGTAATTAATTGTTACATATGATAGATGCAAGTACTGTATTTGCCCATTGTGTTGCAGTCGGTTTGCCTGGAATTGCCCCCCTTTTGATTCTGTGCTTATTGCCCCAATGTAATACTGTAATATAGTAATGTAATAACGCACCATAACATTTCCAGGGGACTAGAATATAGGCTCATTTTTTTCTGGAAAAATACCACAATTTTAGTAATAAAAACAAACAATAAAGGGTTAACCTCCCCCCCACCCCGTCTCTTACATTAGGATGTCACAGACAGGTTGTGCATGTGGTGTGCTGATTGTATCTTATTGTCTTTTGTTATTTTGTTAAGTGTGTCACATATTGCTGAAACACAGAGCCACCTTGTGGTCAGTGTCTTTATTACATGAGAAGTTTAAAAAAAAGAGACTTATCTGTGTTGGTGCTGCACACAAAAGGGATTTAGGCACTAGGGCGTGATAAAGTGAAAATAACACGGAGATAACTTCTCCATTCCTATCACTTCTCCAGTTCCTATGTTATTCTATGGGAGATCTTTAGTTATAGACTACAGGGGAGATGTAGTAAAGTGTGATAAAGAGGAGATAACTTATCCTGTGTGATAAACTCTCCATTTCCTATGTTATTATATGGGAGATCTTTAGTTATAGACTACAGGAGAGATGTACTAAGGTGTGATAAAGAGGATATAACTTCTCCAGTGTGATAAACTCTCCAGTTCCTATGTTATTCTATAGGAGAGATTTAGTTATAGACTACAGGAAGAGATGTACTAAGGTGTGATAAAGAGGAGACAACTTCTCCAGTGATATAAACTCTCCAGTTCCTATGTTATTCTATGGGAAAGATTTAGTTATAGACTACAGGGGAGATGTACTAAGGAGTGATAAAGAGGAGATAACCTCTCCAATGAGATAAACTCTCCAGTTCCTATGTTATTCTATGGGACACATTTAGTTATAAATTACAGGGGAGATGTACTATGGTGTGATAAAGAGGAGATAACTTCTCCAGTGAGATAATCTCTCCAGTTCCTATGTTATTCTAAGGGAGATATTAAGTTATAGAATACAGATTTCACTTCTCCAATTCCTACATTATGCTATGGCGCCAATACAGAAAAAATCCAGTACTGTATAAATCTTAGTATATTGGTTCCATAGAATACCACAGGAACTGGATAGTTTACCACTGGAGAAGTTATCTCCTCTTTATCACACCTCACTACATCTCCCCTGTAGTCTATAACTAAATCTCTCCCATAGACTAATATAGGAACTGTAGAGTTTATCTCACTGGAGAAGTTGTCTCCTCTTTATCACACTTTAATACATCTCCCTTGTAGTCTATTACTAAAGATCTCCCAAAGTTCGTATGGAGATCTGGAGTGATCATACTGATCAGGTAGTGTGGAATAGTCAGTGAGTTGTTAGTAGTGGAGGATATATTTAGTATGGAGATCTGGAGTGATCATACTGCTCAGGTAATGTGGAATAGTCAGTGAGTTGTTAGCAGTGGAGGTTATAGTTAGTATGGAGAGCTAAAGTGATCATACTGCTCAGGTAGTGTGGAACAGTTAGTGAGTTGTTAGCAGTGGAGTGGAGGTTATAGTTAGTATGGAGATCTGGAGTGATCATACTGCTCAGGTAGTGTGGAATAGTCAGTGAGTTGATAGCACTGGAGCGGAGGTTATAGTTAGTATGGAGATCTGGAGTGATCATACTGCTCAGGTAGAGTGGAATAGTCAGTGAGTTGTTAGTAGTGGAGGTTATAGTTAGTATGGAGATCTGGAGTGGTCATACTGCTCAGGTAGTGTGGAATAGTCAGTGAGTTGTTAGCAGTGGAGGTTATAGTTAGTATGGAGATCTGGAGTGATCATACTGCTCAGGTAGAGTGGAATAGTCAGTGAGTTGTTAGTAGTGGAGGTTATAGTTAGTATGGATCTCTGGAGTGATCGTACTGAGCAGGTAGTGTGGAATAGTCAGTGAGTTGTTACAGTGGAGTGAAGGTTATATTTAGTAAGGAGAACTGGAGTGATATTTCTGCTCAGGTAGTGTGGAATAGTCAGTGAGTTGTTAGCAGTGGAGCGGAGGTTATAGTTAGTATGGAGATCGGGAGTGATCATACTGCTTAGGTAGTGTGGAATAGTCAGTGAGTTGTTAGTAATGGAGCGGAGGTTATAGTTAGAATGGAGACCTGGAGTGATCATACTGATCAGGTAGTGTGGAATAGTCAGTGAGTTGTTAGTAGTGGAGGTTATAGTTAGTATGGAGATCTGGAGTGATCATACTGCTCAGGTGGTGTGGAATAGTCAGTGAGTTGTTAGTAGTGGAGGTTATAGTTGATAAGGAGATCTGGAGTGATCATACTGCTCGGGTAGTGTGGAATAGTCAGTGAGTTGTTAGTAGTGGAGGTTATAGTTGGTATGGAGATCTGGAGTGATGTTTCTGCTCAGGTAGTGTGGAATAGTCAGTGAGTTGTTAGTAGTGGAGGTTATAGTTAGTATGGAGATCTGGAGTGATGTTTCTGCTCAGGTAGTGTGGAATAGTCAGTGAGTTGTTATAGTAGAGGTTATAGTATGGAGATCTGGAGCGATCATACTACTCCGGTAGTGTGGAATAGTTAGATGAGTTGTTAGCAGTGGAGTGGAGGTTATAGGTAGTATGGAGATCTGGGGTGATCACAATGTTCAGTTAGTGTGGAATAGTCAGTGAGATGTTACAGAGGAGGTTATCTATATATATAAAAGAGAAAGGCTCATTGCATAATTTATGTCTCCTCAGGAGACACACACACCCAGGGGTGGCAATAAGGAGGGGTTACTGTTCCCATTGGGTGATTCAATGGGGGTGTGATTTTCACACCAATTGCAGTGGCCGAAGGGAGTTGGCCCACCCCCACTATGCAGCCCGCCCACCACTATCAAAGTCAGAAAAAAACTATATGGCCGCCACTTGCTCCTACACCACAGACAAAAACACACATGCCCCACTCACACAGCACCAAACTCACACACATGCCCCACTCACACAGCACCACACACACACACACACATGCCCCACTCACACACACAAATGCTCCACTCACACACACAAAAGCCAGAAAGAAATATGGCTGACACACAGTCACTCACCCTGACTCCCAGTGACCTCAGCAGGACCTGTACTACAGCCACTGAGGAACAAAATGGCACTCAAAGGGTTAAGGTAGGTCCTCATTCCTCACTTTTTTCTTCACTGTCATCATTTGCCATACAACACAGAGGACAGACAGCCATCAGGTACACACTTAACCCACTGACTGCCACAGGGTTGTGTATCAAGTTTTAGCCCTCAGTGAGTGTGTTCAAACCCCTCACACTGTAAACTTGCATTTCCCTCCCACTTCTCCTCCTTCCCCAGCCTATTACTAACACTTCCTCACATTTATCTTAAGCCCCGCCCCTACTCGTGATTAAGCCCCGCCCCCTTTAACCCAAATTGCCCCATTGCTCTCGCCACATCAGCACCACATGAGGGACTCCACAAGTAAAAGTTCCCAGGTATTACACACTCATGCCCCACTCACACAGCACCAAACACCCATACACACACACACACAATGCCAGAAAGAAATATGGCTGACACACAGTCACTCACCCTGACTCCCAGTGGCCTCAGCAGGATCTGTAGTATAGCCACTGAAGGGTGCTGCATCACCAGGGGAACAAAATGGTACTCAAAGGGTTAAAGTAGGTCCTCATTGCTGAATTATTTCTTCACTGTCATCATTTGCCATGCAAGACACAGGACAGACAGCCATCAGATTCACACTTAACCCACTGACTGCCACAGGGTTGTGTATCAAGTTTTAGCCCTCAGTGAGTGTGTTCAACCCCCTCACACTGTAAACTTGCATTTCCCTCCCACTTCTCCTCCTTCCCCAGCCTATTACTAACACTTTTCCACATTTCTCTTAAGCCCCGCCCCTACTCGTGATTAAGCCCCGCCCACTTTTAACCCAAATTGCCCCATTTGTCTCTCCACATCAGCACCACATAACTCCCCTCCAGAGACAACACAAATCAAAGTTCCCAGGTATGAAAACACTTCCCACTACTATTTAACTCTGACATGCCTCTCTATAACTTAACCATTTGAGTGCCAGAGGGGTGCACAACTCATGCGTGCATGTGTTTCTGCGCATATGTGTTGTGTGTGTGTACATCTCTGCTACATATTTGTGTGCATGTGTGCATCTCCGGTGTGTGTGTGCATGTCTTTTGCATGTCTCTGCCGCTCACTGTGTGTATGTGTCTGCCTGTGTGTTGCATATATCTGTGTATATCAGTGTGTCTACATTTCACACATGTGCACCCAACAGTCATAACATGACGGCCAACGTCGTCCCACATAGTGTATAAGCGCCCAACATGTGTCACTTAACCCTTTCACTGCCAGAGGACTATACAACTCATTACACAGCAATGTGTTGCGTACCTCTCTCACACTCAGAGTTAAAGTGCTTCACTCCAACCAGCTGCTACACTAGGTCTGTTTAATGCAGTAACCCTACAGCCCTGTATTTCATGTCTACTTCACTGTCTATGTATAGTAATTTCTCCCCCTCACCCATTACTTTACTGTAACACTTCACTGTCCCTCCTCTCCTCAATCTGTCATCTCCTCTTCCCTTGTCACCCCCACTCACCTATCCCCTAGCCATTCATCCATAGTCCCAATCTCGCCATTTTACTCCCACATCACTATTACATTATCTATCACTGCATCTGTCACTTAACCCTCTGTCTGCCAACCTATTTCTTCAAATGTACTGCAGTATCCACTGCTGTAGTCTAAATTATTCCTTTACTCACAAACATCTTCTCACTGTGACCTTCACCAAGTACATAGCACACTCACTTCAACTGTAAGGATACAAGACCTTATTCATCAAGTAACACAGCACACTCACTTCAACTGTAAGGATACAGGGCCTTATTCATCAAGTAACACAGCACACTCACTTCAACTGTAAGGATACAGGGCCTTATTCACCAAGTAACACAGCACACTCACTTCAACTGTAAGGATACAGGCTCTTATTCACTAAGTAACACAGCACACTCACTTCAACTGTAAGGATACAGGGCCTTATTCATTAAGTAACACAGCACACTCACTTCAACTGTAAGGATACAGGACCTTATTATAAACTAACACAGCACACTTACTTCAACTGTAAGGATACAGAACCTTATTATCAAGTAACACAGCACACTCACTTCAACTAGGCTTGCCACCCAGCCGGTATTTTACCGGCACAGCCAGTAATTAGGACCTTAGAGCCGGTGCCGGTATATCTACCGGTATTTGTTTGTGCGACGTGTCCAGAGTCAGTCTCCTCCACTCAGCCCTATATGCCAGCTGCTCATGTGGCTCGCTTAAAGTCGTCAGCGTCCACTCGCCATCACCAGCCAATGAGTGAAGAGTATTTGGACATCAATGGTCCTCATTGGCTGGCTGGTGTGTCACGCTTGCCTGGTGTATGTGTCTGAGTCTTGTGACTGACAATGGGGAGTCAGGGATTGCAGCAGTATGCATGCGCTGTGAGAGTGTCAGTGCTCAGAGACTGTGGTACACTGTGCACAGGAGGCAGTCTGGTCGGAATCCACTGGACCACTCCATGTGTGCGGCCTACACGGTTCAGCTCATCCTCGGTCTCTCCTGCTCCCTGGCTCCAGCCCTGGCAGAACTTGGAAGTAAACAGCACCGCCCTCAGCACGCACACACTTCCAGGTATGACATGACAGAGGTCGGTAGAAGGCCAGAAGAAGTGGGCCTAGTGTTAATAATCCCTTATTGGTAGGCACTCAGTTGTCCTTGGCCAAGTGTAGGTAACCTACAGCTCTTCAGCTATAGCTGACTGGTGGAGAGGATGGGAGCCGTTTTTTAACAAAGTTAAACCATCCCCAAACATGCATTTACAACTTAAAAAAGTGCTACAGCCCATCTGCAAAAAACTTAGAAAAAAAATATATTACAGTATGTAACTGACGACCTTTATGATGGTCGCTCTGCTTTATTTTACAGAGATACATATGGTTACTGAGACAGTTCAGGGCATTTCTGTGATGAATCTTAGCAATAACAGATAATGTCACCGATACAATTGTCTTCATGGGATGTAGATATTTGTGTATTTAAGATCTTAGTGATTTGTACAGGTAACACAATGTGCATCTATGTCACACCTGTAGTACACATGTACTGAGCGAGAAAAGTAAGTAAATGTTGTGTCCTGTCTGTGTACAAACACTGGGCCTTATATATACAGGCAAAGTAGATCCGTTCTGGGCAAACCATCTGCACTATAGAGGACAAATAGGGCCTTCAATGCAGCACAATGTATTCCAGTATTCAAGCAACTTGACTAGGCCTCAAAGGCTTAACTGGGAGGTCTGATCACCTTTGTGTGTAGGGGATCCTTCACCACTCTGGCCTGGGAGAGCTTAGTTTGAGAGAGAGAGTGAGTGCTTAGTCTGAGAGAGACAGAGTGTTTAGTCTGATAGAGAGAGACAGAGAGTGCTTAGTCTGAGAGAGAGAAAGAGCTTACTCTGAGAGAGACAGAGAGCGCTTAGTCTGAGAGAGACAGAGAGCGCTTAGTCTGAGAGAGAGAGTGAGTGCTTAGTCTGAGAGAGAGAGTGAGTGCTTAGTCTTAGAGAGAGCGAGTGCTTAGTCAGAGAGAGAGAGAGTGCTTAGTCAGAGAGAGAGAGAGTGCTTAGTCTGAGAAAGACAGAGAGTGCTTAGTCTGAGAGAGACAGAGTGTTTAGTCTGATAGAGAGAGACAGAGTGTTTAGTCTGAGAGAGAGACAGAGTGCTTAGTCTGAGAGAGAGAGAGTGCTTAGTTTGAGAGAGAGTGAGTGCTTAGTCTGAGAGAGACAGAGAGCGCTTAGTCTGAGAGAGAGAGAGAGTGCTTAGTCTGAGAGAGAGAGAGTGCTTAGTCTGAGTGAGAGTGAGTGCTTAGTCTGAGTGAGAGTGCTTAGTCTGAGAGTGGTCATGCAACATTGAGTGGTTCTGCCCATTTTTTGCCTCCTCCCTTTTTGTGACTCCGCCCTCACACAGCTCTAGTCGGTATTTTTTTTAGGAAAAGGTGGCAACCCTAACTTCAACTGTAAGGATACAGGATCTTATTCATCATGTAACACAGCACACTCACTTCAACTGTAAGGATACAGGGCCTTATTTATCAAGTAACACAGCACACTCACTTCAACTATAAGGATACAGGGCCTTATTCATCAAGTAACACAGCACACTCACTTCAACTGTAAGGATACAGGGTCTTATTCATCATGTAACACAGCACACTCACTTCAACTGTAAGGATACAGGGTCTTATTCACCAAGTAACACAGCGCACTCACTTCAACTGTAAGGATACAGGGTCTTACTCATCAAGTAACACAGCGCACTCACTTCAACTGTAAGGATACAGGGCCTTATTCATCAAGTAACACAGCGCACTCACTTCAACTGTAAGGATACAGGGCCTTATTCATCAAGTAACACAGCGCACTCACTTCAACTGTAAGGATACAGGGCCTTATTCATCAAGTAACACAGCACACTCACTTCAACTGTAAGGATACAGGGCCTTATTCATCAAGTAACATAGCACACTCACTACAACTGTAAGGATACAGGGCCTTATTCATGAAGTAATACAGCACACTCACTTCAACTGTAAGGATACAGGACCTTATTATCAAGTAACACAGCACACTAACTTCAACTGTAAGGATACAGGGTCTTATTCACCAAGTAACACAGCACACTCACTTCAACTGTAACGATACAGGGCCTTATTCATCAAGCTGAAGAGCTGCAATTAAAACATTTTTTACAACTCTTATCAGCATATCTACATCACTACTGCGTTTGTCACACACTGTCTACATATATGACATACGTCATGTATGTGTGTGTCTCTCTGTATGTATGCGTTTCACAGTGTGTTACACGCTCTGTCTCTTTAAGTGCGTCTGTAACACTGCATATTTCTGTTTCACACATTGTCTCTCTGTGTAAATAATATGACGGGCAACGCTGTCCCACATTGCTAGTAGTTAATATTGAGATCTGGAGTGATCATACTGCTCAGGTAGTGTGGAAAAGTCAGTGAGTTGTAAGCAGTGGAGCGGAGGTTATAGTTAGTATGGAGATCTGGAGTGATCATACTGCTCAGGTTTTGTGAAATACTTTGTGAGTTGAAAGCAGTGGAGCTGTGATTATAGTTAGTATGGACAGCTGGAGTGATCATACTAATTAGGTAGTGTGGAATAGTCAGCGAGTTGTTACAGAGGAGGTTATAGTTAGTATGGAGATCTGGAGTGATCATACTGCTCAGGTAGTGTGGAATAGTCAGTGAGTTGTTAGTAGTGGAGGTTATAGTTAGTATGGAGATCTGGAGTGATCATACTGCTCAGGTAGTGTGGAATAGTCAGTGAGTTGTTAGTAGCGGAGGTTAAAGTTAGTATGGAGATCTGGAGTGATCATACTGCTCAGGTAGTGTGGAATAGTCAGTGAGTTGTTAGTAGCGGAGGTTACAGTTAGTATGGAGATCTGAAGTGATCATACTGCTCAGGTAGTGTGGAATAGTTAGTGAGTTGTTAGTAGTGGAGGTTATAGTTAGTATGGAGATCTGGAGCGATCATACTGCTCAGGTAGTGTGTAATAGTCAGTGAGTTGTTAGTAGTGAAGTGGAGGTTATAGTTAGTATGGAGAGCTGGAGTGATCATACTACTCAGGTAGTGTGGAATAGTCAGTGAGTTGTTAGTAGTGGAGGTTATAGTTAGTATGGAGATCTGGAGTGATCATACTGCTCAGGTAGTGTGGAATAGTCAGTGAGTTGTTAGTAGTGGAGGTTATAGTTAGTATGGAGATCTGGAGTGATCATACTGCTCAGGTAGTGTGGAATAGTCAGTGAGTTGTTAGTAGCGGAGGTTACAGTTAGTATGGAGATCTGGAGTGATCATACTGCTCAGGTAGTGTGGAATAGTCAGTGAGTTGTTAGTAGCGGAGGTTACAGTTAGTATGGAGATCTGAAGTGATCATACTGCTCAGGTAGTGTGGAATAGTAAGTGAGTTGTTACTAGTGGAGGTTATAGTTAGCATGGAGATCTGGAGTGATCATACTGCTCAGGTAGTGTGTAATAGTCAGTGAGTTGTTAGTAGTGAAGTGGAGGTTATAGTTAGAATGGAGAGCTGGAGTGATCATACTACTCAGGTAGTGTGGAATAGTCAGTGAGTTGTTACTAGTGGAGGTTATAGTTAGTATGGAAATCTGGAGTGATCATACTGCTCAGGTAGTGTGGAATAGTCAGTGAGTTGTTAGTAGTGGAGGTTATAGTTAGTATGGAGATCTGGAGTGATCATACTGCTCAGGTAGTGTGGAATAGTCAGTGAGTTGTTAGTAGTGTAGTGGAGGTTATAGTTAGTATGGAGATCTGGAGTGATCATACTGCTCAGGTAGTGTGGAATAGTCAGTGAGTTGTTAGTAGTGGAGGCTATAGTTAGTATGGAGATCTGGAGTGATCATACTGCTCAGGTAGTGTGGAATAGTCAGTGAGTTGTTAGTAGCGGTGGTTACAGTTAGTATGGAGATCTGGAGTGATCATACTGCTCAGGTAGTGTGGAATAGTCAGTGAGTTGTTAGTAGCGGAGGTTACAGTTAGTATGGAGATCTGAACTGATCATACTGCTCAGGTAGTGTGGAATAGTCAGCGAGTTGTTACAGTTGAGTGGACGTTATAGTTAGTATGGAGAAGTGGTGTGATGTTTCTGCAGAGGTAGTGTGGAATAATCAGTGAGTTGTTAGCAGTGGAGTGGAGGTTATAGTCAGTATGGAGATCTGGAGTGATCATTCTGCTCAGGTAGTGTGGAATAGTCAGCGAGTTGTTACAGTTGAGTGGACGTTATAGTTAGTATGGAGAAATGGTGTGATGTTTCCGCAGAGGTAGTGTGGAATAGTCAGTGAGTTGTTAGTAGTGGAGGTTATAGTTAGTATGGAGATCTGGAGTGATCATACTGATCAGGTAGTGTGGAATAGTCAGTGAGTTGTTAGTAGTGGAGGTTATAGTTAGTATGGAGATCTGGAGTGATCATACTGATCAGGTAGTGTGTAATAGTCAGTGAGTTGTTAGTAGCGGAGATTATAGTTAGTATGGAGATCTGCAGTGATCATACTACTCAGGTAGTGCGGAATAGTCAGTGAGTTGTTAGTAGTGAAGTGGGGGTTATAGTTAGTATGGAGATCTGCAGTGATCATACTACTCAGGTAGTGTGGAATAGTCAGTGAGTTGTTAGTAGTGGAGGTTATAGTTAGTATGGAGATCTGGAGTGATCATACTTCTCAGGTAGTGTGGAATAGTCAGGGAGTTGTTACAGTGGAGTGGACGTTATAGTTAGTATGGAGAGCTGGAGTGATCATATTGCTCAGGTAGTGTGGAATAGTCAGTGAGTTGTTAGTAGTGGAGGATATAGTTAGTATGGAGATCTGGAGTGATCATACTGCTCAGGTAGTGTGGAATAGCCAGTGAGTTGTTAGCAGTGGAGGTTATAGTTAGTATGGAGATCTCGAGTGATCATACTGCTCAGGTAGTGTGGAATAGTCAGTGAGTTGTTAGCAGTGGAGAGGAGGTTATAGTTAGTATGGAGATCTGGAGTGATCATACAGCTCAGGTGGTATGGAAAAGTCAGTGAGTTGTTAGTAGTGGAGGTTATAGTTAGTATGGAGATCTGGAGTGATCATACAGCTCAGGTAGTGTGGAATAGTCAGTGAGTTGTTAACAGTGGAGGTTATAGTTAGTATGGAGATCTGGAGTGATCATACTGCTCAGGTAGTGTGGAATAGTCAGTGACTTGTTAGCAGTGGATGTTATAGTTAGTATGGAGATCTGTAGTGATCATATTGCTTAGGTAGTGTGGAATAGTCAGTGAGTTGTTAGCAGTGGAGAGGAGGTTATAGTTAGTATGGAGAAGTGGCGTGATGTTTCTGCAGAGGTAGTGTGGAATAGTCAGTGAGTTGTTACAGCTGAGTGGACGTTATAGTTAGTATGGAGAAGTGATGTGATGTTTCTGCAGAGGTAGTGTGGAATAGTCAGTGAGTTGTTAGCAGTGGAGTGGAGGTTATAGTTAGTATGGAGATCTGGAGTGATCATTCTGCTCATGTAGTGTGTAATAGTCAGTGAGTTGTTAGTAGCGGAGGTTATAGTTAGTATGGAGATCTGGAGTGATCATACTGCTCAGGTAGTGTGGAATAGTCAGTGAGTTGTTAGTAGTGGAGGTTATAGCTAGTATGGAGATCTGGAGTGATCATACTGCTCAGGTAGTGTGGAATAGTCAGTGAGTTGTTAGTAGTGAAGTGGAGGTTATAGTTAGTATGGAGATCTGCAGTGATCATACTACTCAGGTAGTGTGGAATGGTCAGGGAGTTGTTACAGTGGAGTGGACGTTATAGTTAGTATGGAGAGCTGGAGTGATCATATTGCTCAGGTAGTGTGGAATAGTCAGTGAGTTGTTAGTAGTGGAGGATATAGTTAGTATGGAGATCTGGAGTGATCATACTGCTCAGGTAGTGTGGAATAGACAGTGAGTTGTTAGCAGTGGAGGTTATAGTTAGTATGGCGATCTCGAGTGATCATACTGCTCAGGTAGTGTGGAATAGTCAGTGAGTTGTTAGCAGTGGAGAGGAGGTTATAGTTAGTATGGAGATCTGGAGTGATCATACAGCTCAGGTGGTATGGAATAGACAGTGAGTTGTTAGTAGTGGAGGTTATAGTTAGTATGGAGATCTGGAGTGATCATACAGCTCAGATAGTGTGGAATAGTCAGTGAGTTGTTAGCAGTGGAGGTTATAGTTAGTATGGAGATCTGGAGTGATCATACTGCTCAGGTAGTGTGGAATAGTCAGTGACTTGTTAGCAGTGGAGGTTATAGTTAGTATGGAGATCTGTAGTGATCATATTGCTTAGGTAGTGTGGAATAGTCAGTGAGTTGTTAGCAGTGGAGAGGAGGTTATAGTTAGTATGGAGAAGTGGCGTGATGTTTCTGCAGAGGTAGTGTGGAATAGTCAGTGAGTTGTTACAGCTGAGTGGACGTTATAGTTAGTATGGAGAAGTGATGTGATGTTTCTGCAGAGGTAGTGTGGAATAGTCAGTGAGTTGTTAGCAGTGGAGTGGAGGTTATAGTTAGTATTGAGATCTGGAGTGATCATTCTGCTCATGTAGTGTGTAATAGTCAGTGAGTTGTTAGTAGCGGAGGTTATAGTTAGTATGGAGATCTGGAGTGATCATACTGCTCAGGTAGTGTGAAATAGTCAGTGAGTTGTTAGTAGTAGAGGTTATAGTTAGTATGGAGATCTGGAGTGATCATACTACTTAGGTAGTGCAGAATAGTCAGTGAGTTGTTAGTAGCGGAGGTTATAGTTAGTATGGAGATCTGGAGTGATCATACTGCTCAGGTAGTGTGGAATAGTCAGTGAGTTGTTAGTAGTGGAGGTTATAGCTAGTATGGAGATCTGGAGTGATCATACTGCTCAGGTAGTGTGGAATAGTCAGTGAGTTGTTAGCAGTGGAGGTTATAGTTAGTATGGAGATCTGGAGTGATCATACAGTTCAGGTAGTGTGGAATAGTCAGTGAGTTGTTAGCAGTGGAGGTTATAGTTAGTATGGAGATCTGGAGTGATCATACTGCTCAGGTAGTGTGGAATAGTCAGTGACTTGTTAGCAGTGGAGGTTATAGTTAGTATGGAGATCTGTAGTGATCATATTGCTTAGGTAGTGTGGAATAGTCAGTGAGTTGTTAGCAGTGGAAAGGAGGTTATAGTTAGTATGGAGAAGTGGCGTGATGTTTCTGCAGAGGTAGTGTGGAATAGTCAGTGAGTTGTTACAGCTGAGTGGACGTTATAGTTAGTATGGAGGAGTGATGTGATGTTTCTGCAGAGGTAGTGTGGAATAGTCAGTGAGTTGTTAGCAGTGGAGTGGAGGTTATAGTTAGTATGGAGATCTGGAGTGATCATTCTGCTCATGTAGTGTGTAATAGTCAGTGAGTTGTTAGTAGCGGAGGTTATAGTTAGTATGGAGATCTGGAGTGATCATACTGCTCAGGTAGTGTGGAATAGTCAGTGAGTTGTTAGTAGTGGAGGTTATAGCTAGTATGGAGATCTGGAGTGATCATACTGCTCAGGTAGTGTGGAATAGTAAGTGAGTTGTTAGTAGTGAAGTGGAGGTTATAGTTAGTATGGAGATCTGCAGTGATCATACTACTCAGGTAGTGTGGAATGGTCAGGGAGTTGTTACAGTGGAGTGGACGTTATAGTTAGTATGGAGAGCTGGAGTGATCATATTGCTCAGATAGTGTGGAATAGTCAGTGAGTTGTTAGTAGTGGAGGATATAGTTAGTATGGAGATCTGGAGTGATCATACTGCTCAGGTAGTGTGGAATAGACAGTGAGTTGTTAGCAGTGGAGGTTATAGTTAGTATGGAGATCTCGAGTGATCATACTGCTCAGGTAGTGTGGAATAGTCAGTGAGTTGTTAGCAGTGGAGAGGAGGTTATAGTTAGTATGGAGATCTGGAGTGATCATACAGCTCAGGTGGTATGGAATAGTCAGTGAGTTGTTAGTAGTGGAGGTTATAGTTAGTATGGAGATCTGGAGTGATCATACAGCTCAGGTAGTGTGGAATAGTCAGTGAGTTGTTAGCAGTGGAGGTTATAGTTAGTATGGAGATCTGGAGTGATCATACTGCTCAGGTAGTGTGGAATAGTCAGTGACTTGTTAGCAGTGGAGGTTATAGTTAGTATGGAGATCTGTAGTGATCATATTGCTTAGGTAGTGTGGAATAGTCAGTGAGTTGTTAGCAGTGGAGAGGAGGTTATAGTTAGTATGGAGAAGTGGCGTGATGTTTCTGCAGAGGTAGTGTGGAATAGTCAGTGAGTTGTTACAGCTGAGTGGACGTTATAGTTAGTATGGAGAAGTGATGTGATGTTTCTGCAGAGGTAGTGTGGAATAGTCAGTGAGTTGTTAGCAGTGGAGTGGAGGTTATAGTTAGTATTGAGATCTGGAGTGATCATTCTGCTCATGTAGTGTGTAATAGTCAGTGAGTTGTTAGTAGCGGAGGTTATAGTTAGTATGGAGATCTGGAGTGATCATACTGCTCAGGTAGTGTGGAATAGTCAGTGAGTTGTTAGTAGTGGAGGTTATAGCTAGTATGGAGATCTGGAGTGATCATACTGCTCAGGTAGTGTGGAATAGTCAGTGAGTTGTTAGTAGTGGAGGTTATAGTTAGTATGGAGATCTGGAGTGATCATACTGCTCAGGTAGTGTGGAATAGTCAGTGAGTTGTTAGTAGTGGAGGTTATAGTTAGTATGGAGATCTGCAGTGATCATACTACTTAGGTAGTGCGGAATAGTCAGTGAGTTGTTAGTAGTGAAGTGGAGGTTATAGTTAGTATGGAGATCTGGAGTGATCATACTTCTCAGGTAGTGTGGAATAGTCAGTGAGCTGTTAGTAGTGGACGTTATAGTTAGTATGGAGAGCTGGAGTGATCATATTGCTCAGGTAGTGTGGAATAGTCAGTGAGTTGTTAGTAGTGGAGGATATAGTTAGTATGGAGATCTGGAGTGATCATACTTCTCAGGTAGTGTGGAATAGTCAGTGAGTTGTTAGCAGTGGAGAGGAGGTTATAGTTAGTATGGAGATCTGGAGTGATCATACTTCTCAGGTAGTGTGGAATAGTCAGGGAGTTGTTACAGTGGAGTGGACGTTATAGTTAGTATGGAGAGCTGGAGTGATCATATTGCTCAGGTAGTGTGGAATAGTCAGTGAGTTGTTAGCAGTGGAGGTTATAGTTAGTATGGAGATCTGGAGTGATCATACAGTTCAGGTAGTATGGAATAGTCAGTGAGTTGTTAGTAGTGGAGGTTATAGCTAGTATGGAGATCTGGAGTGATCATACTGCTCAGGTAGTGTGGAATAGTCAGTGAGTTGTTAGTAGTGGAGGTTATAGTTAGTATGGAGATCTGGAGTGATCATACTGCTCAGGTAGTGTGGAATAGTCAGTGAGTTGTTAGTAGTGGAGGTTATAGTTAGTATGGAGATCTGCAGTGATCATACTACTTAGGTAGTGCGGAATAGTCAGTGAGTTGTTAGTAGTGAAGTGGAGGTTATAGTTAGTATGGAGATCTGGAGTGATCATACTGCTCATGTAGTGTGTAATAGTCAGTGAGTTGTTAGTAGCGGAGGTTATAGTTAGTATGGAGATCTGGAGTGATCATACTGCTCAGGTAGTGTGGAATAGTCAGTGAGTTGTTAGTAGCGGAGGTTATAGTTAGTATGGAGATCTGGAGTGATCATACTGCTCAGGTAGTGTGGAATAGTCAGTGAGTTGTTAGTAGTGAAGTGGAGGTTATAGTTAGTATGGAGATCTGGAGTGATCATACTGCTCAGGTAGTGTGGAATAGTCAGTAAGTTGTTAGCAGTGGAGGTTATAGTTAGTATGGAGATCTGGAGTGATCATACTGCTCAGGTAGTGTGGAATAGTCAGTGAGTTGTTAGTAGTGGAGGTTATAGTTAGTATGGAGATCTGGGGTGATCATACTGCTCAGGTAGTGTGGAATAGTCAGTGAGTTGTTAGTAATGGAGGTTATAGTTAGTATGGAGATCTGGAGTGATCATACTGCTCAGGTAGTGTGGAATAGTCAGTGATTTGTTAGTAGTGGAGGTTATAGTTAGTATGGAGATCCGGAGTGAACATACTGCTCAGGTAGTGTGGAATAGTCAGTGAGTTGTTAGTAGTGGTGGTTATAGTTAGTATGGAGATCTGGAGTGATCACACTGCTCAGGTAGTGTGGAATAGTCAGTGAGTTGTTAGTAGTGGAGGTTATAGTTAGTATGATCTGGAGTGATCATACTGCTCAGGTAGTGTGGAATAGTCAATGAGTTGTTAGTAGTGGAGGTTATAGTTAGTATGGAGATCTGGAGTGATCATACTGCTCAGGTAGTGTGGAATAGTCAGTGAGTTGTTAGTAGTGGAGGTTATAGTTAGTATGGAGATCTGGGGTGATCATACTGCTCAGGTAGTGTGGAATAGTCAGTGAGTTGTTAGTAATGGAGGTTATAGTTAGTATGGAGATCTGGAGTGATCACACTGCTCAGGTAGTGTGGAATAGTCAGTGAGTTGTTAGTAGTGGAGGTTATAGTTAGTATGATCTGGAGTGATCATACTGCTCAGGTAGTGTGGAATAGTCAGTGAGTTGTTAGCAGTTGAGTGGAGGTTATAGTTAGTATGGAGATCTGGAGTGATTATACTGCTCAGGTAGTGTGGAATAGTCAGTGAGTTGTTAGTAGTGGAGGTTATAGTTAGTATGGAGATCTGGAGTGATCATACTGCTCAGGTAGTGTGGAATAGTCAGTGAGTTGTTAGTAGTGGAGTGGAGGTTATAGTTAGTATGGAGATCTGGAGTGATCATACTGCTCAGGTAGTGTGGAATAGTCAATGAGTTGTTAGTAGTGGAGGTTATAGTTAGTATAGAGATCTGGAGTGATCATACTGCTCAGGTAGTGTGGAATAGTCAGTGAGTTGTTAGTAGTGGAGGTTATAGTTTGAATGGAGATCTGGAGTGATCATACTGATCAGGTAGTGTGGAATAGTCAATGAGTTGTTAGTAGTGGAGGTTATAGTTAGTATAGAGATCTGGAGTGATCATACTGCTCAGGTAGTGTGGAATAGTCAGTGAGTTGTTAGTAGTGGAGGTTATAGTTTGAATGGAGATCTGGAGTGATCATACTGATCAGGTAGTGTGGAATAGTCAATGAGTTGTTAGTAGTGGAGGTTATAGTTAGTATAGAGATCTGGAGTGATCATACTGCTCAGGTAGTGTGGAATAGTCAGTGAGATGTAAGTAGTGAAATTGAGTCTTACAGTGATAGTTCGATGGCGCAGTTACATATACTAAAAAGCTTATAGTAAATAAATGGCATCAACATCAGTTGAACAGTTCATTTTCTTACTAAGAGCCTTAGGAAAAAGTTTGGATTTTAATTAATAGAATTAAGAACAAAACTGAGGGTGGAGTCCCTCCATATTCCAAGATATTTAAGGAGATGACCAGATCAAGTTTCAGTTTTAATTTTTGTTATGATGGTTAAATTGGTTTCATGAAGTTTAAGTTATTTGTGATTACTACCAAATACCATTTTGGATCTTTGGATCAATAAAATAATCTGGTTACTCTCTGCCTTACGGAATCTTTATTGAACAACTGGACATATGGGCCCAGGAAAAATGGGTAATTCTGTGTCAAAGCAACAGCAACAATGGGGTCAAATAGAATTCTCCATATTCCTACTAACTGGGACTTTTAATTCCATGAATGATTGGAAGGTCTTCACTATATTGCCCCAATAAGGCAGGTATAAAGGAGATTTATTTATGTAAATATAATTAGTGTAAACCTGAAGAAGTAATACCGTAAATGAAGCAAAATCACTGTGTGAAATGCGTCAGGTAAGAGTATTGTTACCCCCCTACACTCGTCATGTGTATAGAAGTTATGTCCTCTTAACTCTTTATATAAATACAAATATCCTTTTGCCTTTCTTACTGAATTCTTATTTAACCCCTAGAGTGCCAGCTACTTACGCCGTACGAGTGGACACAGCTGTACCTGCTGTGCCACGCTCGTACAGCGTAAGAGTGAAATGCGGTCACTGCATGAGTCGGTATAACCGGCATGCAGTGGCCGCATTAAAAAAAAAAAAGCCCCTGGCACTCATGGGGAGGCATGAGGATCACTCCTCATGCCTCCCCAGTTATTGATCTCCCAGCCGATCGGGCTGGGAGATCAATACACACAAAGGAGAAACAAAGTTTCTCCTTCCCCCTCTCTCCTACCCGAACTTCCGGGTAGGAGTGGGCGGGACCGGGGGAATCCTCCAAACGTCATCGGTGACATGGTCACCGATGACGTTAGGGAAGTTTCCCCGATCCTGTTCACTCCTACCGGTGGTAGGAGTGAAGGGCAGGAGAGCTCTTGCTCTCCTGCGGTCGCACCATTGATCTCCCAGCCTATCGGCTGGGAGATCAATGACTGGGGAGACACCAGAAGGGGTCCTGATGTCCCCCACGAGGTCTGACATGTCTAAAAAAAAAAATAATAAAAAAATTTATAAAATTAAAGTAACCCTGTGAGTGCCACAGGGTCCCAGCACATTGCTTTGCAATGTGCTGGAGACCCCTGTTGCACTCACAGGGTCTATTCTTTGGGGGGGATTTTTTTTTTTTTTTTAAGACCTCATTGGGGGGATCAGGGGGGATCCTGATGCCCCTCAATGAGGTCTATAATTAGAAAAAAAAAAAATAATAATTTAACCCTGTGTGTGCCACAGGTGGGGGTCCAATGCACCCCCCCCCTCCTGTGGCACACACAGGGCTTTTATCATTATTTTGTTACCAGAGATTGTTGGGGGGCCATCAGGATTGCTCCTGATGGCCCCCCAACAAGCTCTGATTACAAAGTAATGATAAAAAAAAAATTAACCCTCTGAGTGCCACAACGGTCCAATGCATTGCTTTGCAATGCGCTGGAGACCCCGGTGGCACTCACAGGGACACTTTTTTTGATAACTTTTTTTTTTTTTGTAAGACCTCATTGGGGGGATCAGGGGGGTTTGTATACCCCTCAATGAGGTCTATAATAAAAAAAGTAAATAAAAAAAAAATTAACCCTGTGTGTGCCACGGGGGGGGGGCAATGCAGCCCCCCTTCTGCGGCACACACAGGGCTTTTATCATTACTTTGTTATCAGAGATTGTTGGGGGGGTCATCAGGATTGGTCCTGATGGCCCCCCAACAAGCTCTGATTACCAAGTAATGATAGAAAAAAAATTAACCCTCTGAGTGCCACAAGGATCCAATGCATTGCTTTGCAATGCGCTGGAGACCCTTGTGGCACTCACAGGGTCACTCCGTTTGTGGACATATATATTTTTTTTTACTAAGACCTCATTGGGGAGGGATCAGGGGGTCCTGATGCCCCTCAATGAGGTATATAATAAAAAAAAAATAAATTAAAAAAAATTTAACCCTGTGTGTGCCACTGGGATAGGGGTTCAATGCAGACCCCCTTCCTGTGGCACACACACAGGACTTTTTATCATTACTTTGTGATCAGAGCTTGTTTGGTGGCCATCTGAATACAAAGTAACGATAAAAAAATTAACCCTTTGTGTGCTACAGGGGCCCAATGCATTGCTTTGCAATCCACTGGACACCCCTGTGGCACCCAAAGGATTATTTTGTTTTCCCCTTTTATTTTTTATTTAGACCTCATTGTATGGGTTCTGATGCCCCCAACGAGGTCTACACAAAAATATTGGGGGAAAAGCCCCAAAAAATGCACGTGCCACAGGGGGGGTCCGACGCAGTGCTTTGCAATACGTTGGACCCCCTGTAACACACACACACACACTTTTTTTTTTTTTTATTATTCTGTTTTTAGACCTGGATGGGGGACACCAGGAATGTTCCTGACACCGCCTCCCCAACGAGGTATGAATACAAAATAATAATTAAAAAAACAACTCTTTGTGTGCAACAGAGGGTCCAACGCATTGCTTTGCAGTGCATTGGGCACCCTTGTGGCACGCACAAAAAATGCCTCCGATTCCCCCCCACACATACACATGTACCGTATTCCCCTGCCTGGTTCCACAGCCAACTGGCAGTCCCATTCCCCAGCCTGACCCCCAGCCTGTTTCCACTGCCTATTGGTAGACTCAAAGTACCAGTATGCACTAGATTCAGGCTGGGAATCAAACTTTGTATGAGGGGGACATACAGTGCACACTGGTAGTCACAGATCTCCCATACACACTCTCAGACACTGCCCCACCATCCTTGCTCCTCTGCTCATACCCACACACACTGCCTAATCCCTCACCCTCCCACACTGTTACACTGGTAGTCACAGGTCCGCGCGTACACTGGCTGACGCCCTAGCTTCTTTCATCTGTTAGCCATAAAATCACACATACACTGTTTGCTTTCCCATTCCTATTTCACTGGTAGCTACACTCCTGTCACTCAAATTGGTATGTCAACCCACAGCAGTTGAGTACCATTTTTCTTAGGCTGGCTAGAAGTCCTCCTAGGAAATCCCACGTCATTGAACCATTTTAGTATCTTTGAAGTGACTGTGTAAAGTGTAAAAGAAATGTTTGTTTGTTTTCCTGTAGCACCACATTCTGGAAATCGTTGTGCCAACTAACTTAGGGGTAAAAAGGCAAGTGACCCCTCATTAGATGCGGCATGTTGTCTTCTTTCCAAAATGGTATAGTTTATCTACCTTTTCTTCAATTCTGAAGGTGTTATAGCCATTTTCGTAGAGGCAAGTCAGGTTTGAGAAAATGTTAGAAACATCAGTTTGTAGTAGGTGTAGTTTTCTACTTCTAGCACTCCCTAAGGTAGTTCAGCTCATACCAATGGGGTGTCGTTTGACTCCTAAGAGCTTTAGCTAACGAATGCAGTTGAAAATTCCATGGTTTTCACAGAGCTCCATACATTTGAAGGGGCAGAAATGTAAGAAAATGCCTTTTTTTTCATTAGCGCCACCTCCTGGAAGCATTTGTGCATGCCAGCCTTTGGGTATGAAGGCAAGTGACCCCTCATTAGATGCGTCAGGTTGTTTTCTTTCCAAAATGGCATTGTTTTCTACCTTTCCTGCATATCTATTATGGTTATAACCATTTTAGTGCAAGCAGATAATTTAAGAAACAAAAGTGTCAGGTTTACGTACGTGTTCCTAGCACCCACATATTGTATGTTAAGCCACACAAATGGGCTACCATTTTTCTCATGTTGGTAGCAGGTACTGAATACAGCAGGAAATGTTATGGTTTTCAAAGATTTTAGTATCTTTGAAGTGGTGGAAATGTAAAAAAAACATGTATTTATTCCCATAGCGCCACCTTTTGGAAATATTTGTGCACTTCAGCCCAGGGGTAGAAAGGCAAGTGACCCCTCATTTGATGCGGGAGAATGTCTACTTTCCAAAATGGTATACCTTTTATACCTTTCCGTCATTTCTCTAACAGTTATGAACATTTTAGTACAAGCAGCCATTTTCGAAGAAGCAAACAGGTAGGTGTAGTTATGCTTTTCTGGCACCCCTAAGGTATGTCGATTCATTCCAATGTGGTGTCATTTTTCTCCTAAGAGCACTAGCTAATGAATACAGTTGGAAATTCCATGGTTTTCACAGATTTCCATACAGATGAAGGGGCAGAAATGTAAGAAAATGCCATTTTTTTCCTATAGTGCCACCTTCTGGAAGCATTTGGGCACAACAGGCTTGGGGTAAGAAGGCAATTCACCCCTCATTAGATGCGCCAGGTTGTCTTCTTTCAAAAATGGTATGGTTTGTGTAGCCTTTCTTCACTTCTCTAGTTGTTATAACCATTTTTGTACAGACAAGTAATGTTTGAGAAAATGTTAGAAAAATAAGTGGTTGCAATAGGTGTAGTTTGGTACTTGTAGCGCCCACTAAGGTAGGGGAACTCATACCAATGAGGTGTCATTTTTCTCCTAAGAGCACTAGCTAATGAATACAGTTGGAAATTCCATGGTTTTCACAGATTTCCATACAGATGAAGGGGCAGAAATGTAAGAAAATGCCATTTTTTTCCTATAGTGCCACCTTCTGGAAGCATTTGGGCACAACAGGCTTGGGGTAAGAAGGCAATTCACCCCTCATTAGATGCGGCAGGTTGTCTTCTTTCAAAAATGGTATGGTTTGTGTAGCCTTTCTTCACTTCTCTAGTTGTTATAACCATTTTTGTACAGACAAGTAATGTTTGAGAAAATGTTAGAAAAATAAGTGGTTGCAATAGGTGTAGTTTGGTACTTGTAGCGCCCACTAAGGTAGGGGAACTCATACCAATGAGGTGTCATTTTTCTCCTAAGAGCACTAGCTAATGAATACAGTTGGAAATTCCATGGTTTTCACAGATTTCCATACAGATGAAGGGGCAGAAATGTAAGAAAATGCCATTTTTTTCCTATAGTGCCACCTTCTGGAAGCATTTGGGCACAACAGGCTTGGGGTAAGAAGGCAATTCACCCCTCATTAGATGCGGCAGGTTGTCTTCTTTCAAAAATGGTATGGTTTGTGTAGCCTTTCTTCACTTCTCTAGTTGTTATAACCATTTTTGTACAGACAAGTAATGTTTGAGAAAATGTTAGAAAAATTAGTGGTTGCAATAGGTGTAGTTTGGTACTTGTAGCGCCCACTAAGGTAGGGGAACTCATACCAATGAGGTGTCATTTTTCTCCTAAGAGCACTAGCTAATGAATACAGTTGGAAATTCCATGGTTTTCACAGATTTCCATACAGATGAAGGGGCAGAAATGTAAGAAAATGCCATTTTTTTCCTATAGTGCCACCTTCTGGAAGCATTTGGGCACAACAGGCTTGGGGTAAGAAGGCAATTCACCCCTCATTAGATGCGCCAGGTTGTCTTCTTTCAAAAATGGTATGGTTTGTGTAGCCTTTCTTCACTTCTCTAGTTGTTATAACCATTTTTGTACAGACAAGTAATGTTTGAGAAAATGTTAGAAAAATTAGTGGTTGCAATAGGTGTAGTTTGGTACTTGTAGCGCCCACTAAGGTAGGGGAACTCATACCAATGAGGTGTCATTTTTCTCCTAAGAGCACTAGCTAATGAATACAGTTGGAAATTCCATGGTTTTCACAGATTTCCATACAGATGAAGGGGCAGAAATGTAAGAAAATGCCATTTTTTTCCTATAGTGCCACCTTCTGGAAGCATTTGGGCACAACAGGCTTTGGGTAAGAAGGCAATTCACCCCTCATTAGATGCGGCAGGTTGTCTTCTTTCCAAAATGGTATGGTTTGTGTAGCCTTTCTTTACTTCTCTAGTTGTTATAACCATTTTTGTATAGACAAGTAATGTTTGAAAAAATGTTAGAAAATTTAGAGGTTTTAGTAGGTGTCTTTTTGCACTTCTAGCATCCCCTGTGGTAGGTGAACCCATACCAATGGGGTGTCATTTTTCTCCCAAGAGCACTAGCTAATCAATATAGTTGTAAATTCCATGGTTTTCCCAGATTTCAGTACTGTTGAAGTGGCAGAAATGTAAGAAAATGCCATTTTTTTCCTATAGTGCCACCTTCTGGAAGCATTTGGGCACAACAGGCTTGGGGTAAGAAGGCAATTCACCCCTCATTAGATGCGGCAGGTTGTCTTCTTTCCAAAATGGTATGGTTTGTGTAGCCTTTCTTTAATTCTCTAGTTGTTATAACCATTTTTGTATAGACAAGTAATGTTTGAGAAAATGTTAGAAAATTTAGAGGTTGTAGTAGGTGTCTTTTTGCACTTCTAGCATCCCCTGTGGTAGGTGAACCCAAACCAATGGGGTGTAATTTTTCTCCCAAGAGCACTAGCTAATGAATACAGTTGTAAATTCCATGGTTTTCACAGATTTCAGTACAGTTGAAGGGGCAGAAATGTAAGAAAATGCCATTTTTTTTCCTATAGTGCCACCTTCTGGAAGCATTTGGGTACCACAGGCTTGGGGCAAGAAGGCAAGTTACCCCTCATTCGATGCGGCATGTTGTCTACTTTTCAGAAATATATAGTTTTATATAGTTATTCCACTGTTTTAGGGTAGTTTTACCACAAAAACCCTAGAATGTGCATTTTAGTTTATAAAGTTGAAAATGTCATTTTGCGCTGCTGGTGATTAGGGCTCTACGCTAGCCATGGACGTAGGTAAAACTATACAAATTTGGTATTTTTTTACTCGGGGGACTCTGGGCTTTTTCAAATAATTGAAACTTTTTCAATCAAGGTAAATGTTTTTGATACATAGTATGTGATTTTAGCAAAATGAGTAAATTTTCACTTTTTTTTGTCATTATGACATCATAGCTTTTTGCACGATGTAAAATTCTCTTCATGTAAGGTATCACGAGAAAGCTCAATTCGTTCTGAAAAAAACAATATATAGTTTTCCATATTTAACTAAAAATCCCCAGAGGAAATCAAGCCTAAACGGAAGGATAGCAAAAATGTTGAAAAAGTGTCTGGCCTGCAGGGTTCAGAAAATGGCCCGAGCCTCTGGCACTGAAGGGGTTAACAATGGTCCATATGTACAAACAAACTGGAGCAATTCTGGGGCAAACCAACTGCTCTATACGGGGCAAATTAACTAAAAGCTCCCTCTGATTTGAATGGGATTTCCCTGGAATGCTAAAGAGGTTTCCAACAGATTATGAAGCAATGAGATGAGACCTCTCAGTCAGCCAGTTCTGAACAATATGGTCCAAGTCTGCTAGTTTGCTCCATGTATTGGCTATATCAATCACGTTAGGCCAGCCAAAGTGGTGATTTTGGTTGCTACACACACACACACACACACACACACACACACACACACACACACACACACACACACACACACACACACACACACACACACACACACACACACACACACACACACACACACACACACACACACACACACACACACACACACACACACACACACACACACAACAGGCAAACAGCTACAATAAAATTGTCCTGTGTATAGGCAACTTTAGAGTCACTGTACCTTACAGACAACGGCTCTGGGCTGAATTTGATGTGTAAAGGAACAGGAGGTCAATTGGTTTGTCTGTCATCAGAATGTTTTCAGCTAAGTCAGAGGTTCTCAACTCCTGCCTCAGGACCCATTAACAGGCCAGGACTTAGGGATTTCTCTGTTAGAGCACAGGTGTGGTGATCAGAGGCTCATTCACATTGATTAACTCACCTGTGTTCTAACAAGGAAATCATGTGATCAGAGGCTCATTCACATTGATTAACTCACCTGTGTTCTAACAAGGAAATCATGTGATCAGAGGCTCATTCACATTGATTAACTCACCTGTGCACTAACAAAGGAATCATCAAATCCTGGCCTGTTAGTGGGTCCTGAGGACAGGAGTTGAGAAACACTGAGCTAAGCGAATTGCCTTAAAATTTGTAGCCCTACTATATAACTGTTACAACACTGTTGTTAAGTAATTTGCTTTTACAGTGCAATACTTGCCTCTATTTTGTGCTTTGAATAGGTTGAATGATGATAGCTATAATTTCGGCAGCTCTTTACAGGGAGAAATGATGAGAACGTGGTTCAGTTTGACATGTTTGATCTACAGCATCAAAAGGTCACCTGTGAAAAGAGTGAAAAAGATAAGTCTTGGAATTGTAATGTGTAAATCATTGCCTCTTTTGTATAAACTAGACTCCAGTAAGGAAACAATTAAAGACGATATGGCGTGACTGGTGCTTACACTGGATGTTTATCAGTATCTCTCCTCCCTTGCAGTATGTTGCGGCTAGAGACTCAAAAAAAGATTATCTGGAAAGGTCAAAGATCCTTATTCCTCAACCAAAAATATACGTTAAGTGACTATTGCTTTGACAGAAAGGTTGTGATTCCAGTGCTGGGCTATCTGAAGACTGACCATTCCTCATATCCTAAATTCATCTGAGTGAGATAAACTAGGAAACAAGGTACCAGCATTGTGTCTGTGATATGGAGCAGGGATTAGGTAACTCTTTGGTGCTGGTATGATGCATACAACAGAGGAGTTGATAGATTCCTATAGACCAGAAGCACAGGCCAACTAATGAATTAGTAGTGCACAACGTAACAGAAATACACAGTTATTACTAGGGAAATCAGCAGCATTACATGACCCAGTTTGTCTATTAAGGGCTGACTGGCCACATTACATTTACAGACACTTATGGCAAAGTACACATTATAAACAAGAGTCAGGACCAACCAATGGACTTGCGGTTCAGATACTGACCAGCTACTTGTGTTCATAGGCAATGAAAAATGGACTAGGAACTGACAGAGAGCAAATAGTTCATGTGTGCTTACAGGTCAGACATGTAGACAAGATATCAGCTGGAGTAGAACTTGATTGAACACTGATGACAATACTGGACTCTGACAAGGAAAGAAGAGAGGTCTGTGTCACAAAACAAGAATGGCTGTAGGTTTAGACACAAGGAGTAACATGGCAGACTGTTTGGGGCACTTGCTAGGAAAAGACCCAGACCAAGTGGGTCAGAGAATGAAGTACACAGAGAGTGACAGGATTGTCCAAAAAGCTGCTGGAGTTCATTGGCAGCAAATGCATTAAAGATGCTCAGTATCAGAGATGGTAGGACCACAATAAGGGGAAAGAGAGTGTTGACTATGGACAGGTCAAGCAAGGAGAGGCTTTCTTACATTACATCTAAACCTGTGTCCCTCTAGTTTTAGACTATGGCCTTTTGTCCTAACATTTTTACTCCTATGAAATATACTTCCCTCCTGCACTTTGTTGAATCCCTTCATGTATGTGAATGTGTCTATCATATCCCCTCTCTCTTCTCTCCTCCAAGCTATACATATTCAGATCCTTTAGTCTATCCTGATATTTCTTTTCCTGTAAACCAGTCACCATTTTAGTAGTCCTTCTGTGAATTCTCTCTACAGTATCTATATCCTACTTGAGATGGGGTCTCCGGTACTGTACACAATACTCTAGGTCTCCAGTACTGTATACAATAGTCTATAGTATCTATATCCTTGTGGAGATGGGGTCTCCTGTACTGTACACAATACTCTATAGTATCTATATCCTTGTGGAGATCGGGTCTCCAGTACTGTACACAATACTCTATAGTATCTATATCCTTCTGGAGATGGGGTCTCCGGTACTGTACACAATACTCTAGGTCTCCAGTACTGTACACAATACTCTAGGTGAGGTCTAACTAGAGATCTGTAGAGTAGCATTACCACTTCCCTTTTTCTGCTACTAATGCCCCTATCTATACACCCAGCACCCTGCTTGCATTCCCCACTGCTTTATTACATTGCCTGCCTACCTTTAAGTCATTAGCAATAATTACTCCCAAATCCATTTCCTTTGTTGTCACTGACAGCACAGTACCCTTAATAGTATATTTTTCCTTTTGAATTTTATGTCCCAAGTGCATTATTTTACATTTATTAATGTTAAACTGCATCTGCCACACTCTTGTCCATTCTTCTAATTTACCTAAATAATTTGTCATTTGTCTTATTCCCCCTGGAATGTCTACCCTATTGAAGATCTTGGTATCATCTGCAAAAAAGGCATACCTTTCCTTGAAGACCTTTTGCAATATCACAAATAAAAATATTAAAAAGAATGGGCCCCAGTACAGATCCCTGAGGTACCCCACTAGTAACAATGGGCCCCAGTACAGATCCCTGAGGTACCCCACTAGTAACAATGGGCCCCAGTACAGATCCCTGAGGTACCCCACTAGTAACAATGGGCCCCAGTACAGATCCCTGAGGTACCCCACTAGTAACAATGGGCCCAGTACAGATCCCTGAGGTACCCCACTAGTAACAATGGGCCCAGTACAGATCCCTGAGGTACCCCACTAGTAACACTCCTTTTGTCCAAATATTCTGCATTGACCACCACCCTCTGTCTCCTGTCACTCAGCCATTGTCTTATCCATTTTACTATTTTTACATCCAGACCCAAACTCTGCAATTTATTATTGAGTCTTCTATGAGGGACAGTGTCAAATGCGTTACTGAAATCTAGATAAGCTATATCTACTACTCCCCCTTGGTCTATTATTTTAGTTACCCAGTCAAAAAAAATCTATGAGGTTAGTGTGACAAGATCTCCCTGCTGTAAACCCATGCTGTTTGGTATCTTGCAAACCATTTAAATTCAGATATTTAACTATTCTTTCCTTTAACATAGTCTCCATTAATCTTTCCACTGCTGAAAAATTACTGGTCTATAGTTACCACACTCATCTCTGCTCCATTTTGCTTGTGAAGCGGTACTACATTTGCTACCTTCCAATCTTCTGGAACAATTCCTGTTGCTAGTGACTGATTGAATAAATCTGTTAAAGGTTTTGCCAGAACACACGTAAGATCTTTTAATAACTTTGGGTGTTTCCCATCTGGACTCATTGATTTATCTGTTTAAACCTTAGAAAGTTGAAGCAGAAATTCTTCCTATATAAACATGCATGTTTCCCGTGTCTTGCCATTTTGTTTTTCTAACAGAGGTCCCTTCCCTTCATCTTCCTCTGTATAAACTGAACAGAAATATTCATTGAGACAGTCAGCTAGCCCTTTAATGTCATGTCTTCCATCATAGGTAGTTACCAATTTGGTGTCGTCTGATGCTTGACATATCTATACATATACACTAGCAGTGTGGGACGGCATTGCCCAACTGTTTTTGTTTATGAAAGTTCTGTAAAATGCATGTGATCACGTTCTGTTTTAGCTGTCCCCCCCCAGACTGACTTGTACTGCCATAGTGTCCCCAGAGTGACACACACACATCCCATACTGAGACACACATACACCTATAGTGACACACATATACACATCCCATAGTGACACACATACACCTAGAGAGAGACACACACACACACACACACACACACACATATCCCATAGTGAGACACACATGCCATAGTGACACACATATGCACATCCGGTAATGAGACAGACACATAAAAATTCCATAGTGACACACACACACACACACACACACACACACACACACATACAAATGACATACTGAGACACACACATATACACATCTCATACAGAGACGCACACAAATGCATTCCATAGTGAGACACACACAAAAATACAATACACATCCCATACAGAGACACAAACATACCCATCCCATAATAAGACAGACACATATACACATATAGTTAGCATGGAGATCTGGAGTGATCATACTGTTCAGGTAGTGTGGAATAGTCAGTGAGTTGTTAGTAGTGGAGGTTATAGTTAGTATGGAGATCTGGAGTGATCATACTGCTCAGGTAGTGTGGAATAGTCAGTGAGTTGTTAGCAGTGGAGGTTATAGTTAGTATGGAGATCTGGAGTGATCATACGGCTCAGGTAATGTGGAATAGTCAGTGAGTTGTTAGCAGTGGAGGGTATAGTTAGTATGGAGATCTGGAGTGATCATACTGCTCAGGTAGTGTGGAATAGTCAGTGAGTTGTTAGTAGTGGAGGTTATAGTTAGTATGTAGATCTGGAGTGATCATACTGCTCAGGTAGTGTGGAATAGTCAGTGAGTTGTTAGTAGTGGAGGTTATAGTTAGTATAGAGATCTGGAGTGATTATACTGCTCAGGTAGTATGGAATAGTCAGTGAGTTGTTAGTAGTGGAGGTTATAGTTAGTATGGAGAGCTGGAGTGATCATACTGCTCAGGTAGTATGGAATAGTCAGTGAGTTGTTAGTAGTGGAGGTTATAGTTAGTATGGAGAGCTGGAGTGATCATACTGCTCAGGTAGTGTGGAATAGTCAGTGAGTTGTTAGTAGTGGAGTGGAGGTTATAGTTAGTATGGAGATCTGGAGTGATCATACTGATCAGGTAGTGTGGAATAGTCATTGAGTTAGTAGTGGAGCGGAGGTTATAGTTAGTATGGAGATCTGGAGTGATCATACTGCTCAGGTAATGTGGAATAGTCAGTGAGTTGTTAGTAGTGGAGATTATAGTTAGTATATAGATCTGTAGTGATCATACTGCTCAGATAGTGTGGAATAGTCAGTGAGTTGTTAGCAGTGGAGGTTATAGTTAGTATGGAGATCTGGAGTGATCATACTGCTCAGGTAATGTGGAATAGTCAGTGAGTTGTTAGCAGTGAAGGTTATAGTTAGTATGGAGATCTGGAGTGATCATACTGCTCACGTAGTGTGGAATAGTCAGTGAGCTGTTAGTAGTGGAGTGGAGGTTATAGTTAGTATGGAGATCTGAAGTGATCATACTGCTCAGGTAGTATGGAATAGTCAGTGAATTGTTAGTAGTGGAGGTTATAGTTAGTATGGAGATCTGGAGTGATCATACTGTTCAGGTAGTGTGGAATAGTCAGTAAGTTGTTAGTAGTGGAGGGTATAGTTAGTATGGAGATCTGGAGTGATCATACTGCTCAGGTAGTGTGGAATAGTCAGTGAGTTGTTAGTAGTGGAGGTTATAGTTAGTATGTAGATCTGGGGTGATCATACTGCTCAGGTAGTGTGGAATAGTCAGTGAGTTGTTAGTAGTGGAGGTTATAGTTAGTATGGAGAGCTGGAGTGATCATACTGCTCAGGTAGTATGGAATAGTCAGTGAGTTGTTAGTAGTGGAGGTTATAGTTAGTATGGAGAGCTGGAGTGATCATACTGCTCAGGTAGTATGGAATAGTCAGTGAGTTGTTAGTAGTGGAGGTTATAGTTAGTATGGAGAGCTGGAGTGATCATACTGCTCAGGTAGTGTGGAATAGTCAGTGAGTTGTTAGTAGTGGAGTGGAGGTTATAGTTAGTATGGAGATCTGGAGTGATCATACTGATCAGGTAGTGTGGAATAGTCATTGAGTTAGTAGTGGAGCGGAGGTTATAGTTAGTATGGAGATCTGGAGTGATCATACTGCTCAGGTAATGTGGAATAGTCAGTGAGTTGTTAGTAGTGGAGATTATAGTTAGTATATAGATCTGTAGTGATCATACTGCTCAGATAGTGTGGAATAGTCAGTGAGTTGTTAGCAGTGGAGGTTATAGTTAGTATGGAGATCTGGAGTGATCATACTGCTCAGGTAATGTGGAATAGTCAGTGAGTTGTTAGCAGTGGAGGTTATAGTTAGTATGGAGATCTGGAGTGATCATACTGCTCAGGTAGTGTGGAATAGTCAGTGAGCTGTTAGTAGTGGAGTGGAGGTTATAGTTAGTATGGAGATCTGAAGTGATCATACTGCTCAGGTAGTATGGAATAGTCAGTGAATTGTTAGTAGTGGAGGTTATAGTTAGTATGGAGATCTGGAGTGATCATACTGCTCAGGTAGTGTGGAATAGTCAGTGAGTTGTTAGCAGTGGAGGTTATAGTTAGTATGGAGATCTGGAGTGATCATACTGCTCAGATAGTGTGGAATAGTCAGTGAGTTGTTAGCAGTGGAGGTTATAGTTAGTATGGAGATCTGGAGTGATCATACGGCTCAGGTAATGTGGAATAGTCAGTGAGTTGTTAGTAGTGGAGGTTATAGTTAGTATGGAGATCTGGAGTGATCATACTGCTCAGGTAGTGTGGAATAGTCAGTGAGTTGTTAGCAGTGGAGCTGAGGTTATAGTTAGTATGGAGATCTGGAGTGATCATACGGCTCAGGTAATGTGGAATAGTCAGTGAGTTGTTAGCAGTGGAGGTTATAGTTAGTATGGAGATCTGGAGTGATCATACTGCTCAGGTAGTGTGGAATAGTCAGTGAGTTGTTAGTAGTGGAGGTTATAGTTAGTATGGAGATCTGGAGTGATCATACTGCTCGGGTAGTGTGGAATAGTCAGTGAGTTGTTAGTAGTGGAGGTTATAGTATCCAAAAAAGAAAGAAAAAGACACCCTATATATCTAAGCACACCATCTATACTCCACCCCATCCATTTCCGAATCCAAAAAATGGAACTTGGGGAAGTGGGGAAAATGTTAAATAAAACTTAACATTTATTCATCCAATTAAAAAAATCGTCCCAATCATTGGGTTAAAAATAAAATAACATTAACCATATATAAATAGGGGATGCAATTGAGTATCCTAGATATATTCTAGGTGTTTGTCCATTAGAATTTATTACAGATAATATTATCTTTTTTATCTAACTAATTACTAATTATAAAACAATTTAAAATTGTGCATGTCAGTGAAAATAAGTAACATTTATTAAAGCAGAATTAACACCTAATAATAACCCATCACTTGCTTGTCTATCACCAGAAAATCGTCATGGCTCCAATGAATTTGCTCCTTGTTCCTTACGATAAGGGAAAAACCTGAAAAACTTGTCAAGGGGGGCAGGGCTTTCATTGTTCTCATAGGAAGAAGATTGTCCCCTTCTGTTATCTGTCTGGTCTATGGACTGGATTCCACATCTGAGAAGAGATGACTTACACTAGGTAAAAGGGGGGCAGGGCTTTCATTGTTCTCATAGGAAGAAGATTGTCCCCTGCTGTTATCTGTCTGGTCTATGGACTGGATTCCACATCTGAGAAGAGATGGATTACACTAGGTAAAAGGGGCGGGAGGGGAAACTTTGCTTGTGAATATCTCTCAAACCATAAAGGTTTGAGTGATAAGACATATCGTTCTTCACGTTTTTTTAATGCCTACAAAATAAAATAAAGATAAAACGAAGTATTACTATCCCTTTAATACAAGATTTGTATATGAGAGCCCATTACCTTGATAGATCAGACATTTAAGAAGAATGTAAAAAAAAACCTGTAAATTAAGTTAACAATGATCCTCTTTTGTAGCCAGATACAATGCAGCCCGAAAAGAGATAAAATTCCATTATTAAATACGCTTGGTCTATTTTTCAAATGGACCCTTTTTAAGAGACACTTGGGGCCAGATTCTATTTCAGGTGCTAATTTTATCACTGCTTTTATCTCCAGGTTTCCCTATAGACTTCAATAGGAAAATGTTTGATAAAACGCGTGTTAACATTTAGCACCTGCAATAGAATCCAGCACTAGATCTCCTCAACCTACAATGGTCATTAGGAGAGCCACCACTGTACATATAAGGAAGATCAGGTCTATTCACAAAACAGCTTCTAATTTAGGTAGGAGGCAAAATGTCATGTATTCCATCAAAGGTAGTTACCAATTTGGTGTCGTCTGATAATTGACCTATATCTATACATATACACTAGCAGTGTGGGACGGCGTTGCCCGTCTGTTTTTGTTTATGAAAGTTCTGTAAAATACATGTGATCACGTTCTGTTTTAGCTGTCCCCCCCCAGACTGACTTGTACCCATAGTGATACACACACACACACACTTATAGTGAGACACACACACACACACATCCCATAGTGAGACACACATGCCATAGTGACACACAATACACATCACGTAGTGAGATACACACACATGCCATGGTGAGACACACAAATACACATCCCATACAGAGACACACACAAACACATCCCATAGTGAGACAGACACACACACACATATCCCATACAGAAACACACATGCCATAGAGATCTCATAGTGAGAGACACACACACACACACACATTCCATACTAAGACACACATACAGATCTCATAGTGAGAGACACACACACACACACACATTTCATACTGAGACACACATACACATTCCATAGTGACACACACATACACATCTCATACTGAGACACACATACAGATCTCATAGTGACACACACACACATATTCCATACTGAGACACACATACAGATCTCATAGTGAGACACACACATACACATGTCATACTAAGACACACATACACATTCCATACTGAGACACACATACAGGTCTCATAGTGAGACACACACATACACATGTCATACTAAGACACACATACAGATCTCATAGTGACACACACACATATTCCATACTGAGACACACATACAGATCTCATAGTGACACACACACATATTCCATACTGAGACACACATACAGATCTTATAGTGACACACACATATATTCCATACTGAGACACATATACAGATCTCATAGTGAGACACACACACTCACATTCCATACTGAGACACACATACAGATCTCATAGTGACACACACACATATTCCATACTGAGACACACATACAGATCTTATAGTGACACACACACATATTCCATACTGAGACACATATACAGATCTCATAGTGAGACACACACACACATTCCATACTGAGACACAAATACAGATCTCATAGTGAGACACACACACATATTCCATACTGAGACACAAATACAGATCTCATAGTGACACACACACATATTCCATACTGAGACACAAATACAGATCTCATAGTGACACACACACATATTCCATACTGAGACACACATACAGATCTCATAGTGACACACACACATATTCCATACTGAGACACATATACAGATCTCATAGTGACACACACACATATTCCATACTGAGACACAAATACAGATCTCATAGTGACACACACACATATTCCATACTGAGACACACATACAGATCTCATAGTGACACACACACATATTCCATACTGAGACACACATACAGATCTCATAGTGACACACACACATATTCCATACTGAGACACATATACAGATCTCATAGTGACACACACACATATTCCATACTGAGACACACATACAGATCTCATAGTGACACACACACATATTCCATACTGAGACACACATACAGATCTCATAGTGACACACACACATATTCCATACTGAGACACATATACAGATCTCATAGTGAGACACACACACATATTCCATACTGAGACACATATACAGATCTCATAGTGAGACATACACACACACATTCCATACTGAGACACACATACAGATCTCATAGTGACACACACACACATTCCATACTGAGACACACATACAGATCTCATAGTGAGACACACACACACACATATTCCATTCTGAGACACATATACAGATCTCATAGTGAGACACACACATACACACTTCATACTGAGACACACATACAGATCTCATAGTGAGACACACACACACACATATTCCATACTGAGACACATATACAGATCTCATAGTGAGACACACACACATACACACTTCATACTGAGACACACATACAGATCTCATAGTGAGACACACACACATACACATTCCATACTGAGACACACATACAGATCTCATAGTGACACACACATACACATTCCATAGTGACACACACATACACATTCCATACTGAGACACATATACAGATCTCATAGTGACACACATACACATTCCATACTGAGACACACATACAGATCTCATAGTGAGACACACATACACATTCCATAGTGACACACACATACACATTCCATACTGAGACACATATACAGATCTCATAGTGAGACACACACATATTCCATACTGAGACACACATACAGATCTCATAGTGAGACACACACACATACACCTTCCATACTGAGACACATATACAGATCTCATAGTGAGACACACACACACATATTCCATACTAAGACACACATACAGATCTTATAGTGACACACACACATATTCCATACTGAGACACACATACAGATCTCATACTGAGACACACACTCACATTCCATACTAAGACACACATACAGATCTCATAGTGACACACACACATACACATGTCATACTAAGACACACATACAGATCTCATAGTGACACACACACATACACATTCCATACTGAGACACATATACAGATCTCATAGTGAGACACACACACACACATTCCATACTGAGACACACATACAGATCTCATAGTGAGACACACACACACACATATTCCATACTGAGACACACTTACAGATCTCATAGTGAGACACACATACACACATTCCATACTAAGACACACATACAGATCTCATCGTGAGACCCACACACATATTCCATACTGAGACACACATACAGATCTCATAGTGAAAGACACACACATATTCCATACTGAGACACACATACAGATTTCATAGTGAGACTAGGGTTGCTACCCAGCCGATATTTTACTGGCAGGCCGGTAAAAAATGGTCTTCTGTCCAATGTTAAGTCTATGGAGGGAATGCCATGGCCGGTATTTTTCTGAAGAAAAGGTGGCAACCCTAAGTGAGACATACACACACACACACATACAGATCTCATAGTGAGACACACACACACACACACATACAGATCTCATAGTGAGATACACACACACACATATAGATCTCATAGTGAGATACACACATACACATGTCATACTGAGACACACATACAGATCTCATAGTGACACACACATACACATTCCATACTGAGACACACATACAGATGTCATACTTAGACACACATACACAACCCATAGTGACATGCACATTCCATAATGAGACTTACACAGTGTCCCCATAGTGTGAGACACACATACACAACAGTGGTCTTGAGTCCCATGTGATGACACACAGAGCAGGTCAGGGTATTTCTTCCAGCAGCACAACTTCCTGTATAGTGGAGGAGGTGGGGTGGTTGCTAGGCAACCAGCAGACATGGCTCTGTGCAGGTAGGAAAGGTTGTAGGGAGGGGCATAAAGTGAAGTAAGAGTTATTTGGCTGTTATTTTGTTGGAGGAGATCACACTGTGTGGTGTAAACCTGTAGTCATTAGTAGGAGTGCACCAGTGTGTCAGTAGGGAAGCAGAAACATAGTTACAGCCTTAACCCTTTGATTGCCAGAAAGGAATCCCATACACTGGGTTGCAATGTGTGGGATACCTTTATGGCACTGTGTGTTTGATGCTGTGTTTGTGTGTGTGTGTTTGTGTGTGTGTTTGGTGCTGCGTGTGTGTGTTTGATGCTGTGTGTGTTTGATGCTGTGTGTGTTTGGTGGTGTGTGTGTTTGGTGCTGTGTGAGTGGGGCATGTGTGTATTAGGGTGGTGTAGGAGCAAGTGGCAGCCATTTTGTTTTTTTTCCTTAGTTGGATAGTGGTGGGCGGGCTGGAGAGTGAGGGCGGGCCATCTCCCTGCATGATTTTCACAGGAGTAGCAGTACTGCAACTCCTGTGAAAATCACGCCCCCATTGAATTACCCAATGGGAGCAGTAACTCCTCCTTACTGCCACCCCTGGGTGTGTGTGTCTCCTGAGGAGACATAAATTATGCAATGAGCCTTTCTCTTTTATATATAAATGGGGTATATTTAAGCTTATATGGGAGAATAGTATTTTTGATTTACCTCACTGGGAAGCAATGTCCATATGTTTTTCTTTTCAATATATCTATTTTTTGCTGTACTTGTAATATAACCTGTTTTTCCTATGTGTGAAATGAAAAATCTTTTAAACTAATTTCATCCTGGTGTTTTTTACTTTGGGTCCTAAGGATATGATGATTGTAATTTATAACTCTTTAAACCATCATATTTGTATATATTATGTCAATTTTGTTGTCTGTGGTGCAATGGTGCAGGTGATTTAATTTAATCTGTAGTGCGCATTTGGTCTTATTTTTAAAGGTTCAATGAAGAGTGTTTCTATGTAAGTACTTGACTATGTACATATTATTAGAAAATGTTCATAAAACCTTATTTTATGTAATATGAGTACGATTATATATATATATTATCTAACCTTTGTTTTGTATTGTGTTTATTGCAGTGATGGTCATAGTATTTCTGAGGACTTTATCAATTTCTTCACCCAGTACTTTGGGTTCCATCTATACACAGATGTAATTTGCTTCCGGGTCCTGGGAGGATCACGTGAACAATAGATCACGTGTCCGCTCCCTTTCTATAATCGTCATTACATAGATAAGTTTTTTTAATCAAATGTATCAGACGAAGGATTGTTTTTATACACCATATTTTTTTCTTTTTTTATTTTTTTTTTATTTGATTAGGGTGTATATGTATCTGTATCACTACAGCAGTCACGAGACAGCAGGCGATCATGTGACCATCTATGTCCTTTAGATACATTTCTTAGTTGACTGCTATTGATTTTTTGCTGTGGATGGTACCTTATATTCCCACTTGTTCTAAGTTATGGACTTTGTAACTGTTTTTTGGATTTGATCTAATATTTACGGATAGTCACAGTACATCTTGACAGTCGCTTCTGCCTTTGTACCACATGACACGAACTTGACTTTCTATTGGATTGTGTAAATGTTAAATACCAAGGATGAAACAAACAGTTGTTATCCCCTGACGATGACTGTGAAAGGCGATACGCGTCGGGATCTGTCCGGAGGAGGTTTTCAGGCTGTTCTTTGTGTCTCCCTTATGTGATGGGTATTTACCTATTTTTTGCACCTATATGTTTATCCATGTATTCAGAATAGGAACCTGATTGTTATTTAGGTGTTATTATGTATGCCTATATCATCCGTTAAGGGTATATGTAACTCTGATTATTTGGTGCTGCTAGTTTGTAGGTATTTCACTGGTGTCACTTCCTCCGTGTGTTTGTTTTTAATTGATTTTATTGTTGTCCATTGTTCATTGATGTTTTTGTACCAATAAACATTTATTTGGTTACTTTTGTGTACTCCTGCTATTGTGTGCCTCTCTTATGGGAATTGCTTTAACTTGGAGGTGTTGTTTATTTGGATGACATCCTCATTCACTCTCCAACGTTGGAGATCCATCGCTCTGATGTATCCAAAGTCTTGAACCTATTACGGGAAAACAACTTGTTTTGCAAGCTGGAGAAGTGTGAATTTCATAAGCCCCAAGTAACGTTTCTGGGGTATGTCATTTCCTCTTCCGGGTTCACCATGGACCCTCAAAAGTTGTCTGTGGTACTGGAATGGCCTCGTCTTATGGGACCAAAAGCAATCCAAAGATTTTTGGGGTTCGCAAACTATTATAGAAAGTTCATAAAAACATCTCTTCTATTGTCAAACCACTAACAGACATGACTTGTAAGGAGGCCAAGAGCTCTCAATGGTCTTGGCTTTTGAGAATCTGAAGGCAGTTTTTGCTGCAGCCCTGATAATGGTGCATCCCAATCCCTCCCTGCCCTTTACCCTGGAGGCTGACGCTTCCAAAATTGGAGTGGGCGCCCTGTTGTCACAATGCTCAGCTCCTGGTAAGGTCTTACACCCTTGTGGGTGCTTCTCTAAAAAACTGTCCAAAGCAGAGATGGTATATCAAATAGGTGGAAGAGAGTTATTGGCAATTATCTTGGCTCTGAAAGAATGGAGGCACCTCTTAGAGGGCACTAAATCTCCTATTCTGATTTTGACTGACCACAAGAACCTCATTTACCTGTCTGAGGCTAAGCGATTGTCCTCCAGGCAAGCCAGATGGGCGCTGTTCCTTTACCGGTTTAATTTTGTGGTTTCCTATCTTCCTGTCTCAAAGAATGTGAAGGCAGATGCGTTGTCTCGCCAGTTTTGCAGCCTTTCCAGGGAAGAGGTTCTACCTTCCCTGATGATTCCGGCTGATCGCATCCTTGCTACTATACGAACCTGTATCACTTCCCCTCTGGGTGAAGAGATTTTGGCAGCTCAAGCTTCTGCTCCTGCTGAAAAGCCTGATGGACAGTGCTTTGTTCCATCGCAGTTGCATATTAAGCTGTTGGAGACCTATCATGCCTCTAAAATTGCTGGCCACATTGGTCGCAATCAATTGATTTGGTCTTTGTCTCGAGTATTCTGGTGGCCTAGTCTCCGGTCCATTTGTGCTGCCTTCACTGCTGTCTGCACAACCTGTGTGCAAAATAAGTCACCTCAACACCTGCCGGTGGGCTTGTTACAGCCAGTGGTCAATGGGGAATGTCCCTGGTCACACCTATCTATTGATTTTATGGTTGTCCTTCTAAGTTCAATGTGCTGTAGAGTCATACTGATAATTGTGGACAAATTTTCCAAGATGGATCACTTTGTGTCACTTAAGGGCTTACCATCCGTGCAGGAATTGGCAGTGGTATTCGTTTTCCGACTCCATGGCATACCCAAGGTTATCGTGTCCAATGGAGGAAGCCAATTTGTGTCCCGCTTCTGGAGGTGTTTCTGTGCTCAGATGGGAATTCAATTGGCATTCTTCTCCGCGTACCACCCGCAGTCTAATGATGTGGCAGAAAGGTCTAACCAAGCCTTAGAATAGTTCCTCCTTTGCTATATCTCTGACCACCATGATAATTGGGCTACCCTGTTGCCTTGGGCGGAGTTTGTCAGGCATTGTGCTGTTAATTCTTCTACTCACAGTTCCCCGTTCTTGGTCAACTATGGGTTACAACCCTCGATTCTTCCTGAGACCTTCCAAGCACAAGCTCTGGATGAGCATTTGAGGGCACTCTGTTCCTCTTGGGTTTGGGTACCGCATACCCTATGTGGTTCCGTGCAGTGAGGAGACAGAGTGTGGTTGTCTTCCTGTAACTTGCACCTCTAGGTTCTTTGTAACAAATTGGCTCCTTGATTTGTTGGTCCTTTCCGGTGTTGCGCAAAATTAACCCGGTGGCTTATGCATTGGAACTTCCAGCCGATATGCACATCCATAATGTCTTCCATGTTTCTCTGTTGAAGCCCTTGGTCTGCCACCAGTATACCTCTGATCCTGTCCACCCTACTCCCGTGAGAGTTGCAGATCACGAGGAATATGAAGTACAAAATATTCTGGACTCCCGTTTGGTTCAAGGGCACCTACAGTACTTTATTCATTGGAAGGATTATGGTCCAGAGGAACGCTCCTGGATTCCAGCTGATGATGTTCACGCTCCTGTCTTGGTATGCAGATTTCATGCGCACGTTCCTGACAAACCCCAGCCGGCTCTGCAGAGGGGGGGCCTTTGTCGGGGGGTACTGTCACAGCTTACCTTGGTTTCATCAGCTGTTCATGCAGCACGGATGACGCAGAAAGATGGCAGCGGTTGGACGCATCAGAGCAAAATGCATCATCTGCAGACGCAAGGCTTTAGAGTGAAGCAGGCCTCTGTTTTATGCCTGTAGTCTCCTCCTACCTACTTCCTTCCTCTGAGCCTGCTCCTCCTACCTACTTCCTGAGGAGTGGTTTAAAGGGCAGTCTGAGTCCTGACTCAGTTGCCCTTGTGTTGTTGTACAAAGCAGTTCTGTTACCTTGGGCTCTGTGTATGACCTGGCTTGTCTTCCATCCAATCTGGTGCTGACCTGTGGCTCTGTCTGACTATTCTTTTGTCGTATCCTTATAGTGGACACACAATCTGGTACAGACCTGTGGCTCTGTCTGACTATCTGAACTGTGTATGACCTGGCTTGTCTGACTACCCCCTCTGGTGCTGACCTGTGGCTCTGTCTGACTATTCTTTTGTCATATCCTTATAGTGGACACCCAATCTGGTACAGACCTGTGGCTCTGTCTGACTATCTGAACTGTGTATGACCTGGCTTGTCTGACTACCCCCTCTGGTGCTGACCTGTGGCTCTGTCTGACTATTCTCTTGTTTGTCCCCTGTACCTAGCAGGCACCCAATCTGGTGTGGACCTGGTGCCCTGGCAGACTAGCTCCAATACTGACGGCAGGTGTGAGTCAGAATTCTCTCTACCTCGGATCAAGACTTTGAGTTCCTGTTCCTGCTCCTGTTACTGCTCCTTTTCCATTCCTGTTCCAGTTCCTGGTTCCTGCAGAGACTACCAGTGACTTAGGCCTAGTCTCTAGTAGAGTGGTCCTCCATGGCAGTTTACTATTTCTGGTAGTAGCACTGGCTGGCTGTGACCTTCTCTGTGTGCTACCTTATTGTTATTTTAATAAATTGCATTTTACTATACCGTACTGCCTTCTGAGAGTTTCTAGGGAAAACGTGACATTTCTACCTCGCTGCAGCCGTCTGCTCACACAATACCACTAGCCATTCAGTGGGAGGCGGCCAGAAGGAGTGGGCGGGGATCCTTCTCCACTTCATAACTTTAGAACAATGCAAAGTGTTTCTTATAATCTAAAGAAAAATCCGTAATAGAGTTGTGTTTAGACATTACAGTCCCTTTAAGGTCTTTGCTCATCAGCGCTGAACAGTTTTATTTATTGTTGCACCCCTGCACTGCCGAATTAAATGACCACGGTAAGATGGTGCAAGAAATGTTCTTTGTCCTGGAACTGATCTATTCAGCGTATTGCGCAGGGGATTTCACTAGAACAGGGGGAAGAGAAGCTGGTAACGCTGCAGATGGGTTGTTGATCCTGACGGCTTTTGTAATCAGAAAGCAATTTTTTTCCCTATTTGGATCTTAATTAGAAATTGATTCAGAGTTTGTTTTTCTCCTGTCTCTGGATCAACAAAATCAAGGGTGAGATTGTGATGATGAACATGATGAGCACTGTAACGTGACACCTTGTATCATAAGCTGGATACCTCTTTTATAGTTCCTTTCTCCCTCAGAATAACAATCCAATAGTAAACTGACCCTCCCGTTCCCAAACATCAGCCGAAAAGGGAAGAACTCTCTTTTATTGACTCAAACACACAGCTTATATACACTACAAAGACTCTTATCTAGATCAGCATGCAAACGAATACTTGGGACAGTGTTTTTATGCTTGACCAATCAGTCGCCAGCATCCTTATCAGGATAAGAATGCAGATTAAGACTTGAAATCATACATTCTTAACTGGCTCATCAATAACCTCCTCTGATTGGTCAAGGAAGCACAGCAGGAATCAATTAACATTCCTTAGCACAGGCCTGGAGTAGAGTGGAAGCAAAGCCCAGCCCCCACCATCTCTGCATTCCAGCAATGTATTAAAGGCAACTATGGCTCAGCTCAGTCTATGGTTGTTTGTCTTTTGGGTAGAAATAGTCTGAAGACATGAGATCCCATATCTCTAACACACCAATATCTCCCATGGTTGCCACAGTTCTGTCACATATCTCCCCCTTGTCCACCTCCGACAGCCACAGCATGATCCACACGGGTCAGCTCGCTGCTGTCAGGAGTGGACACAAAATCTGGTAGTACCATGTCCACAACAGTACTTGTCCCAAAAGTCTTGTCCCCAGCCAGCCCCTACAGTCCTGGGGTCTGGAAAGAATAAACGAGTCCCTTGTCCGGGGCCAGGAGTAAAACTGGGGTCCTTGGTCCTGGGCCAGGGAAACGTGTACCTCTTGGTCCTGGCAATCTTTTCCCAGCACCTGGAGAACACATTTTCCTCCTTCTCCAGGGAAATAGCAATAAGGGACGGACTAGGGATGCTGGTGGGGACCTGCGTCTCATCCACCGCAGCAGGGGTTACATAGGGGCTGGTGGGCTTGCTCCCACCCACCAATTCACAGTCCACCTGTACAGCAAGAGGGTCAGCAGCACTGTTCTCCTGCAGTCTGCTGGGGTCCTCTTCTTCCAGGCAACAAACTCCAAGGCCATTCTCTGCCTTGAGGAAGACCGCAGTCCCATTCCTCAGGGCCATAACATCCGCGCCCCTGGAGAGCACACATTTCTCTTTCTTCAGGGCCGTATCCAATAACAAAGGCGAAGGACAGGGGCTGCTGGTGGGGACCTGTGTCTCATCCACAGCAACAGGGGTTTCCCAGGCCCTGGGGAGCTCGCTCCTACTCACCAGGCCAGGGTTCACAGGGGGGCTGGTGGGGAACGCATTCCCACCCACCAGTTCACAGCCCATAGGGTCAACAAGAGGGCCAGCAGCACTGTTCTCCTTCAGTCTGCTAGGGTCCTCTTCTTTCAGGCCACAAACTCCAAGGCCATTCTCTGCCTTGAGGAAGACCGCAGTCCCATTCCTCAGGGCCATAACATCCACACCCCTGGAGAGCACACATTGCTCCTTCTCCAGGGCAGTGTCCATTAACAAAGGGGAAGGACAGGGGCTGCTTGTGGGGACCTGCGTCTCATCCACAGCAACAGGGGTTTCCCAGGCCCTGGGGAGCTCGCTCCTACTCACCAGGCCAGGGTTCACAGGGGGGCTGGTGGAGAACGCATTCCCACCCAACAGTTCACAGTCCATAGGATCAACAAGAGGGCCAGCAGCACTGTTCTCCTTCAGTCTGCTGTGGTCCTCTTCTTTCAGGCCACAAACCGCAGGGCCATTCTCTGCCTTGAGGAAGACCGCAGTCCCATTCCTCAGGGTCCTATCAACCGTGCCCCTGGAGAGCACACATTGCTCCTTCTCCAGGGCAGTGTCCATTAACAAAGGGAGCATCTTCTTGGGGCTGCTGGTGAGCTCTCTCTCACTCACCACAGTAGGAAAAACAGGGGAAGGGGCCAAATGTCCACCAGGGGGGACGGTTGTCCCACCCCCTGGTACCGGGGCATTCTTGGGGCTGAGGAACAGCGAGTTCCCACTCCTCAGGTCCGGGGTAACAAAGAGGCTGGTGCATATCACTGTCTCACTCCCCCAACATGGGGCAACCCAGGGGCTCTGGATGTCTTGAAAGTACTGTTGCTCGACCGACAGTTTAAGTTGGGCAATCGTCTCTTCCGACGGATTGGGTCCTAGGTGGGGCAGCAGATTCCTCATTCTCCACTCCACCGGGTCGCAGGACTCAAAGGATTGTTCGATTCCAGGGTCTGAGCCTCCATCCCAGGGTGGGTTGGTGGTCAGCCAGGCCACGTCTTCCTGTGGTATAGTATATGGGGGGGGCGCCCGTGGTCCCTCCCCCGTATGCCTTGCAACTTTCTGTATAAGGCCTTGGTAGGCTCGCTCCAGATGCCACTCTTGCTCCACCAGGTCCTCCAGCTCCTCTGCTAGTTCAGGGATATTCTGGAACCCCATCATCTCCTCCCGGGCATCCCTGATTTCCCAAAACCTACTCTCCTCCTTGCTGCCAAAGTTGGGGTCAACACAGATGGCTTCCCATCCTACTCCTGGGCCGTTGTATCCATTGCCCACAACAGAACAACAGGGGCGGATCATGCTGTAATACTTCTGCTCCGCTTTCTGGTACAGGGCGATATACTGATCCTGTAGCTTACTTTCCACCTTCACAAAGCAGTCCATGCTGTCCTCCCAGTCCCGCAGAGGATTGTCTCCCAGAACCAGCCATCGCAATGCCACCAGCTTCTCAATCCGTCTCCAGTTGGGCTTAACAGCGCCCATTGGTCCTAGATTTGCCATGTTCCACAGGCAGGATCCCAGGTACCTCCTAATGCAGTGGATACTAGTGCTCCAAGTTCCAGGATATCCAAGTTGCTTTGGCCATCCACAGGTTGGGGCCCCCTTGCACTCTGGACTCCAGCAGATCCTCCAGGGCTTCGCTAAGCCCGCCACAATACTGCTTCCTCCGGTTCAGGTGAACCAATGCTCTATGCACTACTCGCTGCGCTGCTGAGACCGGGGTCAAGCCAGCGGCTATATCTCCCCCTGAATGCTGGTCTCAGTTTCGCTGTTGCTCCATCCACTGCTCGCTGCGCTGCTGAGACCGGGGTCAAGCCAGCGGCTATATCTCCCCCTGGATGCTGGTCTCAGTTTCGCTGTTGCTCCATCCACTGCTCACTGCGTTGCGGAGACCGGGGTCAAGCCAGTGGCTATATCTCCCCCTGGATGCTGGTCTCAGCTTCAGTTCCTTGGGATAAGCCGAATCCCGCCGCTTGCCACCAGTTGTAACGTGACGCCTTGTATCATAAGCTGGATACCTCTTTTATAGTTCCTTTCTCCCTCAGAATAACAATCCAATAGTAAACTGACCCTCCCGTTCCCAAACATCAGCCGAGACTTGATGAAGGGAAGAACTCTCTTTTATTGAATCAAACACACAGGTTATATACACTACAGAGACTCTTATCTAGATCAGCATGCAAACGAATACTTGGGACAGTGTTTCTATGCTTGACCAATCAGCCACCAGCATCCTTATCAGGATAAGAATGCAGATTAAGACTTGAAATCATACATTCTTAACTGGCTCATCAATAACCTCCTCTGATTGGTCAAGGAAGCACAGCAGGAATCAATTAACATTCTTTAGCACAGGCCTGGAGTAGAGTGGAAGCAAAGCCCAGCCCCCACCATCTCTGCATTCTAGCAATGTATTGAAGGCAACTATGGCTCAGCTCAGTCTATGGTTGTTTGTCTTTTGGGTAGAAATAGTCTGAAGACATGAGATCCCATATCTCTAACACACCGATCTCTCCCATGGTCGCCACAGTTCCGTCACAAGCACGCAACGCGTTTCACCCTCATCATCCACTGTTTGTTACTATGTTGCTATAATTTCATTTAAAGGGTCAGTAAAGTCCCTTAAAAAATATTTAGAGTTAGGTAGTGATTAAAAAAAAACTAATTGCCATAAACCCTATCTCTCAGACCGCTATGGTGTGAGAGATATAGAGATTCAAAGTTCTCTCTCCCCCCCATTCTCCTGATGTCAGTGTCTAGCTGACAGCAGGAGATCCCGGTCTGAGGGTCAGCATGAGGCTCTGCAGTAGAGCTGAAATCGCGTTACTTAAAAATAATTCATTCATTGGAATTGTCTACAAAGTGAGCTTGCAAACCAGACACACCTTGCAGACCTTTCCAATGACTGAAGTCTTTTTAAAGGGATAGTAATACTTTGTTGTATCTTTATTTTATTTTGTAGGCATTAAAAAAACATGAAGAATGATATAAGTCTTATCTCTCAGACCTTTATGGTTTGAGAGATATTCACAAGCAAAGTTTCCCCTCCCTCCCCTTTTACCTAGTGTAAGCAATCTCTTCTCAGATGTGGAATGCAGTCCATAGACCAGACAGATAACAGCAGGGGACAATCTTCTTCCTATGAGAACAGTGAAAGCCCCGCCCCTTTTACCTAGTGTAGGCCATCTCTTCTCAGATGTGGAATCCAGTCCATAGACCAGACAGATAACAGCAGGGGACAATCTTCTTCCTATGAGAACAATGAAAGCCCTGCCCCCTTTTACCTAGTGTAAGCCATCTCTTCTCAGATGTGGAATCCAGTCCATAGACCAGACAGATAACAGCAGGGGACAATCTTCTTCCTATGAGAACAATGAAAGCCCTGCCCCCCTTGACAAGTTTTTCAGGTTTTTCCCTTATCTTAATTGAAGATTGTCCCTCTCTGCAGTCTACCTGGGCACCTCCCTTCTGATCTGGCTGAGCAGTGTTACATCAGTAAAAGGGGCGGGAGGGGGGTACTTTATCATTGAATTACTCTTGTACTACAACTCTGACAGAATTGATATAACACTCTCCAAAGTCCAAATACTATGATGATTAATTAGAGCTGCTTTTATTATGAAACATTACTATCCCTTTAAGTAATGTGATTGGGTCTCTGCTGCAGAGCCTCCTCGAGTTATACGACTCAGATCTTCTGCTGTCAGCTTTACAGGTGTCATCAGGAGAAGGTTTGAGAGACAGGGTTTGTGGCAATAAGTGTCTTTTTTTAATCACTACCTAACTCTAAATATTTTTATGGGACATTACTGCCCCTTTAATGCACTAGCCTCCTCCACCAGAACAGAAAGGGTAATGTAACAAACAAGATCTATCCTATATACTAATTCACTAAGGATGTTTGTCAGAAGCCGTCATGCTCAGTAGAGACGGCTGCACTGCAGTCATGTGCAGTAGACACTGCCCGTGCAGCGGCTGATACGGAGTGGGGGGGCACTCCAAATTCAGACCGGAGTCTTCTCTGCGCATCTTACTAAGACCAAGCGGTACCAGGAAGGGGCGCAGAGAGGACTCCGGTCTGAATTTGGAGCGCCCCCCTCTCCGTATCAGCCGTGGCACGTGCAGCCGTCTCTACTGCGCATGACTACAGCGGTGGCACTGTGTGCATGTAAAGGGCTTTTCCACTAGTTTTACAGGTAATTGACTACAACATGGTGTCAGTGGATTGTATTTATCTGTAACACAAACAGCTCAGGTCCAGTACAGAATAAGGGTTAAACCAACTTCACCTCAGGGGAAACAAGACTTGTCTAATTCCCTTCATTTAAATGGGACTTTTCACCCCATGATGAATGTAAAGAGGTCTCCGATACAGCAGACGTCTCCTGTTCCCACTGGACATTTGGGGTCCGTCTAGAATCACATTTATATAAAGTAAATATTCACTGGAACCTGCAGCTTTGCTTCTTTTCATGTGACAATTCGTTGCTAGTTAACCCTTTGAATGCTAGAGGGGTACGCAACGCATTGCTTTGCAATGCGTTGCGAACCCCTCTGGCACTGAAAGGGTTAACCCTTTGAGTGCCAGGAAGGTATCTAAAGCTTTGACTTACAATGTGTTGGATAGCTAACTGATAAAGGGTTAATAAGAGCCGACACTACAATCGTTGCCGGCAATCTAATCAGAGCCGACACTTAACTGCTCCAGTTATAAATTAACCCCAATCAGAGCTGCACTAAAGTCTTTATGGGTCAGTAAGAGTATTAACCATTAACTGCACAAGCACGTGGGGCTGATGTGAACGTGGCTGGCAGTGTTCCCCGCTCATCCCACTAATAGCAGAGGAGTCACAGACTGAGAGCAGGAGTGGGCAACCCGTGACTCTTCATCTGCTGTTGGAATACAATTCCCATGATCCTCATCCAGCTTCCCGCTCTCTTTTTCGCAGGGGTTCACTGAAGTACACTCGCCCTGAAATCAAGTGACTTGTGCCCCCTACAGACCCACTGTCCGCTCCTGTTCTCACCACCCACATTCCAGTTACATTATTATCACATAATAACAGATATCATAATCACCTCCATTTACTATTGTCATTTTTATATAAAACTATAGATTTATGTGTACATTACACCGTACTGCCTGGCATGAATGATAAATACTAATATCCCATATACCACTCCCTGCCTGATACTAATATCACATATACCACTCGCTGTCTGATACTAACATCCCATATACCACTCCCTGCCTGATAAATACTTACATCCCATATACCACTCCCTGCCAGTCACATACTAGCATTCCACTTTTCCTTCCACCTGCCTCTCCCTACCAGCTGCTAACATCCCATACTGCTCTCCCCTACCTACCACTCCATGCCTGACAGATATATCCCATACTGCTCTCCCCTACCTACCAATCCCTGCCTGACAAATACATCCCATACTGCTCTCCCCTACCTACCACTCCCTGCCTGACAGATACATCCCATACTGCTCTCCCCTGCCTACCAATCCCTGCCTGATAGATACATCCCATACTGCTCTCCCCTACCTACCACTCCCTGCCTGACAGATACATCCCATACTGCTCTCCCCTACCTACCACTCCCTGCCTGACAGATACATCCCATACTGCTCTCCCCTGCCTACCAATCCCTGCCTGATAGATACATCCCATACTGCTTTTCCCTACCTACCACTCCCTGCCTGACAGATACATCCCATACTGCTCTTCTCTACCTACCACTCCCTGCCTGATAGATACATCCCATACTGCTCCACCTGCCTACCACTCCCTGCCTGATAGATACATCCCATACTGCTCTCCCCTACCTACCACTCCCTGCCTGATAGATACATCCCATACTGCTCTCCCCTACCTACCACTCCCTGCCTGACAGATACAGCCCATACTGCTTTCCCCTGCCTACCACTCCCTACCTGATAGATACATCCCATACTGCTCTCCCCTACCTACCACTCCCTGCCTGATAGATACATCCCATACTGCTCTCCCCTACCTACCACTCCCTGCCTGACAGATACATCCCATACTGCTTTCCCCTGCCTACCACTTCCTGCCTGACAGATACATTCCATACTGCACTGCCCTACCTACCACTCCCTGCCTGACAGATACATCACATACTGCTCTCCCCTGCCTACCACTCCCTGCCTAACAGATACCTCCCATACTGCTCTCCCCTGCCTACCACTCCCTGCCTGACTGATACATCCCATACTGCTCTCCCCTGCCTACCACTCCCTGCCTGACTGATACATCCCATACTGCTCTCCCCTACCTACCACTCCCTGCCTGACAGATACATCCCATACTGCTCTCCCCTGCCTACCATTCCCTGCCTGATAGATACATCACATACTGCTCTCCCCTACCTACCACTCCCTGCCTGACAGATACATCCCATACTGCTCTCCCCTGCCTACCACTCCCTGCCTGACAGATACATCACATACTGCTCTTCCCTACCTACCACTCCCTGCCTGACAGATACATCCCATACTGCTCTCCCCTACCTACCACTCCATGCCTGACAGATACATCACATACTGCTCTTCCCTACCTACCACTCCCTGCCTGACAGATACATCACATACTGCTCTCCCCTACCACTCCATGCCTGACAGATACATCACATACTGCTCTTCCCTACCTACCACTCCCTGCCTGACAGATACATCCCATACTGCTCTCCCCTACCTACCACTCCCTGCCTGACAGATACATCCCATACTGCTCTTCCCTGCCTACCACTCCCTGCCTGACAGATACATCACATACTGCACTGCCCTACCTACCACTCCATGCCTGACAGATACATCACATACTGCTCTCCCTACATACCACTCCCTGCCTGACAGATACATCACATACTGCTCTCCCCTGCCTACCACTCCCTGCCTAACAGATACATCACATACTGCTCTCCCCTGCCTACCACTCCCTGCCTAACAGATACATCCCATACTGCTCTCCCCTGCCTACCACTCCCTGCCTGACAGATACATCCCATACTGCACTGCCCTACCAACCACTCCATGCCTGACAGATACATCACATACTGCTCTCCCCTACCTACCATTCCCTGCCTGACAGATACATCCCATACTGCTCTCCCCTACCTACCACTCCCTGCCTGACAGATACATCACATACTGCTCTCCCCTGCCTACCACTCCCTGCCTGACAGATACATCCCATACTGCTCTTCCCTACCTAACACTCCCTGCCTGACAGATACATCCCATACTGCTCTTCCCTGCCTACCACTCCCTGCCTGACAGATACATCCCATACTGCTCTCCCCTACCTACCACTCCCTGCCTGACAGATACATCCCATACTGCTCCCAACGCATATACCACCCTGACAAAGCCATTTGTGGTGAAACTCGTGGGGTTGGACATCCATCGAGGTTGACTCCAGTTGGTGCCGTGTTCCATCACTTTGCTTCCTTTAGGTATTGGTAAAATATTTTGGGCGCTTATTATATCACATTCACATCGCACTGATGTGTGTAGTATTTATTTTATTATATCACAATTCACATCGCACTGATGTGTGTAGTATTTATCTTATTATATCACATTCACATCGCACTGATGTGTGTAGTATTTATCTTATTATATCACATTCACATCGCACTGATGTGTGTAGTATTTATCTTATTATATCGCATTCACATCGCACTGATGTGTGTAGTATTTATCTTATTATATCGCATTCACATCTCACTGATGTGTGTAGTATTTATCTTATTATATCACATTCACATCGCACTGATGTGTGTAGTATTTATCTTATTATATCGCATTCACATCGCACTGATGTGTGTAGTATTTATCTTATTATATCGCATTCACATCTCACTGATGTGTGTAGTATTTATCTTATTATATCACATTCACATCGCACTGATGTGTGTAGTATTTATCTTATTATATCGCATTCACATCGCAATGATATGTGTAGTATTTATCTTATTATATCACATTCACATCGCACTGATGTGTGTAGTATTTATCTTATTGTATCACATTCACATCACACTGATGTGTGCAGTATTTATCTTATTGTATCACATTCACATCGCACTGATGTGTGTAGTATTTATCTTATTATATCGCATTCACATCGCACTGATATGTGTAGTATTTATCTTATTATATCACATTCACATCGCACTGATGTGTGTAGTATTTATTTTATTATATCACATTCACATCGCACTGTTGTGTGTAGTATTTATCTTATTATATCGCATTCACATCGCACTGATGTGTGTAGTATTTATCTTATTATATCACATTCACATCGCACTGATGTGTGTAGTATTTATCTTACTATATATCGCATTCACATCGCACTGTTGTGTGTAGTATTTATCTTATTATATCGCATTCACATCGCACTGATGTGTGTAGTATTTATCTTATTATATCGCATTCACATCGCACTGTTGTGTGTAGTATTTATCTTATTATATCACATTCACATCGTACTGATGTGTGTGGTATTTATCTTATTATATCGCATTCACATCGCACTGATGTGTGTAGTATTTATCTTATTATATCACCGTTCACATCACACTGATGTGTGTAGTATTTATCTTATTATATCACCGTTCACATCACACTGATGTGTGTAGTATTTATCTTATTATATCACCGTTCACATCACACAGATGTGTGTAGTATTTATCTTATTATATCACATTCACATCACACTGATGTGTGTAGTATTTATCTTATTATATCACCGTTCACATCACACTGATGTGTGTAGTATTTATCTTATTATATCACCGTTCACATCACACAGATGTGTGTAGTATTTATCTTATTATATCACATTCACATCTCACTGATGTGTGTAGTATTTATCTTATTATATCGCATTCACATCTCACTGATGTGTGTAGTATTTATCTTATTATATCGCATTCACATCGCACTGATGTGTGTAGTATTTATCTCATTATATCACCGTTCACATCGCACTGATGTGTGTAGTATTTATCTTATTATATCACCGTTCACATCACACTGATGTGTGTAGTATTTATCTTATTATATCACCGTTCACATCACACAGATGTGTGTAGTATTTATCTTATTATATCACATTCACATCTCACTGATGTGTGTAGTATTTATCTTATTATATCGCATTCACATTGCACTGATGTGTGTAGTATTTATCTTATTATATCTCATTCACATCGCACTGATGTGTGTAGTATTTATCTTATTATATCGCATTCACATCGCACTGATGTGTGTAGTATTTATCTTATTATATCACATTCACATCGCACTGATGTGTGTAGTATTTATCTTATTATATCGCATTCACATCGCACTGATGTGTGTAGTATTTATCTTATTAAATCACATTCACATCGCACTGATGTGTGTAGTATTTATCTTATTATATCACAATTCACATCGCACTGATGTGTGTAGTATTTATTTTATTATATCACAATTCACATCGCACTGATGTGTGTAGTATTTATTTTATTATATCACCGTTCACATCGCACTGATGTGTGTAGTATTTATCTTATTATATCACATTCACATCGCACTGATGTGTGTAGTATTTATCTTATTATATCACAATTCACATCGCACTGATGTGTGTAGTATTTATTTTATTATATCACAATTCACATCGCACTGATGTGTGTAGTATTTATCTTATTATATCACATTCACATCGCACTGATCTGTGTAGTATTTATCTTATTATATCACATTCACATCGCACTGATGTGTGTAGTATTTATCTTATTATATCACATTCACATCGAACTGATGTGTGTAGTATTTATCTTATTATATCGCATTCACATCGCACTGATGTGTGTAGTATTTATCTTATTATATCGCATTCACATTGCACTGATATGTGTAGTATTTATCTTATTATATCACCATTCACATCGCACTGATGTGTGTAGTATTTATCTTATTATATCACATTCACATTGCACTGATGTGTGTAGTATTTATCTTATTATATCGCATTCACATCTCACTGATGTGTGTAGTATTTATCTTATTGCATCACATTCACATCGCACTGATGTGTGTAGTATTTATCTTATTATATCACATTCACATCGCACTGATGTGTGTAGTATTTATCTTATTATATCACATTCACATTGCACTGATGTGTGCAGTATTTATCTTATTATATCACATTCACATTGCACTGATGTGTGTAGTATTTATCTTATTATATCACCATTCACATCGCACTAATGTGTGTAGTATTTATCTTATTATATCACATTCACATCGCACTGATGTGTGTAGTATTTATTTTATTATATCACAATTCACATCGCACTGATGTGTGTAGTATTTATCTTATTACATCACATTCACATCGCACTGATGTGTGTAGTATTTATCTTATTATATCTCTGTTCATATCGCACTGATGTGTGTAGTATCTATCTTATTATATCACATTCACATCGCATTGATGTGTGTAGTATTTATCTTATTATATCACATTCACTTCGCACTGATGTGTTTAGTATTTATCTTATTATATCACATTCACATTGCACTGTTGTGTGTAGTATTTGTCTTATTATATCACATTCACATCGCACTCATGTGTGTAGTATTAGTTGATGTTGTTTGATTGGTATTTGCACTGTTCCCTTTATTCTAAGTGGTGGAACAATCTCTCTGCTTTTGGTGATGTAATAAACATATTTATTGTTTGAGCCATGATATATCTAGATTGCTTTTTGGCACCATGAGTTCCTCTAAGGATTTGTTTTTAAGCTGTTTTTGTGATGATTTTGTTTTGTTCCTAATAAAGATCTATGTATATAAATTCTGGATGCATTGCCTCATTTAGTGATTCCTTTGTTAGGACTCTCTTGTCCTGTGAATTAAGTTAATGGTAGGGGTGGGCGAAATCTCTCGCTGTGTTCCCACAAGAAATTCCACAAAACCACTTTGTTGTCCGATTTAAAACTAGAGATTAACATTTTCGCATTTTTCTCCCATTGGCCAAACCTTTTTGCCATTTTTCAATGGCTAGAAAGTTTCCGCCCATTGATTTACGTTGTTGTTTCCTTTTTGCTATAAAAATGTGACCTATTTGCAGAAATAAAACACAATAGAAGCAGCTACAGAGCGAGGTAGATGTGCTGTGCTGTTCTGCTGGGATCTTGAGGAAAAATTGAGGCAGGAGAGGCTCATAGTGACTCTTATCACCATGAGCAGGGTGACAAATAATCACTGGAGGAACTGGAAGGAGCATTATGTGTCCACTGAGTCTGAGGAGGAGGAGGAAGTGACCACTACTGAGCCAATGCTGTCCAGTCCCCCTAAATCACTCCTAGGATTCTTGGGGAATTTAATGGGAAGGGAGGGAGAAAAGGGAATGGGACGGGAGAAAAGGGAATGAGAAAGAGGGGAAAAAAGGGAATGGGAATGTGAGAAGAATAGGGAATGGGAAGGGAGGGAGAAAAGGGTAGTACTAGTGAGAACAGGACAGGTCAGCTGCCTGTGCCTGCTGCTAGACATGCTGCCCCTGCTTCCACTAGTGCTGTGCCTGATGCCAGATGTGCTGTGCCTGATGCCAGTGTGTCTTGTAGTACTCAGGAGGGGGAAGGAGACAATTATGCCAACTGTGACAGCAATGGACCCTAAGTCACACTTACCATCCCCAAGCATTCCCACCAGTGCTACTACTACTAAGAAGGTCCAGCAGCTTATCAGTGTTAGGAGTGAAGGAGGGGTGATCATCATGTTACTAGTGACTGTGAGGAGGAAGACTCATGGGCTGAACTTGATGTGCGTGGTGTTAGTAGTAGTTACAGTTGCCTGTGCCTGCTGCTAGTGCTGCCAGTGTGTCTTTTTCAGGTCAAAAAGAAATGTCAAGTGTGACATTAGGGGACCCTCTGTCACATCGCTCATCATTGTCACCTCCTCCAAGCAGCAGTGAGATGTCTGGAATAGAGCAGCAGCCCGTAAGGACTAGTGGGGGAGAAGTTGGGGTGGAAGAGACATTGATGGCCTTTTTATCAGAAACTGAGAAGGAATGGGAGACAGTGATGAGGATGGGCATCACCACCACCACTAGCAGTGAGATTTTGGAATTTGCTGCATTTGCAACTGGCCAATTCCTGCTGCTGAGTTCAAGGGCAGCAGAGTGACGAGGAGCAGACTAGTGTGCCATAAACCACCATGGACACAGTAGGAATGGGGTCAACATGTGATCCGGGACTAGGACAGGTACAGCTTGCCAGCGTTGTAGTGCTGATTTTGAGGCAGTAGCAGCAATAACAGCAACATCATCTGCTGCCAGCACAGACAGTGAAGGGGAATGTGGAGGACAAGAAGAAAGAGGCCATTCTTCTCCACCATTCCCCTTCCCCCTGAAGTCATCATGGTTGCAGGACTGTTTTGCTGTTGGGGCAGGCACAGTACAGTCATCAACAATGGCACTTTGCACAATTTGTGACAAGTCAGTGAGAAGGTGAAAGGAGGGAACACACCTTGGCACAAGCGCCCTCATATCACACATGAAACACAGATACCATGACATTTATGTCAAACAAGTTAAAGCCAAACACCCATTACAGAAAACAAGCACCTCTGTTACTGTGCCCCCTGACTCTCCAGGCAACAAGAGGTGAGGTTGACATCAACGAGGAGGAACAATAGAGCAACCCAGATAGCGACTGGAAGTTCCATGATGAGTGAAACAACTAGCTCGCCTTCATCTCCTGCCTCTAGGGTAACTACAGCTTTTTCCAATCCACCTCGCTCATTGTTACCTCCCCCGCCAAATGATAGCCACTCTGTTGATGTTACGATGTGGCAGTTTGTCTCTTCCCATTGCACACTGTGTGGTGCACTGACTACACATGCCAGTGTGGTGGAGGAGAATCGATACCAGGTCATCAGGTGGCATCTGAGGAGATTCCATCCTGCAGAATATGCTAAGATGGTGGCAGGGAGGGTTCATCATTACTATTAAACTGTCAGCAACTTGTCATGTGTCCTTAGCGGGGTCTGGACAAGGGGTACAGTGACAGCGGCAGTACTTGGTTTGGGGTGTCACGGTGTTTGGATACAGTTGTACCCCCAGATGTTATTTACCACACACACTGTGCACATTGCAGTTGCTGATGATAGTCACAGTTCCTGCTCTCATGGGAAAAATATATATTCTAATAACACATCCATGATGATTTTGGAGGAGGGGCAGGTGGAGAAGAATTATTGGCCAACTTCTTCTTTTCTCCACATAGACTGGGGGATACTTATTGTGCTGCTACTGCCTCAGGTGCATCACTGGAGCCAGTTGTGGAAAGTGGAACCTTCATCATCCATCTTCCATGTTACTGCTGTTGTTGATCCCATTTCCTTTCAGCTGACTAATCATCCTGCTGCTTAAACATCTCAGCAGCAGAAGTATAAACAGCAGTTGCAAATTCTTCAGTTATGGACCCAGACTCAGGAGGAGGACATTTGACAATGGCCAGTGGCCAGTAGCCAGCAAGACCTGCTGGCAGTAGGCCAGTAGGGCATTTTTTTTCCTCAGGGCTTGTGCTTTGAAGAAAAAAAAAACATAGTCCTACAAAAAAATAAACAATTTGGGGGTTTGTTTCTAACAAGCCTAAGTCCTACAAATAAATGTTTCCTTAGGGCTTGTGTCAAACAAGCTTAAGTCCTACAAATCAATGTTTCCTCAGGGCTAGGGCCTCTAACAACAAATCTAACAAATCATCCTCTTCAAAATACTCTAGCAAATCAAGTATCAGTCCACCCCAGTGGCAGCTTATGTCAGGGGTTCCTGTCTCTACCACTTTACATACAGATTCTTTATTTTATTTTATTGATTTATCTTATTAACTGTCCCACAATGCCAATCAAGAAACCCCCCAAAACAAATTCCCTGTTCAACTGATTCATTCATTCACCAACACAGGCCCCTCCTCAGACCACTTTTATACCATGTCTTATGGGTTTTTTTTAATTGTATTTAGTATTTATTTTGTATTAACTGCCCCCCCATCCCAGTAAACAAACCCCACAAAAAAACATTCCCTATTCAACTGATTCTTTCCCCACCAACACGGGCACCTCATGCCTCTTTGAGATCCTTTCACGACTTCCCATTTATAGAAGTAGATCTTGAATTAGTCTTCTTCTCCAGCATCTCTTTACCCAGAATTGTCATTCATTAAGATGAGGAAGAAAATTTTATAACATAAATTTGTGAAGCCATTTGGCCCAGAACTTTTGTTATATTTTTAATCCTTTTATGACTTTTTCTATTTTTCTAATTCCATAGATACATTCAGTTCTTTACTCCCTGGGTCATTCAGGCTGGGTAACGTTAGATCTGCAAAAAATGTCCCAAATACTTCTTCTCTGAACCCACTAGTATCCCTGAATAGTTTAATAAAATGTTTTTCAAAACAATGTAAAATATTTTTTTTCAATTAGAAGATTTACCTGTTTTCCCTTCACAATTAATATTCTTGATAAATTGAATAGGTTTATGGGACCCTGATTGGTGGGCCATTAAGCTGTGAGCTTTATTACCCCAAAGAAATTAGCTCTGCCTATCCCACCAGAAACTCTTATCTGCCGATTTAGCTAATAAAATATCTATTCCTTTATTAATATTAATTTTCTTAGCCATTCTTAGAGATGGGTTAATAAACTCTTTACTTTGAATGTCTTTCAGAACATTACCTAATGAATTCAACATTCCCTCCCTGCCTTTTTGTCAAACCAAATAGTCATCAGATCTGTCATGTTGCTATTTACCTGTAAATATTAAATCAAAGCTTTAGACACCTCCTTCTAATGATCCTCATTGGGTAACATCCTTTCATGTACTCTCCATCTAAAGGTTTTAGGAGGGACTAACATAGAAAAACCCTTAAAAGCTACCACACAGTGATTAGTCCAGACCTGGGTAAAATTCCCTATATCCTTAATATTTTCAATTAATGACTTATCTACCAAATTAAAGACTATTTGAGATGAAGTATCCTTTTGGGGATGGGATGAAGTGTATTTCTTTCCCTTATGATAGAAAATTCTCAAACAGGGACTATCCCTCCTATACTGTATAGTGCCAGTCCTTATACACAGACACATGCAGACTGTATACTATACAATGCCAGACCATTGTAGAGAATTTGTAACCCTTTGAGCGCCAGGGGGTAAGGAATGCATTGCATCCCCTCAGGCATTGAAATGGTTAAGTTACTCTTTGTGTAAGTGAATGATTTAGAAGAAGATGAAAGTATTTTTTACACAGACTAATTTATAAGATATATACAGAAGTTTATACCCACATTACTGTGGGTTTTATTGATATGGAACAATCTGATACACTGGTATATACACCACACAGTGTGATCTCCTAAATAGAGGAGCAGAGGGATTTGGGTCTCAATCAGGGATTTTCCCTCCTATACTGTATAGTGCCAGTCCTTATACACAGACACATGCAGACTGTATACTATACAGTGCCAGACCATATATAAATAGTTTGTCATACATGCTATACAGTGAGCTATGTACAGCATGGAGATGATTGCAGGAACTGACACCTCTACTTACAGACAGACTGACAAACAATCATCTCTCTTTCTCTCTCTTTGTGCAATATATAAATACAGTCACACCCATGTCTCTGCCATTTACCAGCTCAGCTGAAGCCCTGCTCTGCACTGCCTGATCATGTCTCTGCCATTGTTCCACTTTCCCAGCTTCTCTGTGCTCTCCAGCATCCTGCCTGCCGATTGGTTAGAAATCAGCTCACTTGTAGTAATTGGCAGGGCTGTGCAGGGTCACAGACAGGGAATGAAGAAGCTGCGTATGAGTGGTTTATTGTAGGGAGCCCATAACCTTGTATCTATGTGCTGGGAACCCTGATGCATAATACAGATTTGGACCATGGCCTTCCAGCTGTAGCTGGAACATAGTTCCCATCATCCTCAGCTGCTCAGCATGCGTGCGTGTGTGTGTGTCTCTGTATGAATGTGTGTATATGTGTGTATGTGTCTGCCAGTGTGTGGAGGGCATGTGTGTGTGTGTTTGTAGTGTAGGAGTGAGTGGGAGTCATTTTTTTTTCAGCCTTAGATAGTGGTGGGTGGACTGGATAGTGGGGGCAGGCCAAAAATCACACCCTCATTGACTTACACAATGGGAGCTGTAACTCCTCCTTACTGCCGCCCCGGGGTGTGTTTTGCGAGACACAAAGTCTTCTTTTATATATATAGATACTACCAGTAGAAGAATAGGGGTAAACTATAATCCAGCCAACAACCCCACACACTGGCATTCACACCCACTCGAACAGCAACATCCAGTGTTCTAACATAAAGTATTATACCTGTCCACAGACAACCCCGATCCACTCAGATTCCTACATACATCCTTTAACGTTAATTTATATGAACATATTTGTGAGATAAAAAAAAGAATAAAACTGGTATTTATACAATAGAAACCAATTTGATGTTTACATACAAAGTACACCCAGTACGTTACCCAAAATATACATGACTTAGTGTACCATACATAGGCCTCAATTCAACTGGGGACGCTAAAACATCCGGAAGTGCAAAAATGTCTTCCAATCGCTAAACATACGGTGTCACTGGAGCTATTAAAAATTTCTCTACCAACAGAAACCACAACGAGCGTTGGGCCGAAGAACCTGACTTTTGGCCAAACGTTCGTTGTGTATTTTAACAGAAAGAAGAAAGAACAGAAGCGCTTCTTTCTGCAATATCTTCAATGTAGCGAGAATAATCACCCCACCGCCACCAGTGAATATGAACTCACAAAGCGAGTGGCTGGAAGTGCACCAATATACAGACCAGCTAAACGGGCTCAGGGATTTATAAATCTGTTCCCCTAACACCTATTCTCACTCTTCAATAGGTTGGCCTCTCTCCCAAAAACTCTGCTCACTAAGCCAAACACATGGAACAAAACAAACAAAAGGAGGCGCCAATCGTGCATTATCACCCCAATATCATGAAATTAAAATGTCACAATAAACTACTCTCACCTTGTACAGTGGTGTGTATATACATATGCACATTCACAGCCACACAGGCATACAGAGAATGTCCTACTGTCTCTGCTCGGTATCTCCAACAAACCGCATACCTCCCACATGCCACTCACTGCCAGCCAGATATTAACATTCATAACTGCTCTCCCTCCCATCTAAGAATTCACTGTCAGCCATATACTAACATTCCACATTGATCTCCTTCCACCTGCCTTTCCCTTCCATACAGATACTAACATTCCACGCTGCTCTTCCTCCTACCTTCCACTACCTGCCAGGCATAACATTCCACACTTCTCTCCCTCCTACCTTCCACTACCTGCCAGGCATAACATTCCACGCTGCTCTCCCTCCCAGCTACCCCTCACTGCCTACCAAATGCTAACATTCCAAACCCTATCTCTTCCACATGCCGCTCCCCACTCTGCACTTCTCTCCCTCTCAACTACCACTCCTTGCCAGCCAGATACTAACATTCCACACTTCTCTCCCTCTCACCTGCCACTCCTAGCCAGCAAAATACTTACATTCCACACTGCTCTCCATCTCAACTACCACTCCCTGCCAGACAGATATTAACATTCCACACTGCTCTCCCTCTCAACTACCACTCCCTGCCTGACAGATATTAACATTCCACACTGCTCTCCCTCTCAACTACCACTCCCTGCCTGACAGATAATAACATTCCACACTGCTCTCCATCCATCCTGCCTCTCCTTTCCATCCATATACTAACATTTCACACTTCTCTCCAGCTCACCTGCCACTCCCTGCCTGCCAGATACTAACATTCCACACTGCTCTCCTCCCACATTCCACTACCTGACAGATACTAACATTCCACACTGCTCTCCTCCTACCTACCACTACCTGACAGATACTAACATTCCACACTGCTCTCCTCCTACCTTCCACTACCTGCTACATACTAACATTCCACATTGTTCTCCTCCCACCTTCCACTACCTGCCAGATACTAACATTCCACACTGCTCTCCTCCCACCTTCCACTACCTGCCAGATCCTAACATTCCACACTGCTCTCCTCCTACCTTCCACTACCTGCCAGATACTAACATTCCACACTGCTCTCCTCCCACCTTCCACTACCTGACAGATACTAACATTCCACACTGCTCTCCTCCCACCTACCACTACCTGCCAGATCCTAACATTCCACACTGCTCTCCTCCCACCTTCCACTACCTGACAGATACTAACATTCCTCACTACTCTCCATCCTACCTACCACTACCTGACAGATACTAACATTCCACACTGCTCTCCTCCTACCTTCCACTACCTGCCAGATACTAACATTCCACACTGCTCTCCTCCCACCTTCCACTACCTGACAGATACTAACATTCCACACTGCTCTCCTCCCACCTACCACTACCTGCCAGATCCTAACATTCCACACTGCTCTCCTCCCACCTTCCACTACCTGACAGATACTAACATTCCACACTGCTCTCCTCCTACCTACCACTACCTGACAGATACTAACATTCCACACTGCTCTCCTCCCACCTTCCACTACCTGACAGATACTAACATTCCCCACTGATCTCCTCCCACCTTCCACTACCTGCCAGATACTAACATTCCACACTGCTCTCCTCCTACCTTCCACTACCTGCCAGATACTAACATTCCACACTGCTCTCCTCCCACCTTCCACTACCTGACAGATACTAACATTCCACACTGCTCTCCTCCCACCTACCACTACCTGCCAGATCCTAACATTCCACACTGCTCTCCTCCTACCTTCCACTACCTGACAGATACTAACATTCCTCACTACTCTCCATCCTACCTACCACTACATGACAGATACTAACATTCCACACTGCTCTCCTCCTACCTTCCACTACCTGCCAGATACTAACATTCCACACTGCTCTCCTCCTACCTTCCACTACCTGACAGATACTAACATTCCACACTGCTCTCCTCCCACCTTCCACTACCTGACAGATACTAACATTCCACACTGCTCTCCTCCCACCTACCACTACCTGCCAGATCCTAACATTCCACACTGCTCTCCTCCCACCTTCCACTACCTGACAGATACTAACATTCCACACTGCTCTCCTCCTACCTATCACTACCTGACAGATACTAACATTCCACACTGCTCTCCTCCCACCTTCCACTACCTGACAGATACTAACATTCCCCACTGATCTCCTCCCACCTTCCACTACCTGCCAGATACTAACATTCCACACTGCTCCCCTCCTACCTTCCACTACCTGCCAGATACTAACATTCCACACTGCTCTCCTCCCACCTTCCACTACCTGACAGATACTAACATTCCACACTGCTCTCCTCCCACCTACCACTACCTGCCAGATCCTAACATTCCACACTGCTCTCCTCCTACCTTCCACTACCTGACAGATACTAACATTCCTCACTACTCTCCATCCTACCTACCATTACATGACAGATACTAACATTCCACACTGCTCTCCTCCTACCTTCCAGTACCTGCCAGATACTAACATTCCACACTGCTCTCCTCCTACCTTCCACTACCTGACAGATACTAACATTCCACACTGCTCTCCTCCCACCTACCACTACCTGCCAGATCCTAACATTCCACACTGCTCTCCTCCCACCTTCCACTACCTGACAGATACTAACATTCCACACTGCTCTCCTCCCACCTTCCACTACCTGACAGATACTAACATTCCACACTGCTCTCCTCCTACCTACCACTACCTGACAGATACTAACATTCCACACTGCTCTCCTCCCACCTTCCACTACCTGACAGATACTAACATTCCCCACTGATCTCCTCCCACCTTCCACTACCTGCCAGATACTAACATTCCACACTGCTCTCCTCCTACCTTCCACTACCTGCCAGATACTAACATTCCACACTGCTCTCCTCCCACCTTCCACTACCTGACAGATACTAACATTCCACACTGCTCTCCTCCCACCTACCACTACCTGCCAGATCCTAACATTCCACACTGCTCTCCTCCTACCTTCCACTACCTGACAGATACTAACATTCCTCACTACTCTCCATCCTACCTACCACTACATGACAGATACTAACATTCCACACTGCTCTCCTCCTACCTTCCACTACCTGCCAGATACTAACATTCCACACTGCTCTCCTCCCACCTTCCACTACCTGACAGATACTAACATTCCACACTGCTCTCCTCCTACCTACCACTACCTGCCAGATACTAACATTCCACACTGCTCTCCTCCCACCTTCCACTACCTGACAGATACTAACATTCCACACTGCTCTCCTCCCACCTTCCACTACCTGACAGATACTAACATTCCCCACTTATCTCCTCCCACCTTCCACTACCTGACAGATACTAATAATCCACACTGCTCTCCCTGCCAGCTAGCGCTCACTGCCTACCAAAAACTAACATTCCAAACCCCAATCTCTTCCACATGCCACTCTCTTCCAGTCAAATTCTAACATTCTGCACTTCTCTCCCTCTCAGCTACCATGCCTTGCCAACCAGATACTAACATTCCTCACTTCTCTCCTCTCACCTGCCACTCTCTGCCAGCCAGATATTAACATTTCACACTGCTCTCCATCCAACCTGCCTCTCCCTTCCAGCCAGATACTAACATTTCACACTGCTCACCCTCCCACCTGCCCCTCCCTGCCTGTCAAATGCTAACATTCACATAACATCTCACTCCTTGCATGCATCCCAACATGACTCCATCCTCCTGTATATCTCCCCTCATAATTCATTATATCTCTCCCATCATCTCCCTTCCCCAGTATCCTCTGCATCTCACTGTTCCTCTACCTAGAATCTCAACCCCCTCCCTTCTCCCACAATATGTCATCCCTTCCTACCACCACAAGCACCTCTCTCTTCTCCTCTACCATGTCTCCCTCCTCTGACCAAATGACATCCCTTCCTTCCACCCCAGCACCTTTCTATTTCTCTACTGGCATCTCTCCCTCCTCCCACCATATTCCATCCCTTCCTTCCATCCAAACACCTCTCTCCTTCTCCTCCAGCATCTCCCCCTTCTCCCACCATATCATAGTAACATAGCAACACAGTAAATTAGGTTGAATAAAGACACAAGTCCATCAAATTCAACCTTTGCCTCATACCCTAGTGACATGAGAAATGTATAGCTTTCCTGATACCAAATAAGTTAGTCATTTATCAGACCATACTGCTCTACCTACGAATATTCCCTTTGCAGGAAATGTATCTAATCTTCTCTTAAATATATCCATTGTATCTGCCATAACAACCTCCTTGGGCAAGGAATTACCACAATTTAACAGTCCTTACTGTAAAAAAACCCTTCCTCTGCTGAAGTCTAAACTTCCTTTCCTCTAAGTCCTTGGAATGAATAGCTGCCCAGAAAGATCCTTGTAGTGACCTCTCATATACTTATACATTGTGATAAGATTTCCTCTTAGTTGTCTTTTCTGTAGAGTAAATCAACCAAGTTTGTCTAGTCGTTCCTCATATGTCAAGTCCTCCATTCCCTTAATTAATTTGGTTACTCTTCGCTGTACCCTTTTTAGTTCTAGTATATCCTTTTTTAGAACCGGTGCCCAAAACTGCACTGCATAGTCAAGGTGAGGTCTTACCAATGATTTGTACAATGGCAAAATAATGTTATCCACTCTTGCTTCAATACCTCTTTTTATGCAAGACAGGATTTTGTTGCTTTTGCTACTGCTGTTTGACACTGGTCACTGTTTCCAAGTTTGTAGTTTTCAAGGATACCGAGGACTATATCTAACAATGAGTACCCTAAAATGATTCCATTAAATTCATAAGTAACATTGGGATTTTTTTCTTCCCAAATGCATCATCTCCTTCATCATCTCTCACATCTCCCACCATATCTCATCCCTTCCTTCGACCCTCTCACCTCTCTCCTTCTGCTCCAGCATCTTTCCCATCCTCCAGCATATGTCTTCCCTTCTTCCATCCCCAGCACCTCCATCCTCCTCATTCAGCATTTATCCCTTCTCCCACCATAGTAGCATAGTAAATTAGGTTGAATGAAGACACAAGTCCATCAAGTTCAACCTTTGCCTCATACTCTAGTGACATGAGAACTGTATAGCTTTCTTGATAGCAAATTAGTTAGTCATTTATCAGACCTTCTTGATGTTCCTACTAATATACAGTATAACCCTGTATGTTCCCTTTTGAAAAAAATGTATCTAATCCCCTCTTGAATTTATTCATTGTATCTGCCATAACCACCTCCTTGGGCAAGGAATTACATAATTTAACAGACCTTACTGTAAAAAAACACCTTCCTCTGCTGAAGTCTAAAACTCTTTTCCTCTAATCTCAAGGGGTGTCCCCTGGTCATTTGATCAGGCCTTGGAATAAATAGCTCACCAGAGAGATCTTTGTATTGACCTCTCATATACTTGTACAATGTGATAAGGTCTCCCTAAGAGTAACGGGTATGTGGACCCCCTTGCTCACAGTGTCTAGGGAATTCAGCTGGACCCTCCTGACAAGGCCCAGCAGGGCTGAAATGTACGTCGGGGGTTAGCTGGTGTTTCCGTGCAGAGGTGACTTGCCTGTCATTTTGGAACTGGACTGCTCTTTGGGGGGGGTTAATCTAATATGTATATGTAAGTTGCTCCTCTGCAAACCAGATGTGGACCCCTTGCTCTCAGTGCATAGGGAATCCAGCTTCATCCTCCTGATGAGGCCCCACAAAGCCAAAACATACATTGGGGGGTAGCTGGTGTTTCCATCCAGAGGGGACTTGCCTGCCATTTTGGAGCTGGACCGCCGTTTTGGGCGAGTATAGTCTAATATGTATGTAGAAATTTCCCCTCTGTAATGGCTCTAGAGAGCTAAAATGTGATGCTTCTGACAGGTGATTAGCCGTAGAACAGGCCATTGTGCTGTTGTTCATCCTCAGAAGCCTCTCACATCTTTTATGTTTCTTTTGAATACTCTTAGGCAGTCTCCTCAAGAGTGAAGAGTAATTCAGATGTGGACCCCTTGCTCTCAGTGCCTAGGGAATCCAGCTGAACCCTCCTGACGAGGCCTAACAAGGCCAAAACATACGTTGTGGGGTAGCTGTTGTTTCCATCCAGAGGGGACTTGCCTGTCATTTTGGAAATGGACCGCCCTTTTGGGTGGGATTAGTCTAATATGTGTATGGAAATTTCTCCTCTGTAATGGCACTAGAGAGCTAAAACGTGATGCTTCTGACAGGTGACTAGCCGGAGACCAGGCCATTGTGCTGTTGTTCATCCTCAGAAGCCTCTCACATCTTGTATGTTTCTTTTGAATACTCTGAGGGAGTCTCCCTAAAAGTGACGGGTAATCCAGACGTGGACCCCTTGCTCTCAGTGCTGAAGGAATCCAGCTACACTCTCCTGAAGAGGTCCAACAAGTCTGCAACGTACATCAGGGGTTAGCTGGTGTTTCCGTGCAGAGGGGACTTGCCTGTCATTTTGGAACTGGGCTGCCCTTTTGGGCTGGATTAGTCTAATATGTATGTGGAAATTTCTCCTCTGTAATGGCACTGGAGAGCTTAAACGTGATGCTTATGGGCAGTGACCAGCCGTAGAACAGGACATTGTGCTGTTGTTGATCCTCAGAAGCCTCTCACATTTTGTATGCTTCTTTTGAATACTCTTAGGAAGTCTCCCTAAGAGTGAAGGGTAATTCAGATGTGGAACCCCTTGCTCTCAGTGTCTAGTGAATTGAGCTGGACCCTCCTGACGGGGCCCAGCAAGGCCAAAACGTGCGTCAGGGGTTAGCTGGTGTTTCCGTGCAGTGGGGACTTGCCTGTCATTTTGGAAGTGGACCGACCTTTTGGGCAGGGGTAGTCTAATATGTATGTGGAAATTTCTCCTCTGGAATGGCTCTAGAGAGCTAAAACATGATACGTCTGAGCGGTGACTAGCCGTAGGACAGGCCATTGTGCTGTTGTTCATCCTCAGAAGCCTCTCACATCTTGTATGTTTCTTTTGAATACTCTTAGGAGTCTCCCTAAGAGTGAAGGGTAATCCAGACATGGACCCCTTGCTCTCAGTGCATAGGGAATCCAGCTGAACCCTCCTGACGAGGCTCAACAAGGCCAAAACACCAGAAACACCAGCTGCCACCCAACGTATGTTTTGGCCTTGTTGGGCCTCGTCAGGAGGGTGCAGCTGGTGTTTCCGTCAAGAGGGGACTTGGCCCGTCATTTTGGAGCTGGACAGCCATTTAGGTGGGATTAGTCTAATAGGTTTGTGGAAATTTCCCCTCTGTAATGGCACTAGAGAGCTAAAACATGATGCTTCTGAGTGGTGACTAGCCGTAGAACAGGCCATTGTGCTGTTGTTCATCCTTAGAAGCCTCTCACATTAGGTATGCTTCTTTTGAATACTCTTAGGGAGTCTCCCTAAAAGTGACGAATAATCCAGATGTGGACCCCTTGCTCTCAGTGCCGAGGGAATCCAGCTACATCCTCCTGATGAGGCCCAACAAGTCTGAAACGTACGTTGGGGGTTAGCTGGTGTTTCCGTGCAGAGGGGACTTGCCTGTCATTTTGGAACTGGACTGCCCTTTTGGGCAGGATTAGTGTAAAATTTTTGCGGAAATTTCTCCTCTATAATGCCACTAGAGAGCTAAAATGTGATACTTCTGAGTGGTGACTAGCAATAGAACAGGTAATTGTGCTGTTGTTCATTCTCAGACGCCTCTCACATCTTGTGTGCTTCTTTTGAATACTCTTAAGGAGTCTCCCTAAGAGTGGAGTGGGGTAGCTGGTGTTTCCATCCAGAGAGGACTTGCCTGTCATTTTGGAGCTGGACCGCCTTTTTGGGTGGAATTAGTCTAATATGTATGTGGAAATTTTTCCTCTTTAATGGCATTAGAGAGCTAAAACGTGATGCTTCTGAGTGGTGACTAGCCGTAGAACAGGCCATTCTGCTGTTGTTCATCCTCAGAAGCCTCTCACATCTTGTATGCTTTTTCCGCAGAGTAACCCTGAATATAATCACTTTTTATCACTTCTAGTAGTTTTCCCACTACAGAGGTCAAACTCACAGGTCTTCCCTTCCGTCCACCCACAGCATTTCTACCATTCTCCTCCTACATCTCTCCCCCTCTCACCATATGTTATCCCTTCCTTCCACCCCAACCCTTCTCTCCATTTCTCCATCATCTCGTCCTTCACCTCCAAATCTCATCTCTTGCTTTCACCTCCAGCACCAATCTCTTTCTACTCCATCATCTCTCCCTCCTCCCGCCAATGTCATCCTTTCCTTCCACCCCCATTACCTCTCATTCTCCTCTCCTCTAGCATCCCTCTATCATCCCACCATATCTCATCCCTTCCTTCCACCCCAGCACTTCTCTCCTTCTCCTCCAGCATATCTTCCTCTTCCCACCGTATCTCATCCCTTCCTTCCACGCCCTACTACCTCTCACTCTCCTTCTCCTCCAACATCTCTCCCTTCTCCCACCATATCTCAACCCTTCCTTCTACCACAGCACTTCTCTCCTTCTCCTCCAGCATATCTTCCTCTTCCCACCTTATCTCATTCCTTCCTTCCACACCCTACTACCTCTCACTCTCCTTCTCCTCCAACATCTCTCCCTTCTCCCACCATATGTCATCCCTTCCTTCCACCCCAGCACCTCTCTCCTTCTCCTCCAACATCTCTCCCTTCTCCCACCTTATGTCATCCCTTCCTTCCACCCCATCACCTCTCTGCTTCTCCTCCAACATCTCTCCCTTCTCCTCCATCTCTCCCTCCTCCCACCACATGTCATCCCTTCCTTCCACCCCATCACCTCTCTCCTTCTCCTCCAACATCTCTCCCTTCTCCCACCATATGTCATCCCTTCCTTCCACCCCATCACCTCTCTCCTTCTCCTCCAACATTTCTCCCTTCTCCCACCATATGTCATCCCTTCCTTCCACCCCATCACCTCTCTGCTTCTCCTCCAACATCTCTCCCTTCTCCCACCATATGTCATCCCTTCCTTCCACCCCATCACCTCTCTGCTTCTCCTCCAACATCTCTCCCTTCTCCCACCATATGTCATCCGTTCCTTCCACCTCATCACCTCTCTCCTTCTCCTCCAACATCTCTGCCTTCTTCCACCGTATGTCATCCCTTCCTTCCACCCCATCACCTCTCTCCTTCTCCTCCAACATCTCTCCCTTCTCCCACCGTATGTCATCCCTTCCTTCCACCCCATCACCTCTCTCCTTCTCCTCCAATATCTCTCCCTTCTCCCACCATATGTCATCCCTTCCTTCCACCCCATCACCTCTCTGCTTCTCCTCCAACATCTCTCCCTTCTCCCACCATATCTCATCCCTTCCTTCCACCCCATCACCTCTCTCCTTCTCCTCCAACATCTCTCCCTTCTCCCACCTTATGTCATCCCTTCCTTCCACCCCATCACCTCTCTCCTTCTCCTCCAACATCTCTCCCTTCTCCCACCATATGTCATCCCTTCCATCCACCCCATCACCTCTCTCCTTCTCCTCCAACATCTCTCCCTTCTCCCACCATATGTCATCCCTTCCTTCCACCCCATCACCTCTCTGCTTCTCCTCCAACATCTCTCCCTTCTCCCACCATATGTCATCCCTTCCTTCCACCCCATCACCTCTCTCCTTCTCCTCCAACATCTCTCCCTTCTCCCACCATATGTCATCCCTTCCTTCCACCCCATCACCTCTCTCCTTCTCCTCCAATATCTCTCCCATCTCCCACTATATATCATCCCTTCCTTCTACCCCATAACCTCTCTGCTTCTCCTCTAACATCTCTCCCTTCTCCCACCATATGTCATCCGTTCCTTCCACCCCATCACCTCTCTGCTTCTCCTCCAACATCTCTCCCTTCTCCCACCATATGTCATCCCTTCCTTCCACCCCATCACCTCTCTCCTTCTCCTCCAATATCTCTCCCATCTCCCACTATATATCATCCCTTCCTTCTACCCCATAACCTCTCTGCTTCTCCTCTAACATCTCTCCCTTCTCCCACCATATGTCATCCGTTCCTTCCACCCCATCACCTCTCTGCTTCTCCTCCAACATCTCTCCCTTCTCCCACCATATCTCATCCCTTCCTTCCACTTTTGTGTATTTTGGGGGATACAGGCAGAACTGAGGCTGCAGGAACGCATTTAAGCCACTAGATGGAGCTGTTTGAATCAGTGTGAAAATAGCAGCTCTCTGTAATAACCCTATAAAGGGACAGGAGCTTTATGTGATGACTTTCCATACACTGCGAGTGCATAATAATGTACAGTCACATCTCCTGGACCCTTTATTATTATTTTGTTTTCACATTCACCTTCTATTTCTTTAGATTTTTATATCACTGAATTTCAGTTTGCATTGAGTTTTCTGGTCAGGAGTTCATCAAAGCAGAGTGTAATTAAAGTGCAAATATTTATCCACAAAAATATGTAAAAACCGGTACTTTCCACCTTCAGCAGGAATTCCCCTAAAATGTGCAGATTTTATGCTTTTTTATTGCACTGAAATCAGGAATGATAAAGTAACTTCCACCATGGGAAGAGTTTCCTCTACGTATTGCCGCAGCACTAATCTACTGGTATAAATGGGGGTCAGTTCATGATGTCAGTCTGCGCTGGGGAGAATGGAAGCTGCTGGGATTGGGACACGCACTTGTGCAGGCAGATAGGCAAAGACAGGGACGCGCAACTACGTGTAAGGAATATCGGTGACAGCCAGTTGTTCTCTGGACAGGTGGGGTGTGGGGTGTGTGGGTGTGTGTTTTTATCTTGTTTATTTCCATCTTAAAATTACGTAATCAAGAGATAAAATTATGTCTTAGGCATGCCTTTCCAAAAATGATTAACAGACACGGAGCAGCGTGGTGGAGGAAGGACACGTGTGCTGGAGGTGTCCTGCTTGTACACAACTAACTTACTTAAATCTGTATAAAAAGGAGAATTTTTTAACCTGCTGACTCTGCAACTGACATACTCCTTTATTAAAATTATAATATTAGAAAGGCTTTTACAGAAGACTTATCTATTAGGACTTTCAAAAAAAAAATTTATTTTTTTTTGGTGTACCTCAAAGTAAACAATTGATGAATTATAACAGAGTATTTGATTACATGTTGTGTAAGTTTTGTAAAAATAATTACAATTGAACAATTGTTAGCAGTTCTGCATCAAGGTAAGACTAGAAGATATTGTTAGCAGGTAATTTAAACTTTCAGTGCTTAGATCAGGCCTACAGCAAAGTAAGCCTTAAATTGTTCTGCTCCTGGTGGTCTGGTGCACCGATTGATTGACTGGTGGGGTTGCTAGGGTGGGTGACTGACCTCCCATCGGTCCTGACTCATTACCAATCAGTAAATAAAATAATAGATCCTCCCTTCAATAACATATTCTACAGGGTGTATGTAACAGGTACCTAAGTCCACGGATGGACTTAGGCCAGGTTTTCTCTCTCCTGAGGGGGCTACAAGCAGGTAGCCTTGCCGGTCATTCTTGCAGCATTCTTCCTTAGGATGAGGGCCAAAAGAAGACCCTTGATACCACCCAGTGACAGAGACACAGGATGCAGTTCAGGTTCCAAAGTAACACACACTTTATTCAACAACTTCAGCTCTTTTATACATAGTGAACCACATCAGATATAATACCAGACAAAGGACAGTAACAAATGGTGCAAACATAATACAAAGGGCCAGACATGATTACATTATCTTTACAAAGAGACTGATGAAGGATAAACACTGGGACAAAAGGGCTGAGGGGCTCAAATACACATTTCACACCAAGGACCAGGGGTTGGAAGCATCTTTGAATATTCTGCTTCAACCCCTGGCCAGTCAGGAGTCTGGAATTAAATGGCCAATCCTGGCCGAGATTGTCATGGCTGTCTCAGCCAGTCAGAAGCTTTGGGCGGGCAGCTAACTGACCAATCCCTGGGCTGCCTACTTTCCCCCATGTTAACTCTATGGGAGACCTTTAACTTGTCACCCAGGGCTTTGGCCAATCGGGAAGCTGCCTACTCTCTTATGTAAAGTCTATGGTTTTTTTTTTTAACATGTTGCTCTGCATGGCAGCCAGCCTACAGCCCGTTTATGGTTTGTGGATCTCAGTCTTTTGGAAAGAGTTGACTCTCTACAACTCCACCAAGTTCCATGTAACGGACTACGGCCCGTTATACACATGAATCCAGTCTTATGGAGGAGCTGTTCTTCATGTAACCCCAACTTCGCTGCCAAGTACTGGTCCACGGTCTGTTACAAGTCTTACTAGGTGGCGGTCTTCCATAGCTTCATAAGTAACCTCCAAGTAACGGCCGAGGGTCCGTTACAGTGTAAATATTCCCTTATACCCAGAATCCTATTATTCTTCATCACATTACCATGGATGGTCACTGCACCACACAATGTGCAATATGCAGAGACGTACTGCCATAGTCTCAGTTCGTAGAATCACTGTCTGCTGGTGGTAGTGGTAATGGCACTGTCAGTGTCGGGAGGGCTCGAACCGTGCAGGAGGGATAATTGAGAAATTATAACTAGGCTGGCCCCAGGTACTGACAGAGACTAGGCAGATGATGTTGTCTTCTAGGATAATGGTAGTTGGTACATGTGTTTCAGTGTGGGATTTAGGGACATGCTGATGTCACTATTGTTGAGGGCATAATAAAGGGTCACAGTGACAGAACCTTGTTTCCTTCAGAATGGTTTAACATCGTCAATGTAAACATCAGGGGGTTACACTGGATGTTCTTAGTTAGAGCAGACACGCCAAGGTATGACCCGTCCTTCATCCTCTCCACAACCTTTCCACACATTCAGCACAAAAAGGTAGAAAATAACTGCCCAGTCCCTCCTTGCCCCCCAAGGAAAAATATGCCTACACCCATGATTTCAGGGGAGGTGGAGGAGGTAAAGGATTATGGAGACTGGACATCTTCTCCCCAGATGTATCTGAAGTGGTGACTGCATCTTGCTGCCTCAGCAATAGGATTAGTAGGAATGACCACCACCACCACCTGTCCAATACCATGTTTGGTGCTGGTACCACCACCACATTCAGTGCATGTATTATGCACTTACAGAATATGTAAACAAAAGGTCCTTTAAGGTGCAGATGTATCTTCTTTTATGGTTTGTGAGCCATTTTATCTGGTAAATTGGGATGCCTTGGCATGGTGTTACAGTTCTCAAGCAAGACAAGGAGTCAGACGGTATAGTTAAAATCATCTTTATTAGAATAATAATAGCAATGATATCAGCAGTAGTACATATCAGATGGTGACTAGATAGGCTAAGACTCTATCAGGAACAGGAGCCGCCACAATGTCAACCACAACTGCTGGAGACTAGGCCAGAGCCAACTGGTAGTCTCAAAGGAAATAGTAGAGCCCAGGATAGAACCCGAAGTCTCCCGCAAGGAACGCCAGGGAGAACATTGACTCACACCTGCAGTCACCAGGGAAGAGCTTGTCTCCAATAAGGATGGTAACAATGGAGACTACTGATTCATGCCTGCAGTCAGTTATGCCCGAGTCTGCCAGAGTCCCAGGTCTGCACCAGATGGATGTCTGGGGATGACGGGCAACGCAGCAGAGCGAACAGACAGAGCCACAGGTCAGCACCAGTTAGGATAGTCAGACAAGCCAAGGTCATATACGTAGCGGGTAGTCAGCCAGAGCCAAAGGTCTGCACCAGATAGGATGTCCAATAAGAGTCGGCAACAATGGGGGGATATTAGGACAGAGCCCCAGGTCAGCACCAGAATGGATAGTCAGACAAGCCAAAGTCATACACGGAGCGAGTAGTCAGCCAGAGCCACAGGTCTGCTCCAGATTGGATGTCAAAGACAAATGGAGTGCACAGAGAGAATGGTCAGACTGAGCCACAGGTTAGCACCAGAATGGATAGTCAGACAAGCCGAGTCATACACAGGATACAGGAACAACTATAACGAGAACAGCACTGAACAACACCGTAAGGATAACTGGATAGAGATCCAGTTCCCTTTTAACAGGCAACCCAGGAAGTAGATGGGTGGAGCTAACAGCCCCAATCAGTACAGTGACATATTGCAACCTCGAGCCCGAAAGTGACGCATGGCCACGAGATGCGTCAGAATCCAGACCTCCTTCCACGTCATTCTACGGAGCAGACCCGGTTAGCACAAGGGCATGGATGGCCGATGAGAACGTCAACCGCACCTAGGCCCAGTCCTCGTAATGATGCATGGGATGACGCCGCGGTGACATTTCAGCTCATCCACTACCTGCGTCAACCCACCAGGCGTCTCTTGATCTAAGGTAACTGTGACATATGGCAGACAAGCTTGAACATATTTTGCCAAAAATGTGCAACCAACATCTCAATGTAATTTTTAAGGACCATTGTGGTCTATAACGCACTAATTAAGTTAACTGATATGTGGGATTTATAGGCAGTGATCTATATTTTAAACATTTGCCTATTGAAGGGTTCTCTGCGAAATGGTGTAGGTTTGTTATTTTTTGGTTAACTGGTTTAAGTGTTTGGTTTATATAATGCCATATTTGTCCACATGTTATGGTTTAGATAATTCATAATTGCTGTGGCCTTTGAGCGATAAGTAGGTAGTGCAGCCCATTACTATGGCTGAGTGTGACATACTTGGTCCATGTGGTCAATGCAGGATATTAAACTTTGCAAAGTGGTCTTACAAGACCTGTTGGCATCCAGAGTATTAACAGCTCTCATCTGAGACAACTTCAGTCTCCTGAGGATTCACCTCACATTGACTGATCAGGGTTGCAAATGCTCCAACCTAACTAACGGGAATATCCATCTTGATTCTGAGTATATTCAGTTTACAGAACTAAAGGTCTCAACTTATCAAAGCTCATTCATTGATTGTTGCCTTTAACTCAATTGACATGTGGCCTTGAATCGACACGCTACCTTGTTCTTGAACAGAACAGAAACAATCTTCACAGCCTTGAACTTGAGACCTGATAAGAACAACATTCAACATTCAACTCTCTCCGGATCAGTTTGTAGAACAGTCTGTGGAACTGAACAGTTCACTGGTGATGATCTGCTCTGTAAGGTTACATCTAATGAATGTATGAAACCTCTCATACATTAGGTGTGACCCCAGCTTTGTCTTAGCCTGTCCATTAAAAAAAAATAATTAACTATAAATACAAACAAGTGGACATTCAGGTTTAATTGATGGTTAGAAGCAGTTAAGAAAGGAGTTGTATAACATACACTGTGTCTGAGGTACTACACACTAAGTAGTCTGATTAACTCTATGAATGGTAAAGGGGTCACCAGCACATTACAAGGCAACACATTTAAGGCCTCACTAGCATCTAGTGATCTAGATTAAAGATGTCTGTTCTAACTGTATATACCTAGCTCTTTTTTTGTTTTTCCAACAGTGTAATGTTTTAGAGAATTCTGGTTTCGTAGTTAGGGACTCACAGCAGAGCTGAGTAGTTTGACCTTTGTGGCACTATAGTTACTTGCTTTGATATCCTGAATCTGCCTTGTTCCTCCTCCTTACTCCTCCTGCTGAGGAGCTAGAGCCAATCAGCTTGCACCTAAGGGGTGGTACGTATCGATGGGAAGGGATAATCCTACAAATCCTGTCAAGATGGAGGCGCCCAATGTGGTGAGAACAGGTCATACATAATACTAAGGAAAAGAAGTACAATTCGGGGGCAACCCACCTGCACCATAAGGCACAAATGAAAACTCTCCAAACTTCCAGAGACTTAAATGGACAATTATTTCCTTAATGCTGGAGGTGAAGTCTCCATTACATCTTTCGGCAATGCATTGGAGACCTTTCTAGCATTCAAGGGTTAATACAATAATTTAAATCAAAATGATTGCTGTATAAAAAGGGAAGATCACCACAGCTCTTGTTATCTTACTTGCTGGAACTGGCCATGTATGATGACGTCAGAGCCAAGTATGATGATGTCAGAGGCCAAGAGTGATGATGTCAGAGACCAAGTGTGATAATGTCAGAGGCCAAGTGTGATGATGTCAGGGGTTAAGTGTGATAATCTCAGAGACCATATGTGATGATGTCAGAGGCCAAGTGTGATAATGTCAGAGACCATATGTGATGATCTCAGAGGCCAAGTGAGATGATGTCAGAGACCATATGTGATGATCTCAGAGGCTAAGTGTGATAATGTCAGAGAGCATGTGTGATGATGTCAGAGGCCAAGTGTGATAATGTCAGAGACCATGTGTGATGATGATGTCAGCAGCTTCTGTACAAGAGAGGAAAGTAGTCTGATTGTATATCCGAGCTAATTGGCACCCACATAACTGCACCCTGTGTCCCCCCACAATAGTTGCACCCCTGGGTGTATCTGGATTGCCCCAAAATTGAAACACCTTTTTTCACATAAGTCACAGAGTTACAATTCTGTCCCTTACTAACGATGTTTCGCAACCTGAGGCCCTCCAGCTATTCAGGACTACATTTTTTTGGGCTACAGATGTTAGGATTTGTAGACCTGAGCAGCTGGATGTCCACAGGTTGCTCAGCACTAAACCTAGGAACTCTTAGCGCTTAACCATGAGACTCAGGGTGAGACAGTCCAGATTTATCTATTATCTAATTTGGTCCAATTAGCTGCTGTTTTACTCTGTAATCTGGCACCATTTATCCCAGGAAGGCAGAGGGATAAGTCCTGGGTACATTGTCTGTATTCCAGCACTGATATCACCCAGTGGTGTATGGTGGGGATTCCTAGATACCTGATCGTAGCAAACAACAGGAACATAGTGTGGAGAATGAATATTAAATGGGACATCAGGAGTTAATATTTTCAAGATCTCACGTTCAGCTCATTTTGAAAGTCCTCAAGAATTACACAATTACATGCCCTTGAACGTGACGATATGAACTTTATAGACCTGAGTTATAGGAATTTTGTGTCTATAAACATTAGTAAACTATTAAAATGATCATATGCACCCTCCATAGAAAACAAGTATTTTACTGTAAATATTACACTGATCCTATCTGTCCTCCAATTATCACTAGTCTATTACTGTACTACATTACACCGATCCTATCCATCCTCCAACTAACACTTGTCTATTACTGTACTACATTACACCAATCCTATCCGTCCTCCATGTAACACTAGTCTATTACTGTACTATATTACACCGATCCTATCCATCCTCCATGTAACACTAGTCTATTACTGTACTACATTACACCAATCCTATCCATCCTCCATGTAACACTAGTCTATTACTGTACTACATTACACCGATCCTATCCGTCCTCCATGTAACACCAGTCTATTACTGTACTACATTACACCGATCCCATCCATCCTCCATGTAACACTAGTCTATTACTGTACTACATTACACCGATCCCATCCGTCCTCCATGTAACACCAGTCTATTACTGTACTACATTACACCGATCCTATCCGCCCTCCATGTAACACTAGTCTATTACTGTACTACATTACACCGATCCTATCCGTCCTCCATGTAACACTAGTCTATTACTGTACTACATTACACCGATCCTATCCGTCCTCCATGTAACACTAGTCTATTACTGTACTACATTACACCGATCCTATCCGTCCTCCATGTAACACTAGTCTATTATTGTACTACATTACACCGATCCTATCCATCCTCCATGTAACACTAGTCTATTACTGTACTACATTACACCGATCCTATCCGTCCTCCATGTAACACTAGTCTATTACTGTACTACATTACACCGATCCTATCCGTCCTCCATGTAACACTAGTCTATTACTGTACTACATTACACCGATCCTATCCGTCCTCCATGTAACACTAGTCTATCACTGTACTACATTACACCGATCCTATCCGTCCTCCATGTAACACTAGTCTATTACTGTACTACATAACACCGATCCTATCCATCCTCCATGTAACACTAGTCTATTACTGTACTACATAACACCGATCCTATCCATCCTCCATGTAACACTAGTCTATTACTGTACTACATTACACCGATCCTATCCATCCTCCATGTAACACTAGTCTATTACTGTACTACATTACACCGATCCTATCCGTCCTCCATGTAACACTAGTCTATTACTGTACTACATAACACTGATCCTATCCATCCTCCATGTAACACTAGTCTATTACTGTACTACATAACACTGATCCTATCCATCCTCCATGTAACACTAGTCTACTACTGTACTACATTACACCGATCCTATCCGTCCTCCATGTAACACTAGTCTATTACTGTACTACATTACACCGATTCTATCCGTCCTCCATGTAACACTAGTCTATTACTGTACTACATGACACCGATCCTATCCGTCCTCCATGTAACACTAGTCTATTACTGTACTACATTACACCGATCCTATCCGTCCTCCATGTAACACTAGTCTATTACTATACTACATTACACCGATCCTATCCGCCCTCCAACTATCACTAGTCTATTACTGTACTACATTACACCGATCCTATCCGTCCTCCATGTAACACTAGTCTATTACTGTACTACATTACACTGATCCTATCCGTCCTCCATGTAACACTAGTCTATTACTGTACTACATTACACCGATCCTATCCGTCCTCCATGTAACACTAGTCTATTACTGTACTACATTACACCGATCCTATCCATCCTCCATGTAACACTAGTCTATTACTGTACTACATTACACCGATCCTATCCATCCTCCATGTAACACTAGTCTATTACTGTACTACATTACACCGATCCTATCTCTCCTCCAACTAACACTAGTCTATTACTGTACTACATTACACCGATCCTATCCATCCTCCATGTAACACTAGTCTATTACTGTACTACATTACACCGATCCTATCCGTCCTCCATGTAACACTAGTCTATTACTGTACTACATAACACTGATCCTATCCATCCTCCATGTAACACTAGTCTATTACTGTACTACATAACACTGATCCTATCCATCCTCCATGTAACACTAGTCTACTACTGTACTACATTACACCGATCCTATCCGTCCTCCATGTAACACTAGTCTATTACTGTACTACATTACACCGATTCTATCCGTCCTCCATGTAACACTAGTCTATTACTGTACTACATTACACCGATTCTATCCGTCCTCCATGTAACACTAGTCTATTACTGTACTACATGACACCGATCCTATCCGTCCTCCATGTAACACTAGTCTATTACTGTACTACATGACACCGATCCTATCCGTCCTCCATGTAACACTAGTCTATTACTGTACTACATTACACCGATCCTATCCGTCCTCCATGTAACACTAGTCTATTACTATACTACATTACACCGATCCTATCCGCCCTCCAACTATCACTAGTCTATTACTGTACTACATTACACCGATCCTATCCGTCCTCCATGTAACACTAGTCTATTACTGTACTACATTACACTGATCCTATCCGTCCTCCATGTAACACTAGTCTATTACTGTACTACATTACACCGATCCTATCCGTCCTCCATGTAACACTAGTCTATTACTGTACTACATTACACCGATCCTATCCATCCTCCATGTAACACTAGTCTATTACTGTACTACATTACACCGATCCTATCCATCCTCCATGTAACACTAGTCTATTACTGTACTACATTACACCGATCCTATCTCTCCTCCAACTAACACTAGTCTATTACTGTACTACATTACACCGATCCTATTCGTCCTCCATGTATCACTAGTCTATTACTGTACTACATTACACCGATCCCATCCATCCTCCATGTAACACTAGTCTATTACTGTGCTACATTAGACCAATCCTATCCATCCTCCATGTAACACTAGTCTATTACTGTACTACATTACACTGATCCTATCCGTCCTCCATGTAACACTAGTCTATTACTGTACTATATTACACCGATCCTATTTTTCCTCCAACTAACACTAGTCTATTACTGTACTACATTACACCGATCCTATCCGTCCTCCATGTATCACTAGTCTATTACTGTACTACATTACACCGATCCTATCCGTCCTCCATGTAACACTAGTCTATTAGTGTACTACATCACACCGATCCTATCCATCCTACATGTAACACTAGTCTATTACTGTACTACATTACACCGATCCTATCCATCCTACATGTAACACTAGTCTATTCCTGTACTACATTACACCGATCCTATCCGTTCTCCATGTAACACTAGTCTATTCCTGTACTACATTACACCGATCCTATCCGTCCTCCATGTAACACTAGTCTATTAGTGTACTACATTACACCGATCCTATCCATCCTACATGTAACACTAGTCTATTACTGTACTACATTACACCGATCCTATCCATCCTCCATGTATCACTAGTCTATTACTGTACTACATTACACCGATCCTATCCATCCTACGTGAAACACTAGTCTATTACTGTACTACATTACACCGATCCTATCCGTCCTCCATGTAACACTAGTCTATTACTGTACTACATTACACCGATCCTATCCGTCCTCCATGTAACACTAGTCTATTACTGTACGACATTACACCGATCCTATCCGTTCTCCATGTAACACTAGTCCATTACTGTACTACATTACACCGATCCTATCCATCCTCCATGTAACACTAGTCTATTACTGTACTACATTACACCGATCCTATCCATCCTCCATGTAACACTAGTCTATTACTGTACTACATTACACTGATCCTATCCATCCTCCATGTAACACTAGTCTATTACTGTACTACATTACACCGATCCTATCCGTTCTCCATGTAACACTAGTCCATTACTGTACTACATTACACCAATCCTATCCATCCTCCATGTAACACTAGTCTATTACTGTTCTACATTACACCGATCCTATCCACCCTCCATGTAAGACTAGTCTATTACTGTACTACATTACACCGATCCTATCCGTCCTCCATGTAACACTAGTCTATTACTGTACTACATTACACCGATCCTATCCGTCCTCCATGTAACACTAGTCTTTTACTGTACTACATTACACCGATCCTATCCGTCCTCCATGTAACACTAGTCTATTACTGTACTACATTACACCGATCCTATCCGTCCTCCATGTAACACTAGTCTATTACTGTACTACATTACACCGATCCTATCCGTCCTCCATGTAACACTAGTCTATTACTGTACTACATTACACCGATCCTATCCGTCCTCCATGTAACACTAGTCTATTACTGTACTACATTACACCGATCGTATCCGTCCTCCATGTAACACTAGTCTATTACTGTACTACATTACACCGATCCTATCCGTCCTCCATGTAACACTAGTCTATTACTGTACTACATTACACCGATCCTATCCGTCCTCCATGTAACACTAGTCTATTACTGTACTACATTACACCGATCGTATCCGTCCTCCATGTAACACTAGTCTATTACTGTACTACATTACACCGATCCTATCCGTCCTCCATGTAACACTAGTCTATTACTGTACTACATTACACCGATCCTATCCGTCCTCCATGTAACACTAGTCTATTACTGTACTACATTACACCGATCCTATCCGTCCTCCATGTAACACTAGTCTATTACTGTACTACATTACACCGATCCTATCCGTCCTCCATGTAACACCAGTCTATTACTGTACTACATTACACCGATCCTATCCGTCCTTCATGTAACACTAGTCTATTACTATACTACATTACACCGATCCTATCCGTCCTCCATGTAACACTAGTCTATTACTGTACTACATTACACCGATCCTATCCGTCCTCCATGTAACACTAGTCTATTACTGTTCTACATTACACTGATCCTATCCGTCCTCCATGTAACACTAGTCAATTACTATACTACATTACACCGATCCTATCCATCCTCCATGTAAGACTAGTCTATTACTGTACTACATTACACCGATCCTATCCATCCTCCATGTAACACTAGTCTATTACTGTACTACATTACACCGATCCTATCCATCCTCCATGAAACACTAGTCTATTACTGTACTACATTACACCGATCCTATCCGTCCTCCATGTAACACTAGTCTATTACTGTACTACATTACACCGATCCTATCCGTCCTCCATGTAACACTAGTCTATTACTGTACTACATTACACCGATCCTATCCGTTCTCCATGTAACACTAGTCCATTACTGTACTACATTACACCGATCCTATCCATCCTCCATGTAACACTAGTCTATTACTGTACTACATTACACCGATCCTATCCATCCTCCATGTAACACTAGTCTATTACTGTACTACATTACACCGATCCTATCCATCCTCCATGTAACACTAGTCTATTACTGTACTACATTACACCGATCCTATCCGTTCTCCATGTAACACTAGTCCATTACTGTACTACATTACACCGATCCTATCCATCCTCCATGTAACACTAGTCTATTACTGTTCTACATTACACCGATCCTATCCACCCTCCATGTAAGACTAGTCTATTACTGTACTACATTACACCGATCCTATCCGTCCTCCATGTAAGACTAGTCTATTACTGTACTACATTACACCGATCCTATCCGTCCTCCATGTAAGACTAGTCTATTACTGTACTACATTACACCGATCCTATCCGTCCTCCATGTAACACTAGTCTTTTACTGTACTACATTACACCGATCCTATCCGTCCTCCATGTAACACTAGTCTATTACTGTACTACATTACACCGATCCTATCCGTCCTCCATGTAACACTAGTCTATTACTGTACTACATTACACCGATCCTATCCGTCCTCCATGTAACACTAGTCTATTACTGTACTACATTACACCGATCGTATCCGTCCTCCATGTAAGACTAGTCTATTACTGTACTACATTACACCGATCCTATCCGTCCTCCATGTAAGACTAGTCTATTACTGTACTACATTACACCGATCCTATCCGTCCTCCATGTAAGACTAGTCTATTACTGTACTACATTACACCGATCCTATCCGTCCTCCATGTAACACTAGTCTATTACTGTACTACATTACACCGATCCTATCCGTCCTCCATGTAACACTAGTCTATTACTGTACTACATTACACCGATCCTATCCATCCTTCATGTAACACTAGTCTATTACTATACTACATTACACCGATCCTATCCATCCTTCATGTAACACTAGTCTATTACTGTACTACATTACACCGATCCTATCCGTCCTACATGTAACACTAGTCTATTACTGTACTACATGACACCGATCCTATCCGTCCTCCATGTAACACTAGTCTATTACTGTTCTACATTACACTGATCCTATCCGTCCTCCATGTAACACTAGTCTATTACTATACTACATTACACCGATCCTATCCATCCTCCATGTAAGACTAGTCTATTACTGTACTACATTACACCGATCCTATCCATCCTCCATGTAACACTAGTCTATTACTGTACTACATTACACTGATCATATCCGTCCTCCATGTAACACTAGTCTATTACTGTACTACATTACACCGATCCTATCCGTCCTCCATGTAACACTAGTCTATTACTGTACTACATTACACCGATCCTATCCATCCTCCATGTAACACTAGTCTATTACTGCACTACATTACACTGATCCTATCCGTCCTCCATGTAACACTAGTCTATTACTGTACTACATTACACCGATCCTATCCGTCCTCCATGTAACACTAGTCTGTTACTGTACTACATTACACCGATCCAATCCATCCTCCATGTAACACTAGTCTGTTACTGTACTACATTATACCGATCCTCTCCATCCTACATGTAACACTAGTCTATTACTGTACTACATTACACCGATCCTATCCGCCCTCCAACTATCACTAGTCTATTACTGTACTACATTACACTGATCCTATCCGTCCTCCATGTAACACTAGTCTATTACTGTACTACATTACACCGATCCTATCCGTCCTCCATGTAACACTAGTCTATTACCGTACTACATTACACCGATCCTATCCGCCCTCCATGTAACACTAGTCTATTACTGTACTACATTACACCGATCCTATCCGTCCTCCATGTAACACTAGTCTATTACTGTACTACATTACACCGATCCTATCCGTCCTCCATGTAACACTAGTCTATTACTATACTACATTACACCGATCCTATCCGCCCTCCAACTATCACTAGTCTATTACTGTACTACATTACACCGATCCTATCCGTCCTCCATGTAACACTAGTCTATTACTGTACTACATTACACTGATCCTATCCGTCCTCCATGTAACACTAGTCAATTACTATACTACATTACACCGATCCTATCCATCCTCCATGTAAGACTAGTCTATTACTGTACTACATTACACCGATCCTATCCATCCTCCATGTAACACTAGTCTATTACTGTACTACATTACACCGATCCTATCCATCCTCCATGAAACACTAGTCTATTACTGTACTACATTACACCGATCCTATCCGTCCTCCATGTAACACTAGTCTATTACTGTACTACATTACACCGATCCTATCCGTCCTCCATGTAACACTAGTCTATTACTGTACTACATTACACCGATCCTATCCGTTCTCCATGTAACACTAGTCCATTACTGTACTACATTACACCGATCCTATCCATCCTCCATGTAACACTAGTCTATTACTGTACTACATTACACCGATCCTATCCATCCTCCATGTAACACTAGTCTATTACTGTACTACATTACACCGATCCTATCCATCCTCCATGTAACACTAGTCTATTACTGTACTACATTACACCGATCCTATCCGTTCTCCATGTAACACTAGTCCATTACTGTACTACATTACACCGATCCTATCCATCCTCCATGTAACACTAGTCTATTACTGTTCTACATTACACCGATCCTATCCACCCTCCATGTAAGACTAGTCTATTACTGTACTACATTACACCGATCCTATCCGTCCTCCATGTAAGACTAGTCTATTACTGTACTACATTACACCGATCCTATCCGTCCTCCATGTAACACTAGTCTATTACTGTACTACATTACACCGATCCTATCCGTCCTCCATGTAACACTAGTCTTTTACTGTACTACATTACACCGATCCTATCCGTCCTCCATGTAACACTAGTCTATTACTGTACTACATTACACCGATCCTATCCGTCCTCCATGTAACACTAGTCTATTACTGTACTACATTACACCGATCCTATCCATCCTCCATGTAACACTAGTCTATTACTGTACTACATTACACCGATCCTATCCGTCCTCCATGTAACACTAGTCTATTACTGTACTACATTACACCGATCGTATCCGTCCTCCATGTAAGACTAGTCTATTACTGTACTACATTACACCGATCCTATCCGTCCTCCATGTAAGACTAGTCTATTACTGTACTACATTACACCGATCCTATCCGTCCTCCATGTAACACTAGTCTATTACTGTACTACATTACACCGATCCTATCCGTCCTCCATGTAACACTAGTCTATTACTGTACTACATTACACCGATCCTATCCGTCCTCCATGTAACACTAGTCTATTACTGTACTACATTACACCGATCCTATCCATCCTTCATGTAACACTAGTCTATTACTATACTACATTACACCGATCCTATCCATCCTTCATGTAACACTAGTCTATTACTGTACTACATTACACCGATCCTATCCGTCCTACATGTAACACTAGTCTATTACTGTACTACATGACACCGATCCTATCCGTCCTCCATGTAACACTAGTCTATTACTGTTCTACATTACACTGATCCTATCCGTCCTCCATGTAACACTAGTCTATTACTATACTACATTACACCGATCCTATCCATCCTCCATGTAAGACTAGTCTATTACTGTACTACATTACACCGATCCTATCCATCCTCCATGTAACACTAGTCTATTACTGTACTACATTACACTGATCATATCCGTCCTCCATGTAACACTAGTCTATTACTGTACTACATTACACCGATCCTATCCGTCCTCCATGTAACACTAGTCTATTACTGTACTACATTACACCGATCCTATCCATCCTCCATGTAACACTAGTCTATTACTGCACTACATTACACTGATCCTATCCGTCCTCCATGTAACATTAGTCTATTACTGTACTACATTACACCGATCCTATCCGTCCTCCATGTAACACTAGTCTGTTACTGTACTACATTACACCGATCCAATCCATCCTCCATGTAACACTAGTCTGTTACTGTACTACATTATACCGATCCTCTCCATCCTACATGTAACACTAGTCTATTACTGTACTACATTACACCGATCCTATCCGCCCTCCAACTATCACTAGTCTATTACTGTACTACATTACACTGATCCTATCCGTCCTCCATGTAACACTAGTCTATTACTGTACTACATTACACCGATCCTATCCGTCCTCCATGTAACACTAGTCTATTACCGTACTACATTACACCGATCCTATCCGCCCTCCATGTAACACTAGTCTATTACTGTACTACATTACACCGATCCTATCCGTCCTCCATGTAACACTAGTCTATTACTGTACTACATTACACCGATCCTATCCGTCCTCCATGTAACACTAGTCTATTACTATACTACATTACACCGATCCTATCCGCCCTCCAACTATCACTAGTCTATTACTGTACTACATTACACCGATCCTATCCGTCCTCCATGTAACACTAGTCTATTACTGTACTACATTACACTGATCCTATCCGTCCTCCATGTAACACTAGTCTTTTACTGTACTACATTACACCGATCCTATCCGTCCTCCATGTAACACTAGTCTATTACTGTACTACATTACACCGATCCTATCCATCCTCCATGTAACACTAGTCTATTACTGTACTACATTACACCGATCCTATCCATCCTCCATGTAACACTAGTCTATTACTGTACTACATTACACCGATCCTATCCATCCTCCATGTAACACTAGTCTATTACTGTACTACATTACACCGATCCTATCTCTCCTCCAACTAACACTAGTCTATTACTGTACTACATTACACCGATCCTATCCGTCCTCCATGTATCACTAGTCTATTACTGTACTACATTACACCGATCCCATCCATCCTCCATGTAACACTAGTCTATTACTGTACTACATTAGACCAATCCTATCCATCCTCCATGTAACAGTAGTCTATTACTGTACTACATTACACTGATCCTATCCGTCCTCCATGTAACACTAGTCTATTACTGTACTATATTACACCGATCCTATTTTTCCTCCAACTAACACTAGTCTATTACTGTACTACATTACACCGATCCTATCCGTCCTCCATGTATCACTTGTCTATTACTGTACTACATTACACCGATCCTATCCGTCCTCCATGTAACACTAGTCTATTACTGTACTACATCACACCGATCCTATCCGTCCTCCATGTAACACTAGTCTATTACTGTACTACATTACACCGATCCTATCCGTCCTCCATGTAACACTAGTCTATTACTGTACTACATTACACCGATCCTATCCATCCTCCATGTAACACTAGTCTATTACTGTACTACATTACACCGATCCTATCCGTCCTCCATGTAACACTAGTCTATTACTGTACTACATTACACCGATCCTATCCATCCTCCATGTAACACTAGTCTATTACTGTACTACATTACACCGATCCTATCCATCCTCCATGTAACACTAGTCTATTACTGTACTACATTACACCGATCCTATCCGTCCTCCATGTAACACCAGTCTATTACTGTACTACATTACACCGATCCTATCCGTCCTCCAACTAACACTAGTCTATTACTGTACTACATTACACCGATCCTATCCGTCCTCCATGTAACACTAGTCTATTACTGTACTACATTACACTGATCATATCCATCCTCCATGTAACGCTAGTCTTTTACTGTACTACATTACACCGATCCTATCCATCCTCCATGTAACACTAGTCTATTACTGTACTACATTACACCGATCCTATCCCTCCTCCATGTAACACTAGTCTATTACTGTACTACATTACACAGATCCTATCCATCCTCCATGTAACACTAGTCTATTACTGTACTACATTACACCGATCCTATCCGTCCTCCATGTAACACTAGTCTATTACTGTACTACATTACACTGATCCTCTCTGTCCTCCATGTAACACTAGTCTATTACTGTACTACATTACACCGATCCTATCCATCCTCCATGTAACACTAGTCTATTACTGTACTACATTACACCGATCCTATCCATCCTCCATGTAACACTAGTCTATTACTGTACTACATTACACCGATCCTATCCATCCTCCATGTAACACTAGTCTATTACTTTACTACATTACACCGATCCTATCCATCCTCCATGTAACACTAGTCTATTACTGTACTACATTACACACGATCCTATCCATCCTCCATGTAACACTAGTCTATTACTGTGCTACATTACACCGATCCTATCCATCATTCAACTAACACTAGTCTATTACTGTACTACATTACACCGATCCTATCCATCCTCCATGTAACACTAGTCTATTACTGTACTACATTACACTGATCCTATCCGCCCTCCATGTAACACTAGTCTATTACTGTACTACATTATACCGATCCTCTCCATCCTACATGTAACACTAGTCTATTACTGTACTACATTACACCGATCCTATCCGTCCTCCATGTAACACTAGTCTATTACTGTACTACATTACACCGATCCTATCCGTCCTCCAACTAACACTAGTCTATTACTGTACTACATTACACCGATCCTATCCGTCCTCCATGTAACACTAGTCTATTACTGTACTACATTACACCGATCCTATCCATCCTCCATGTAACACTAGTCTATTACTGTACTACATTACACCGATCCTATCCATCCTCCATGTAACACTAGTCTATTACTATACTACATTACACCGATCCTATCCATCCTCCATGTAACACTAGTCTATTACTGTACTACATTACACCGATCCTATCCGTCCTCCATGTAACACTAGTCTATTACTGTACTACATTACACCGATCCTATCCGTCCTCCATGTAACACTAGTCTATTATTGTACTACATTACACCGATCCTATCCTTCCTCCATGTAACACTAGTCTATTACTGTACTACATTACACCGATCCTATCCATCCTCCATGTAACACTAGTCTATTACTGTACTACATTACACCGATCCTATCCGCCCTCCATGTAACACTAGTCTATTACTGTACTACATTACACCGATCCTATCCGTTCTCAATGTAACACTAGTCTATTACTGTACTACATTACACCCATCCTATCCATCCTCCATGTAACACTAGTCTATTACTGTACTACATTACACTGATCCTATCCGTCCTCCATGTAACACTAGTCTATTACTGTACTACATTACACCGATCCTATCCATCCTCCATGTAACACTAGTCTATTACTGTACTACATTACACTGATCCTATCCGTCCTCCATGTAACACTAGTCTATTACTGTACTACATTACACCGATCCTATCCGTCCTCCATGTAACACTAGCCTATTACTGTTCTACATTACACCGATCCTATCCGTCCTCCATGTAACACTAGTCTACTACTGTACTACATTACACCGATCCTATCCATCCTCCATGTAACACTAGTCTACTACTGTACTACATTACACCGATCCTCTCCGTCCTCCATGTAACACTAGTCTATTACTGTACTAAAAACCGAAGAACAGCTGGACAGCCTTCTTATCCGGCAGTATGGGCCACTCTAGGATTGCGATGATCTTTTGCGGGTTCATTTTAATGCATCCAGCCGATATTTGGAAGCTGAGGAAATCAATCTCTTGGCCTTCGAATACATACATCTCGATCTTGGCATATAAACCATGCTTACGAAATTGGGGTAAGACAGTGGCGATATGTTGTCTATGTTCAGTCACAGATGTGGAAAAGATCAGGATATCGTCAAGGTAGATAATCAGGAACTGGTCTAGAAGATCTCTGAAGTTATCATTAACAAAACATTGAAAAGTAGTCTGGGCATTACAGAGCCCAAAGAGCATTTCAGTGTACTCAAAGTGGCCATTCCGAGTACGGAATGCCATCTTTTACTCATCCCCCCACCCTTACACGCACCAAATTATAAGCGCTTCTCAGGTCGATCTTGGTAAAGATACATGCAGAAGAAATCAGTTCCAATAGTTCTGGAATGAGTAGGAGAGGGCCTGGGCACTCCTCTCTTCCAAAGCCAGCTGAGTTGAGCCGTAGCTGCCAGTTGACTGATAGCTGGAGCGCTCGACCGCTCGCCAAGTCGCCAACTGAACGTGAAAGTCAAAGGGACCAGCGGAGCCGAAGTCAGATGAGGAGTAGAGTCGACTGGTTCTCGAGTCAATTCGCCAGTTCTGGGTCGAAGGTGCAGCTGTTGGAGTCCACAAGAAAGTTCCAATGTTGAGGCAAGCTGAGTTGGCAAGCAGAAGTTGTTCCGTCGAAGCAATAAACCCGGTCAATATCGGAGTCAGCGGGAAGCAGTTGGTGAACAGCTCTTAGCTTCCTGTAGGGGATGGGAGTCAGAGAGGACTCTTTAGACCATCCAGGCAATAACGACAAGGATGCTGTTTTACTCCAACACTAACACACTTTACTGAAAAGAGTCAGACTTTTTATACATGGTTAAACACATCAAGTCAGAGTGTGAAACAATGGACACAAAAGGACAGCAACAAATGGCATACACAAAATTCAAAGGACCAGACATGATTATGTTAATTCACAACGGGTGTCTCCGTAACATACATAATAGCCAATGGCTGAGGGGGATAGAATACACATCTTTGGGGACAATGGCCAGAGGTTAGAGCCATTGGTCAACTACTTTGAATGTCCAGCTTCAACCTTGACCAATCAAATTACAATATGGACTGCCCTATTGGCCAATCCCTGAGCTACCTACTTTTCCATGTGTTAGGGCTATGGAAGTCATTTGAATGTCTTGCTCAGGTATTCAACTAATCAGGTCTTCGCCTACTGTTCCCGCTGTGTCGTACGGTATTGTGTCGGAAATTCCCACCGTCTCCAGTTTGTCGGAACCAAAGTGTTGCATGCCATATCCTCGAGAACCTTCGGCTGATTGTCTGGTAAAGAGTGTCGCCTACCAAAGGTTGTCGAGGCTCCACACTCATGTAGCTCTGTCTATCCACTCTTTTCTGCAGCTGTTAGATGACACAATGTCTCCCATAGTTCAAATGTTCATATCCCCATGGGCCCAAATGGTCGTAAACCCAGCAGTATTCTTTAGTAATGGCCTATGGCCCATTACAGTCCCAGTAGTCGACACAGGGCCACAACCCCCCCGTCCTTCTTTGGAACATAGAAGATACCTGCTCCAGTGGGTGAGGATGGATGAAGCCGCGTTGTAAGTTCTCAGAAATGTATGTCTTCATGTGTTGAACCTCTGGGCCGGAAAGAAGGTAAATGCTTCTATAAGGCCACCCCAGGTAGCAAGTCGATAGGGCAGTCGAACAGGCAATGAGGAGGCAGAGAGGCTGCTTTTACTTCATCAAACACATCAGCAAATAAATGAGAAGGAGCTGGGAGAAGCGGTGCGCTAGGTATAGACAGAAGCTCCTTTTGCAGAAAGCTGATGGGAAGTCAATAGTGGAAGAGGACCAGTCTATGCAAGGGTCGTGGGTGCATAGCCAAGGAAAACCGAGGACAATTGGGAACAAAAGAGAGGGTAACACATTGAAACAAATGCTCTCCCTGTGACTGGTGGAAGTGAGGGGAAAGACTAGTATGGTTTCCAGGAGAATGAGACCTGATTACAGCGGACTCTGATCAGCCATCCATACGGTGAGAGGATGCCTCTTTATTCGGAACGGATGCCTAAGGAGATGGAGAATTCCTGGTTGATGAAGCATCCGTTCGCTCCCGAATCCACCATGGCTGTAGTCTCACTCCACTGGTCGTTCCACTGTAAAGAAACGGGAATAGTCATGTGAGAACAGGCTGGGTCAGAAGTAGCATTGACAGTGGTATTGAAGTCACAGAGGATACCTGTGGTTGGTAGTTGACGTACTGGGCAGGTCCTGAGGAGGTGACTGTTGTTCCCGCAATAAAGGCAGAGGCCAAGAAGCCTACAACGTTCTTTCTCAGATTTGAAGAGAGGACCTTGAATGGTTCCCATAGTTTGAATAACCAGACGAATTAGATCCTCCAATCTGGTGGGTAGACTGATTCGGGCTAGCTCGTCCTTGAGTATCTGACAAACCATGCCGGAACTGACCAAATAGAGCTGCCTCATTCCAGTGGGAGTCACTGGCTAGGTGGTGGAAAATTTGTGATGTATTCTTCCACCGGTCTTCTATCTTGGGTGAGAGTACACAAAGAAGTCTGGGCTGAAGCCACTCTGAAGGGATCATCGTACAAGGCCTCCATGGCCTTTTGGAAAGATGACCATGTGTTCAGCAGAGGACTGTTCATCTGCAACAGCTGGTGCCCCCAAGCTTGAGGTTTCCCTGCTAGGAGGGTGATGGCCGTACGCACTTGGATGAAATCGTTGGCATACGTGCGAGGATTCAGGGAGAACAGTAGTTCACAAGCAGTAACGAAGGATCTCTACTTAGATCTTTCACCATCAAAATGGTCCTGCAAAGGGACTCTGGGTTCAGAGTAGCGCTGTTCCTCAGCTCCAGGTCCACTGGGACCAGGTGCAGTGGGAGGGGGAGAGGCTGTCTGCTGTAGGTCATGTAACTTTTGCTGTAATAGGCTCTGATTGACCTGTAGCTCCTGGACAGACTGTGTCAGAGCTGTTATCTATTTCCCTAGGGAGTTAAGGGCCTCCACCAAATTAGCCAGTTCCATCTATAAGGGCTCAGTTGTTCTGTAAAGGTCTTGTGTAAGCAACCTAGAAACTTCTCTGTACAAAGGAGGAGTACAAAGGGTAGCAGGATGCTGATAGATAATATGTAATAGAAGATGAAAAAAACAGCAAGGAGGAGGAGATACTGCTGGTAGAAACACTCCCAAAAACCTAAATACTTAGTAACAAAGGGGCTGAGGAGAGAGAGGAGTCAGGGACATGCCTATAGGTCAGGGGCTTCCAGAACTGGATCAAAATGGAAAGACTAGCCGAGGTCTGGGTGGGCAGAACGAGAGAAAGGTTCAAAAAACAAGCCAAGGACTGGTACACGATGAATCAACAGAAAAAGAATTGCTGGGAATGAGCTCCGCAAGAAAAACGCTACAAGACACTCTCAATAACTGAGCACCGAGGCCCAGATGGATGGAGTGTCTTATGGGCCTCACATGCGTCCGACGGCACCTAGTATGACGTTGCGGAAACCTGAAAGCGTCCGAGCCGGTGGCCGCCAGGTAAGGGGCACAGACGTGACAACATTAGAGAAGTATGAGGGCTGGTAGGATTATGGGATGGTAAACAGGAATTCTACACTACACTAATCCGCAACAACAAATTTAACCCTTTCTGTCTCTTCTCAGTCTTTGACTCCTTGCTCCATCCTTTTTCGACACCTTCCTCTTACTCCAAGTATTTACCACACATTTTTACTGAGCATTTCAAAGACAATATATATTCAAAGATTCCTATTCTTCTGTCAGTCTCTGAATTCTCTCTCCACAAACCTCCTTCATCCTGTTTTGATTGTTATTTAAATGAAAGATGCAGACATTTCTTTGCTTCCGTATCCCCCCACCTCACCACTTGACCTTGCAGCTTATGTCCTCCCACTTACTTAAATCACTTGCACTAGTCCTTACACCTATATTAACACATTTTAAGAACCTAACCTTAGAGACCTTCCCTCCTTGCTTCAAAGAGGCACAAGTCAAACCCATACAAAAGAAGGCTAACCTTTGCCCCTCCCCTCTACCAAACTGTCTCCCTTCTACCCCTTACTTCAAAACTCTGCAGTCTAGTGTGAGCTTCATTGGCATCACCTGATTCCTTATTGTTACATTGGTGCCTGTGTGTGTGGTCTATTCTATTTGCACTTCCTCTGTCCTGGTGACTTCTTCCATAGACAAGATCATAGCCTCTAGTCCCCCTGATGCCATCTGGGTTCCACTAACTCCTGCTCCTTATATTCCTGCTACTGCTGACACCCAGGTATCAGGCTCTTCAGATGCAGGTCCATCTGCTGCCACTCCTTAGTCTAAGTTCCCTGTGACTCCGCCATCCGATTCACCAGCTGCTGCTGCTGCTCCTGCCTCTCTGATCCCTGTGATATCAACGTTTAGTCTGTCTACTTGTACAGACACCAAAGTACCATTGACTTCAGATTCCAGTCCTCCTGCTACTGATATCCAGACTCCAGCAGCCCCAGAGTCTACTCGGGTGCTGTTCCTGCACAGGTGCTGTTAACCTCAGCTTCCATTGATTCTACTCTTGTTTTCACTCAGATACCTGTGGTTCCTGATTTTGGTCTGCCTGATGCTGCTGCCACTCAGGTCTCCAGATGCCAGTCTCCCTGCTTTTGCTCCTGCTTACCTGTTACTAGTGGCACCATTGTCTAGTTCTTTTTCTTCTATGAACCCCCCAGGTGTCAGAAACCCCCTACAACCAGTTCACAAACTCTTGTACCCACCTAGACTCCAGTGACCTCAATGCCCAGTACTCCTGCTGCCATTTCCACCCAGAAGCCAGTGATTCTTGCTTCCGTCCTGTCACTGCTACCAATGTTCCAGTGACCTCAGCACCAAGTGATTCTGCTGCTGTTGCCAACCAGGTTCCTGCCTGTTTCCAGTCAAACTGTTGCTCCTGGTTCCCAGGTCCCAACAACCCCAGTGTCCAGTCCTTCCACTTCTATCATCTTGCAGACACTGTGGATTTGCCTCCAATCCTCCTGCTGCAGTGACTACCCAGAAGCCAGGTAACCCTTCCTCTGGTCCTCCTCTTACTGCCACCCAAGATCCTGCAAAGCATCCCATGCTGGACTTCCACACATCCATAAAGGCTTCCGGTGGTTTTCCCTCAGGGCCAGATTGGGGGGAAGACCATTTAGACTACTAATATGATGAGGAGTGTGACTTCATTGATCCTGCAGACAACAATGAGCCACATCAAGAGTGCCTAACATTGTCCATGTCTTTATCGTGAGACCTTGACATCTGGACTCCAGCTTCCTTGCCTTTTTATACCTGTCCCTATACATCTGGACATGCCCCTGTGCATGCACTCACTGCGGGGGTCTTTGTCTTCATTCTCAGGCTCTCTGTTGGTGTGGTTTTGCATGTGTGTCACCTCCCTGCACAGAGGCTCCATCTCCTGCACAAGGCCTGCCCTCAGGAGATGTTGTTATTGGCAACCCTGTCCAACCTCCACCCACTTTCATTCACTATCTACAATCACTCTCCCACCTACAACCCCATCACCTCAATGTTCACATAAAGCCTTTTTCTTCTGAACAGATGTACTACTGCCCTTACCATTGCACTCACCAGCACTTCTCTCTCTCACCCACTGACCGGCAGTTCATGTGTCAGGAGGCACTTACACCCAATAGCAATTACTCCTTCTGTGTCCAACATACCTTCCTCTAGACTGTAATATATCACCAGCAGGGGGCCCTCTGATTCTTCTGTGTCCAACCCACCTTCCTCTACACTGTAAGATCTAGCAGCAGGGGGCCCTCTGATCCTTCTGTGTCAAACCCACCTTTCTCTAGACTGTAAGATCTCACCATCAGGGGGCCCTCTGATCCTTCTGTTCTATACAGTTGATTGTACTATTTAATATCTCTGTATGTCTATTCCTAATTGTAAAGTGCTGTGGAATTAGTTGACTCTATAACAAATAAAGGATAATAATAAAAAGAATTAATTTTGCTATGTGCTGATTATACCCAAATGTATATGTCCATGTCCATTTCAAATCTTTCACCTCAAATTGGATGTCCCACCATCATCTGAATATTAACACGTCAAAAACCAAACTTCTCACTTTCCCTCCCAGATCTCACCCAACACCCATCGTCACCATTACTATTGATGGAATTGACATTCATCCCGTCAGCTCAGCATGCTGCCTAGAGGCCAAATTTAATTCTCCCCTTCCCTTCTCCCCTAACTCCTTGGATAGAACATTTTTAATCTTCCTTGCAATATTGATAAAATCTTTCCTTTCCTACCCCAAAAACTACTAAAACCCTTATGCATTCCCTCATTCTATCCCGCTTAGACTACTGCAATGTCCTACTAACTGGACCCCCGGCTTCCCATCTTATGCAATCTGTTCTAGACTCAGCTCTGTGAATCACCACTCTCTCTTCCCAAAAACTGAACCTCCTCACGTCATTCTCAGGTGCCTCACATAGCTCCCTATTCAGCACAGTATCAATTAAAAAGGACTTTTTCTTACAGTTAAAGCAATTCAATCTACACACACATCAACATATTCACCAAAATTGTCGGATGGAAGGGAAGGTTGGAGAAGGTCCCTATAGGCATACAGGACTGTGGAAGTGCTGTCGGTATGGAAGGGATGTCCTCCCCTCACACATCACCAACACTGTGATAATTCTGAAGTTGAACAGCATTCTCTCTCTGCTTCCCTACTTGGCCAGTAGGGGAATTATCACAGTCTACCTTTCAGGCCTAGTTAGCCTGTGCTTCCTTCCTCTGCGGTGTGTCGGCCGGCATCCTTGTGGCCACCTCTGCATTACTATGTCTGTTACAGGCACTGCCTCAGAGGCCTATTTATGTGCCTATAGTGGGTGACCTAATTAGGTCCCTCCTCCTTCTGCTCCTTTACAATCCTCCTTGGGGCTAGGAGTCATTACCGTTACGTGGTGTTCCTGATCGTTACTCTTTGCTCTCCGTTGTGACCTGTGTTTGCCCAAGAATCTCGCTCTGTGTATGACCCTTGCTTGTCTGACTACCCAAATCGGATCTGACCTGTGGCTCTGGCTGACTACTCGCTCTGTGTATGACCCGGCTTGTCTCACTACCCACATCGGTTCTGACCAGTGGCTCTGGCTGACTACTCGCTCTGTGTATGACCCTGGCTTGTCTGACTACCCACATCGGTTCTGACCTGTAGCTCTGGCTGACTACTCGCTCTGTGTATGACCCCCGCTCGTCTGACTACCCACATCGGTTCTGACCTGTGACTCTGGATGACTAATCACTCTGTGTATAACCCTGGCTTGTCTGACCAGTGGCCCTGGCTACTACCCACTCAATGTAGCCTCCGGTTGCCTTTCCTGAGGGCCTGGTTACTTTCACTCCTTGTAGTCCTCAGTTTGCCTGACCAGTGGCCTGGTTTCTCTCACTCAGTGTAGTCCCCGGTTTGTCTGACCTATGACTCTGGCTGCCTACTCGCTCCCTACACTACCTGTTTGCCTGACCTGTAGTCTCGGTGCCTCCTGGCTCTGGTCTGCTCTCGCTCTCTGTGGCCTCCGTTCGCAGATCAAGTGGTGACTTACACAGATTCTACCATTCTTCTGTTGTCCCACTTCCCTAGTCTCGAGATCTGGAGTAGTGCAGTGCACAGCACAGTGTGCAGCTCCGGAGGGACCTTGGGTTCTATTTCCATATGTCTGGGGTTCTGTGTGGCCTCTACCATTATTGTTGTTATAATAAATAAAGGTGTTTATATTTTATCTTTGTGTCTGGACAGCATTGAATGCCGTAGAGATGTGCATTGGTCACCCCGTGGCACTCAAAGGGTTAAAATAAACAAAAATATTACACCACTACACAATTATCCCCTAACCAATTTATCATATATTATACATGTTATGCACTCACGGAGGAACAAGACTGGGGGTTATGCAGCATCTATGGGGATTTCTGTCTACCACTTGCCCCCCCAGCCATGTTCCCGTGCCCAGTGGTGTCCATATATCCCCATTTACACTGCTTGGCCCCCACACTTGTTCCCTTGACCACTGGTAACCACAGGTCCACATGTACACTGTCTGACCCTCTCCAGCCTTTTCCCGTTGCCCACTGCTAGCCACAAATCCCCATGGGCACTGCCTGGGCAAGGGAAGAAGGCGGGGGTGTCAGGCAGTGTACATGGGGCTAACACACAATGGTGTTCCCCACATTATAGAAATGTGACATAGAGTGTCCCCCCCCTTCGACACCAATGACTGATTCAGTGATGAGAGTGCAGCGCTGCGCTTTCTAAGAATGACCTGGTGACAGGGTTAATTCATTCCACAAGCGCCTGATACTGCAGTGGCTTCTACAGCCGCTCAGTACTAAAGAAGGAATAGAATGCCTTGGGGTCGCCCCATGGATCCTTTTGGATAGATGATCCATGATAGGGGGTATATCAGGAGGGGTCCTTATGCCTCCTTGAGGTCTGAAAGTATTATTGAATTATAAAAAGCGCATATAACTTATGTTAAACATAGGTTATATGGGCTTTATTTAAAAAAAAATGGGCAATTGTCACCTGCATGCATAACCTATCCTAAAGGTTATCCAAGGTTATCCATGCTAGGGGGGGTGTCATGAGGGGTCATGATACCCCCCTTGAGGGGGTATGGCGAAGGGGGGACACATTGTGTAGTGCTTGGGGTACTATTTCTGTTTATTTTAACCCTTTGAGTGTCACAGGGGTGAGCAGTGCACATCTCTATGGCATTCATTGCTGACCATGGTGCTGAAAGCCTTCTCTGTATCCCCCTACTGGCTGGGTAGGAAAGCACAGATAATTCTGTTAAGACTGTTGTAGCTCTCCCTGCTGTTACTCCATAGGAGAGTACAGGGAGATCCCAGCTATGACAGCCTGAGTCAGGTGAGGTGTAGACTGTGATCTCCAACAGCAGAGGCAGCTATCAGAGTTTACTGAATGAGTCAAGTGTCACATTATAATATCAACACCCCCTTCTGCATACATATGTGTCTCATTATTTAGCATTTCCATATGGAAATGAGTCATTATGCTTCATTACTAAATGGAAATAGGTCATTGTTGATGTCATGAATGAAAATGTGTAAACCTGTCGGATTGATGTCGATGTGGCATCCTTTTGTCGGAGTGCTGGTGATGTAATGTGGTAGACACTTTGGTGAATACTGTGGATGTGCCTACCACAGGACATCCACATTTTTAGCCCTCTACGAATTTTTGTGCATCTAGTCCAAACCAATGAAATGTCTGATACGGATTTTATACATAGTTAACCCTTTAAGGACAATAAATGTGTGTAGCAAAGCTCTTTTTCCTTAAAGTGTTAACCCCTAGAGTGCCAGGTGGGTACAATGTATGAGTGGACACAGCTGTACCTGCTGTGCCAAGCTCGTACATTGTACAGCTAAAATGCGGTCACTGCATAAGCCAACATAACCGGCTGGCAGTGGCCGCATTTCAGCTGACATGCAGTCTGGCACTCTTGGGGGGACATGAGGATCACTCCTCACGCCTCCCCAGTTATTGATCTCCCAGCCGATCGTGCTGGGAGATCAATACACACAAAGGAGGGAGTTTCTCCTTTCCCCTCTCTCCTACCCGAACTTCCGGGTAGGAGTGGGTGGGACCGGGGGAAGTGACATGGTCGCCGATGACGTTAGGGAAGTTTCCCCGGTCCAGTTCACTCTACCGGTGGTAGGAGAGAAGGGCCATATTGATCTCCCAGCCAATTTTTTTTGTAAGACCTCATTGGTGGGGATCAGGGGGGTCCTGATACCCCTTAATGAGATCTATAATAAAAAAATGTAAATAAATAAAAAATTAACCCTGTGTGTGCCACGGGGAGGTCCCAATGCAGCCCCCCCTCCTGTGGCACACACAGGGCTTTTATCATTACTTTATCAGCGATTGTTGGGGGGCCATCAGGATTGGTTGTGATGGCCCCCCAACAAGCTCTGATTACAAAGTAATGATAAAAAAAAAATAACCCCCTGAGTGCCACAAGGATCCATTGCATTGCTTTGCAATGCGCTGGAGACCCCTGTGGCACTCACAGGGTCATTTCTTTTGTGGACATATATTTTTTCTTTTGAAAAAGACCTCATGGGGGGGGATCAGGGGGGTCCTGATACCCGTCAATGAGGTCTGTAATAAAAATAAATAAATAAATAAAACTAACCCTGTGTGTGCCACTGGGGGGGGTTCAATGCAGACCCCCTTCCTGTGGCACACAAAGGACTTTTTATCATTACTTTGGAATCAGAGCTTGTTTGGTGGCCATCTGAATACAAAGTAACAATAAAAATGTTTTAACCCTTTGTGTGCCACAGGGGCCCAATGCATTCCTTCGCAATCCACTGGACACCCCTGTGGAACACAAATAATTTTTTTTTCCCCTTTTATTTTTTATTCAGACCTCATTGTATGGGTTCTGATGCCCCCAACAAGGTCTACACAAAAATATTGGGGGGAAAAAAGCCCCCAAAAATGCACTTGCCACAGGGGGGGTCCAATGCAGTGCTTTGCAATGCGTTGGACCCCCTGTAACACACACACACTTTTCTTTTTTCATTATTCTGTTTTTAGACCTTGATGGGGGACACCAGGAATGTTCCTGATACCGCCTCCCCAACGAGGTATGAATACAAAATAATGATTAAAAAAAAAAACCTCTTTGTGTGCAATAGGGGGTCCAACGCATTGCTTTTCAGTGCATTGGGCACCCCTGTGGCATGCACACAAAATGCCTCCAATCCCCCCCTCCATGTACCATATCCCCCTGCCTGGTTCCACAGCCAACTGGCAGTCCCATTCCCCAGCCTGACCCCCAGCCTGTTTCCACTGCCTATTGGTAGACTCAAAGTACCAGTATGCACTAGGTTCAGGCTGGTAATCAAACTTTGTATGAGGGGACATACAGTGCGCACTGGTAGTCACAGATCCCCCATACACACTATCGGGCACCGCCCCCCCCCCAACACCATCACCACCATCCTTGCTCCTCCATTCATACCCACACACACTGCCTAACACACACTTTGTTACACTTGTAGTCACAGGTCCGCACGTACACCGGCTGACGCCCTAGCTTCTTTCATCTGTTAGCCATAAAATCACACATACACCGTTTGCTTTCCCATCCCTGTTTCACTGGTAGCTACGCTCCTGTCACCCAAATTGGTATGTCAACCCACAGCAGTGGGGTCCCATTTTTCTTAGGCTGGCAAGAAGTCCTCCTAGGAAATCCAACGCCATTGAACCATTTTAGTATCTTTGAAGTGACTGGTGTGTAAAAAAATGTTTGGTTTTTTTTCCTGTAGCACCACATTCTGGAAATAGTTGTGCCAACTAACTTAGGGATAAAAAGGCAAGTGACCCCTCATTCAATGCGGCAGGTTGTCTTCTTTCCAAAATGGTATTGTTTATCTACCTTTTCTTCACTGAAGGTGTTATAACCATTTTTCGTATAGGCAAGTCCACGTTTGAGAAAATGTTAGAAGGTCAGCTCATACCAATGGGGTGTTATTTGACTCCAAAGAGCACTAGCTAATGAATGTAGTTGAAAATTCCATGGTTTTCACAGAGCTCCATACATTTGAAGGGGCAGAAATGTTAAAAAATTCAATTTTTTTTCCTATGTCGCCTCCTTCTGGAAACATTTATGCACACCAGTATTGGGGTAAGAAGGCAAGTGGTATGGTTTATCTACCTTTTCTTCATTTCTGAAGGTGTTATAGCCATTTTTGTACAGGTAAGTCAGGTTTGAGAAAATGTTAGAAACATCAGAGGTTGTAGTAGGTGTAGTTTTCTACTTCTATCACCCCCTAAGGTAGTTAAACTCATACCAATGGGATGTCGTTTGACTCCTAAGAGCACTAGCTAATGAATGCAGTTGAAAATTCCATGGTTTTCACAGCGCTCCATACATCTGAAGGGGCAGAAATGTAAGAAAATGCCTTTTTTTTCACTAGCGCCACCTCCTGGAAGCATTTGTGCACACTGGCCTTTGGGTAAGAAGGCAAGTGACCCCTCATTTGATGCGGCAGGTTGTTTTTTTTCCAAAATGACATTGTTTCTCTACCTTTCCTGCATATTTATTGTGATTATAAACATTTTAGTGCAAGCAGATAATTTCGAAAACAAAGGGTCAGGTTTACATACGTGTTCCTAGCACCCACATATTGTATGTTAACCCACATAAATGGGCTACCATTTTTCTCATTTTGGTAGCAGCTACTGAATACAGCAGGAAATGCTATGGTTTCCAAAGATTTTAGTATCTTTGAAGTGGTGGAAATGTAAAAAATGTATTTATTCACATAGCGCCAAATTTTGGAAATATTTGTGCACTTCAGCCCAGGGATAGAAAGGCAAGTGACCCCTCATTTTATGCGGGAGAATGTCTACTTTCCAAAATGGTATACCTTTTATACCTTTCCTTCATGTATCTAACAGTTATGAACATTGTAGTACAAGCAGCCATTTTCGAGGAAGCAAACAGGTAGGTGTATTTATGTGCTTCTGGCACCCCTAAGGTAGGTCGACTCATTCCAATGGGGTGTCATTTTTCTCCTAAGAGCACTAGCTAATGAACCCAGTTAGAAATTCCATGGTTTTCACAGCTTTCAGTACAGTTGAAGGAGCAGAAATGTAAGAAAATGCCATTTTTTTCCTATAGTGCCACCTTCTGGAAGCATTTGGGCACAACAGGCTTGGGGTAAGAAGGCAATTGACCCCTCATTAGATGCGGCAGGTTGTCTTCTTTCCAAAATGATATGGTTTGTGTAACCTTTCTTTAGTTGTTATAACCATTATTGTACAGACAAGTAATGTTTGAGAAAATGTTAGAAAAATTAGAAGTTGTACTAGGTGTAGTTTTGTACTTGTAGCGCCCCCTAAGGTAGGTCAACTCATACCAATGAGGTGTCATTTTTCTCCAAAGAGCACTAGCTAATGAATACAGTTGGAAATGCCATGGTTTTCACAGATTTCAGTACAGATGAAGGGGCAGAAATGTAAGAAAATGCCATTTTTTCATTAGCACCACCTTCTGGAGGCATTTGTGCACACCAGGCTTGGGGTAAGAAGGCTAGTCACCCCTCATTAGATGCGGCAGGTTGTCTTCTTTCCAAAATGGTATGGTTTGTGTAGCCTTTCTTCACCTCTTTATAACCATTTTTGTATAGACAAGTAACGTTTGAGAAAATGTAAGAACATTTTGAGGTTGTAGTAGATGTAGTTTTGTACTTGTAGCGCCCACTAATGTAGGTGAACTCATACCAATGAGGTGTCATTTTTTTCCAAACAGCACTAGCTAATGAATACAGTTGGAAATTCCATGGTTTTCACAGATTTCAGTACAGTTGAAGGGGCAGAAATGTAAGAAAATGCAATTTTCTTCCTATAGTGCCACCTTCTGGAAGCATTTGGACACAACAGGCTTGGGGTAACAAGGCAAGTTACCCCTCATTAGATGTGGCAGGTTTTCTACTTTCCCTAAATATATAGTTTTATATAGTTATTCCACTGTATTAGGGTAGCTTTACCACAAAAACACTAGAACTCGCATATTAGTTTATAAAGTTGAAAATGTCATTTTGCGCTGCTGGTGATTAGGGCTCTACGCTAGCCATGGACGTAGGTAAAACTATACAAATTTGGCATTTTTTTACTCGGGGGACTCGGGGCTTTTTCAAATAATTGAAACTTTTTCAATCAAGGTAAATGTTTTTGATACATAGTATGTCATTTTAGCAAAATGAGTAAATTTTCACTTTTTTTGTCATTATATCATAGCTTTTTGCACAATGTAAAATTCTCTACAGGTAAGGTACCGCAAGAAAGCTCTATATATAGTTTTCCATATGTAACTAGAAATTCCCACAGTAAATGAAGCCTAAATAGAAGGACAGCAAAAATGCTGAAAACGTGTCTGGCCTGCAGGGTACAGGAAATGGCCCGAGCCTCTGGCACTGAAGTGTCTGGCCTGCAGGGTACAGGAAATGTCCCAAGCCTCTGGCACTGAAGTGTCTGGCCTGCAGGGTACAGGAAATGGCCCAAGCCTCTGGCACTGAAGTGTCTGGCCTGCAGGGTACAGGAAATGGCCCGAGCCTCTGGCACTGAAGTGTCTGGCCTGCAGGGTACAGGAAATGGCCCAAGCCTCTGACACTGAAGTGTCTGGCCTGCAGGGTACAAGAAATGGCCCAAGCCTCTGGCACTGAAGTGTCTGGACTGCAGGATACAGGAAATGGCCCAAGCCTCTGGCACTGAAGTGTCTGGCCTACAGGGTACAAGAAATGGCCCGAGCCTCTAGCACTGAAGTGTCTGGACTGCAGGATACAGGAAATGGCCCAAGCCTCTGGCACTGAAGTGTCTGGACTGCAGGATACAGGAAATGGCCCAAGCCTCTGGCACTGAAGTGTCTGATCTGCAGGGTACAGGAAATGGCCCGAGCCTCTAGCACTGAAGTGTCTGGTCTGCAGGGTACAGGAAATGGCCCGAGCCTCTGGCACTGAAGTGTCTGGCCTGCAGGGTACAGGACATGGTCCAAGCCTCCGGCACTGAAGTGTCTGGTCTGCAGGATACAGGAAATGACCCAAGCCTCTGGCACTGAAGTGTCTGGCCTGCAGGGTACAGGAAATGGCCCAAGCCTCTGGCACTGAAGTGTCTGGCCTGCAGGGTACAGGAAATGGCCCAAGCCTCTAGCACTGAAGTGTCTGGCCTGCAGGGTATAGGAAATGACCCAAGCCTCTGGCACTGAAGTGTCTGGCCTGCAGGGTATAGGAAATGGCCCAAGCCTCTAGCACTGAAGTGTCTGGACTGCAGGGTACAGGAAATGGCCCAAGCCTCTGGTACTGAAGTGTCTGGCCTGCAGGGTACAGTAAATGGCCCAAGCCTCTGGCACTGAAGTGTCTGGCCTGCAGGGTACAGGAAATGGCCCAAGCCTCTGGCACTGAAGTGTCTGGCCTGCAGGGTACAGGAAATGGCCCAAGCCTCTAGCACTGAAGTGTCTGGCCTGCAGGGTACAGGAAATGGCCCGAGCCTCTGGCACTGAAGTGTCTGGCCTGCAGGGTATAGGAAATGACCCAAGCCTCTGGCACTGAAGTGTCTGGCCTGCAGGGTACAGGAAATGGCCCAAGCCTCTAGCACTGAAGTGTCTGGCCTGCAGGATACAGGAAATGGCCCAAGCCTCTGGCACTGAAGTGTCTGGCCTGCAGGGTACAGGAAATGGCCCAAGCCTCTGGCACTGAAGTGTCTGGCCTGCAGGGTACAGGAAATGGCCCAAGCCTCTAGCACTGAAGTGTCTGGCCTGCAGGGTATAGGAAATGACCCAAGCCTCTGGTACTGAAGTGTCTGGCCTGCAGGGTACAGTAAATGGCCCAAGCCTCTGGCACTGAAGTGTCTGGCCTGCAGGATACAGGAAATGGCCCGAGCCTCTGGTACTGAAGTGTCTGGCCTGCAGGGTACAGAAAATGACCCAAGACTCTGGCACTGAAGTGTCTGGCCTGCAGGGTACAGGAAATGGCCCAAGCCTCTGGCACTGAAGTGTCTGGCCTGCAGGGTACAGTAAATGGCCCAAGCCTCTGGCACTGAAGTATCTGGCCTGCAGGGTACAGGAAATGGCCCAAGCCTCTGGCACTGAAGTGTCTGGCCTGCAGGGTACAGGAAATGGCCCGAGCCTCTGGCACTGAAGTGTCTGGTCTGCAGGGTACAGGAAATGTCCCGAGCCTCTGGCACTGAAGTGTCTGGCCTGCAGGGTACAGGAAATGACCCAAGCCTCTGGTACTGAAGTGTCTGGTCTGCAGGGTACAGGAAATGGCCCAAGCCTCTGGCACTGAAGTGTCTGGCCTGCAGGGTACAGGAAATGGCCCAAGCCTCTAGCACTGAAGTGTCTGGCCTGCAGGGTACAGGAAATGGCCCAAGCCTCTGGTACTGAAGTGTCTGTCCTGCAGGGTACAGGAAATGGCCCGAGCCTCTGGCACTGAAGTGTCTGGTCTGCAGGTACAGTAAATGGCCCAAGCCTCTGGCACTGAAGTGTCTGGACTGCAGGATACAGGAAATGGCCCAAGCCTCTGGCACTGAAGTGTCTGGTCTGCAGGGTACAGGAAATGGCCCAAGCCTCTGGCACTGAAGTGTCTGGCCTGCAGGGTACAGGAAATGGCCTGAGCCTCTGGCACCGAAGTGTCTGGCCTGCAGGGTACAGGAAATGGCCCAAGCCTCTGGCACTGAAGTGTCTGGTCTGCAGGGTACAGGAAATGGCCCAAGCCTCTGGCACTGAAGTGTCTGGCCTGCAGGGTACAGGAAATGGCCCAAGCCTCTAGCACTTGAAGTGTCTGGCCTGCAGGGTACAGGAAATGGCCCAAGCCTCTGGTACTGAAGTGTCTGTCCCTGCAGGGTACAGGAAATGGCCCGAGCCTCTGGCACTGAAGTGTCTGTCTGCAGGGTACAGTAAATGGCCAAGCTCTGGCACTGAAGTGTCTGGACTGCAGGATACAGGAAATGGCCCAAGCCCTCTGGCACTGAAGTGTACTGGTCTGCAGGGTACAGAAATGGCCCAAGCCTCTGGCACTGAAGTGTCTGGCCTGCAGGGTACAGGAAATGTCCCAAACCTCTGGCACTGAAGTGTCTGGTCTGCAGGTACAGGAAATGGCCCAAGCCTCTGACACTGAAGTGTCTGGCCTGCAGGGTACAGGAAATGGCCCAAGCCTCTGGCACTGAAGTGTCTGGCCTGCAGGGTATAGGAAATGGCCCAAGCCTCTGGCACTGAAGTGTCTGGCCTACAGGGTACAGGAAATGGGCCCAAGCCTCTGGCACTGAAGTGTCTGGCCTGCAGGATACAGGAAATGTCCCAAACCTCTGGCACTGAAGTGTCTGGTCTGCAGGGTACAGTAAATGGCCCAAGCCTCTGGCACTGAAGTGTCTGGCCTGCAGGGTACAGGAAATGGCCCCAAGCCTCTGGCACAGAAGTATCTGGCCTGCAGGGTACAGGAAATGGCCAAGCCTCTGGCACTGAAGTGTCTAGGCCTGCAGGGTACAGGAAATGGCCCAAGCCTCTGGCACTTGAAGTATCTGGCCTGCAGGGTACAGGAAATGGCCCGAGCCTCTGGCACTGAAGTGTCTGGTCTGCAGGGTACAGGAAATGGCCCGAGCCTCTGGCACTGAAGAGTCTGGCCTGCAGGGTACAGGAAATGGCCCAAGCCTCTGGCACAGAAGTATCTGGCCTGCAGGGGTACAGGAAATGGCCCAAGCCTCTGGCACTGAAGAGTCTGGCCTGCAGGGTACAGGAAATGGCCCAAGCCTCTGGCACTGAAGTATCTGGCCTGCAGGTACAGGAAATGGCCCAAGCCTCTGGCACTGAAGTGTCCAGGCCTGCAGGGTACAGGAAATGGCCCGAGCCTCTGGCACTGAAGTGTCTGGTCTGCAGGGTACAGGAAATGTCCCAAACCTCTGGCACTGAAGTGTCTGGTCTGCAGGGTACAGGAAATGGCCCAAGCCTCTGGCACTGAAGTGTCTGGTCTGCAGGGTACAGTAAATGGCCCAAGCCTCTGGCACTGAAGTATCTGGCCTGCAGGGTACAGGAAATGACCCAAGTCTCTGGCACTGAAGTGTCTGGTCTGCAGGGGTACAGGAAATGGCCCAAGCCTCTGGCACTGAAGTGTCTGGCCTGCAGGGTACAGGAAATGGCCCAAGCCTCTGGCACTGAAGTGTCTGGTCTGCAGGGTACAGTAAATGGCCCAAGCCTCTGGCACTGAAGTGTCTGCCCTGCAGGGTACAAGAAATGGCCCAAGCCTCTGGCACTGAAGTGTCTGGGCCTGCAGGGTACAGGAAATGGCCCAAGCCTCTAGCACTGAAGTATCTGGCCTGCAGGGTACAGGAAATGGCCCAAGCCTCTGGCACTGAAGTGTCTGGCCTGCAGGGTACAGGAAATGGCCCGAGCCTCCGGCACTGAAGTGTCTGCCCTGCAGGGTACAGGAAATGGCCCAAGCCTCCGGCACTGAAGTGTCTGGCCTGCAGGGTACAGGAAATGTCCCAAACCTCTGGCACTGAAGTGTCTGGTCTGCAGGGTACAGGAAATGACCCAAGTCTCTGGCACTGAAGTGTCTGGCCTGCAGGGTACAGGAAATGGCCCAAGCCTCTGGCACTGAAGTGTCTGGTCTGCAGGGTACAGGACATGGTCCAAGCCTCTGGCACTGAAGTGTCTGGTCTGCAGGGTACAGAAATGACCCAAGTCTCTGGCACTGAAAGTGTCTGGTCCTGCAGGGTACAGGAAATGGCCCAAGCCTCTGGCACTGAAGTGTCTGGCCTGCAGGGTACAGGAAATGGCCCAAGCCTCCGGCACTGAAGTGTCTGCCCTGCAGGGTACAGGAAATGGCCAAGCCTCCGGCACTGAAGTGTCTGGCCTGCAGGGTACAGGAAATGTCCCAAACCTCTGGCACTGAAGTGTCTGGCCTGCAGGGGGTACAGGAAATGACCCAAGTCTCTGGCACTGAAGGTGTCTGGCCTGCAGGGTACAGGAAATGGCCCAAGCCTCTGGCACTGAAGTGTCTGGTCTGCAGGGTACAGGAAATGGCCCAAGCCCTCTGGCACTGAAGTGTCTGGCCTGCAGGATACAGGAAATGGCCCAAGCCTCTAGCACTGAAGTGTCTGGCCTGCAGGGTACAGGAAATGTCCCAAGCCTCTGGCACTGAAGTGTCTGGCCTGCAGGATACAGGAAATGGCCCAAGCCTCTAGCACTGAAGTGTCTGGCCTGCAGGGTACAGGAAATGGCCCCAAGCCTCTGGCACTGAAGTGTCTGGCCTGCAGGGTACAGGAAATGGCCAAGCCTCTGACACTGAAGTGTGTGGCCTGCAGGGTACAGGAAATGTCCCAAACCTCTGGCACTGAAGTGTCTGGCCTGCAGGGTACAGGAAATGACCCAAGTCTCTGGCACTGAAGTGTCTGGCCTGCAGGGTACAGGAAATGGCCCAAGCCTCTGGCACTGAAGTGTCTGGTCTGCAGGGATACAGGAAATGACCCAAGTCTCTGGCACTGAAGTGTCTGGCCTGCAGGGTACAGGAAATGGCCCAAGCCTCTGGCACTGAAGTGTCTGGTCTGCAGCGTACAGGAAATGGCCCAAGCCTCTGGCACTGAAGTGTCTGGCCTGCAGGGTACAGGAAATGACCCAAGTCTCTGGCACTGAAGTGTCTGGCCTGCAGGGTACAGGAAATGGCCCAAGCCTCTAGCACTGAAGTGTCTGGTCTGCAGGATACAGGAAATGGCCCGAGCCACTGGCACTGAAGTGTCTGGCCTGCAGGGTACAGGAAATGGCCCGAGCCTCTGGCACTGAAGTGTCTGGCTGCAGGATACAGGAAATGGCCCAAGCCTCTGGCACTGAAGTGTCTGGCCTGCAGGATACAGGAAATGGCCCCAAGCCTCTGGCACTGAACTGTTTGGCCTGCAGGGTACAGGAAATGTCCCAAACCCTCTGGCACTGAAGTGTCTGGCCTGCAGGGTACAGGAAATGACCCAAGTCCTCTGGCACTGAAGTGTCTGGCCTGCAGGGTACAGGAAATGGCCCAAGCCTCTAGCACTGAAGTGTCTGGTCTGCAGGATACAGGAAATGGCCGAGCCACTGGCACTGAAGTGTCCTGCCTGCCGGGTACAGGAAATGGCCGAGCCTCTGGCACTGAAGTGTCTGGCCTGCAGGATACAGGAAATGGCCCAAGCCCTCTGGCACTGAAGTGTCTGGCCTGCAGGATACAGAAATGGCCCAAGCCTCTGGCACTGAAGTGTCTGGCCTGCAGGTACAGGAAATGGCCCAAGCCTCTGGCACTGAAGTGTCTGGTCTGCAGGGTACAGGAAATGGCCCAAGCCTCTGCACTGAAGTGTCTGGCCTGCAGGGTACAGGAAATGGCCCAAGCCTCTGGCACTGAAGTGTCTGGTCTGGCAGGGTACAGGAAATGGCCCAAGCTCTGGGCACTGAAGTGTCTGGCCTGCAGGGTACAGGAAATGGCCCAAGCCTCTGGCACTGAAGTGTCTGGCCTGCAGGATACAGGAAATGACCCAAGCCTCTGGCACTGAAGTATCTGGCCTGCAGGATACAGTAAATGGCCCAAGCCTCTGGCACTGAAGTGTCTGGCCTGCAGGGTACAGGAAATGGCCCAAGCCTCTGGCACTGAAGTGTCTGGCCTGCAGGGTACAGGAAATGGCCTGAGCCTCTGGCACCGAAGTGTCTGGCCTGCAGGGTACAGGAAATGGCCCAAGCCTCTGGCACTGAAGTGTCTGGTCTGCAGGGGTACAAGAAATGGCCCAAGCCTCTGGCACTGAAGTGTCTGGCCTGCAGGATACAGGAAATGGCCCAAGCTCTAGCACTGAAGTATCTGGCCTGTAGGGTACAGGAAATGGCCCAAGCCTCTGGCACTGAAGTGTCTGGTCTGCATGGGTACAGGAAATGGCCCGAGCCTCTGGCACTGAAGTGTCTGGCCTGCAGGGTACAGGAAATGGCCCGAGCCTCTGGCACTGAAGTGTCTGGCCTGCAGGGTACAGGAAATGGCCCCAAGCCCTCTGGCACCGAAGTGTCTGGCCTGCAGGGTACAGGAAATGGCCCAAGCCTCTGGCCACTGAAGTGTCTGGTCTGCAGGGTACAAGAAATGGCCCAAGCCTCTAGCACTGAAGTGTCTGGCCTGCACGGTACAGGAAATGGCCCAAGCCTCTAGCACTGAAGTATCTGGCCTGTAGGGTACAGGAAATGGCCCAAGCCTCTGGCACTGAAGTGTCTGGTCTGCAGGGTACAGGAAATGGCCCGAGCCTCTGACACTGAAGTGTCTGGCCTGCAGGGTACAGGAAATGGCCCAAGGCCTCTGGCACTGAAGTGTCTGGCCTGCAGGGTACAGGAAATGGCCCGAGCTTCTGGCACTGAAGTGTCTGGCCTGCAGGGTACAGGAAATGGCCCGAGCCTCTGGCACTGAAGTGTCTGGTCTGCAGGGGTACAGGAAATGGCCCAAGCCTCTGGCACTGAAGTGTCTGGTCTGCAGGGTACAGGAAATGGCCCGAGCCTCCGGCACTGAAGTGTCTGGTCTGCAGGATACAGGTAATGGCCCGAGCCACTGGCACTGAAGTGTCTGGCCTGCAGGGTACAGGAAATGGCCCAAGCCTCTGGCACTGAAGTGTCTGGCCTGCAGGGTACAGGAAATGGCCCAAGCCTCTAGCACTGAAGTGTCTGGTCTGCAGGATACAGGAAATGGCCCGAGCCACTGGCACTGAAGTGTCTGGCCTGCAGGGTACAGGAAATGGCCCAAGCCTCTGGCACTGAAGTGTCTGGCCTGCACGGTACAGGAAATGGCCCAAGCCTCTGGCACTGAAGTGTCTGGCCTGCAGGGTACAGGAAATGGCCCAAGCCTCTGGCACTGAAGTGTCTGGCCTGCAGGGTACAGGAAATGGCCCGAGCCTCCGGCACTGAAGTGTCTGGCCTGCAGGATACAGGAAATGGCACAAGCCTCTGGCACTGAAGTATCTGGCCTGCAGGATACAGGAAATGGCCCAAGCCTCTGGCACTGAAGTGTCTGGCCTGCAGGATACAGGAAATGGCCCAAGCCTCTGGCACTGAAGTGTCTGGCCTGCAGGGTACAGGAAATGGCCCAAGCCTCTGGCACTGAAGTGTCTGGCCTGCAGGGTACAGGAAATGGCCCAAGCCTCTGGCACTGAAGTGTCTGGCCTGCAGGGTACAGGAAATGGCCCAAGCCTCTGGCACTGAAGTGTCTGGCCTGCAGGGTACAGGAAATGGCCCAAGTCTCTGGCACTGAAGTGTCTGGCCTGCAGGGTACAGGAAATGGCCCAAGCCTCTGGCACTGAAGTGTCTGGCCTGCAGGGTACAGGACATGGCCCAAGCCTCTGGCACTGAAGTGTCTGGCCTGCAGGGTACAGGAAATGGCCCAAGCCTCTGGCACTGAAGTGTCTGGCCTGCAGGGTACAGGACATGGCCCAAGCCTCTGGCACTGAAGTGTCTGGCCTGCACGGTACAGGAAATGGCCCAAGCCTCTGGCACTGATGTGTCTGGCCTGCACGGTACAGGAAATGGCCCAAGCCTCTGGCACTGAAGTGTCTGGCCTGCAGGGTACAGGAAATGGCCTAAGTCTCTGACACTGAAGTGTCTGGCCTGCAGGGTACAGGAAATGGCCCAAGCCTCTGGCACTGAAGTGTCTGGCCTGCAGGGTACAGGAAATGGCCCAAGTCTCTGACACTGAAGTGTGTGGCCTGCAGGGTACAGGAAATGGCCCAAGTCTCTGACACTGATGTGTCTGGCCTGCAGGGTACAGGAAATGGCCCAAGCCTCTGGCACTGAAGTGTCTGGCCTGCAGGGTACAGGAAATGGCCCGAGCCTCTGGCACTGAAGTGTCTGGCCTGCAGGGTACAGGAAATGGCCCAAGCCTCCGGCACTGAAGTGTCTGGCCTGCAGGGTACAGGAAATGGCCCGAGCCACTGGCACTGAAGTGTCTGGCCTGCAGGGTACAGGAAATGGCCCAAGCCTCTGGCACTGAAGTGTCTGACCTGCAGGATACAGGAAATGGCCCAAGCCTCTGGCACTGAAGTGTCTGGACTGCAGGATACAGGAAATGGCCCAAGCCTCTGGCACTGAAGTGTCTGGACTGCAGGATACAGGAAATGGCCCAAGCCTCTGGCACTGAAGTGTCTGGCCTGCAGGGTACAGGAAATGGCCCAAGCCTCTGGCACTGAAGTGTCTGGACTGCAGGATACAGGAAATGGCCCAAGCCTCCGGCACTGAAGTGTCTGGTCTGCAGGGTACAGGAAATGGCCCGAGCCTCTGGCACTGAAGTGTCTGCCCTGCAGTGTACAGGAAATGGCCCAAGCCTCTGCCACTGAAGTGTCTGCCCTGCAGGGTACAGGAAATGGCCCAAGCCTCTGGCATTGAAGTGTCTGGCCTGCAGGATACAGGAAATGGCCCGAGCCTCTGGCGCTGAAGTGTCTGGCCTGCAGGGTACAGGAAATGGCCCAAGCCTCTGGCGCTGAAGTATCTGACCTGCAGGGTACAGGAAATGTCCCAAGTCTCTAGCACTGAAGTGTCTGGCCTGCAGGGTACAGGAAATGGCCCGAGCCACAGGCACTGAAGTGTCTGGCCTGCAGGGTACAGGAAATGGCCCAAGCCTCTGGCACTGAAGTGTCTGACCTGCAGGATACAGGAAATGGCCCAAGCCTCTGGCACTGAAGTGTCTGGACTGCAGGATACAGGAAATGGCCCAAGCCTCTGGCACTGAAGTGTCTGGACTGCAGGATACAGGAAATGGCCCAAGCCTCTGGCACTGAAGTGTCTGGCCTGCAGGGTACAGGACATGGTCCAAGCCTCCGGCACTGAAGTGTCTGGTCTGCAGGATACAGGAAATGGCCCAAGCCTCTGGCACTGAAGTGTCTGGACTGCAGGATACAGGAAATGGCCCAAGCCTCTGGCACTGAAGTGTCTGGTCTGCAGGGTACAGGAAATGGCCCAAGCCTCTGGCACTGAAGTGTCTGGCCTGCAGGGTACAGGACATGGTCCAAGCCTCCGGCACTGAAGTGTCTGGTCTGCAGGGTACAGGAAATGGCCCAAGCCTCTGGCACTGAAGTGTCTGGCCTGCAGGGTACAGGAAATGGCCCAAGCCTCCGGCACTGAAGTGTCTGGCCTGCAGGGTACAGGAAATGGCCCAAGCCTCTGGCACTGAAGTGTCTGGCCTGCAGGGTACAGGAAATGGCCCGAGCCTCTGGCACTGAAGTGTCTGCCCTGCAGTGTACAGGAAATGGCCCAAGCCTCTGCCACTGAAGTGTCTGCCCTGCAGGGTACAAGAAATGGCCCAAGCCTCTGGCACTGAAGTGTCTGGCCTGCAGGGTACAGGAAATGACCCAAGCCTCTGGCACTGAAGTGTCAGGCCTGCAGGGTACAGGAAATGGCCCAAGCCTCTAGCACTGAAGTGTCTGGCCTGCAGGGTACAGGAAATGGCCCAAGCCTCTGGCACTGAAGTGTCAGGCCTGCAGGGTACAGGAAATGGCCCAAGCCTCTAGCACTGAAGTGTCTGGCCTGCAGGGTACAGGAAATGGCCCAAGCCTCTGGCACTGAAGTGTCTGGCCTGCAGGGTACAGGAAATGGCCCAAGCCTCTGGCACTGAAGTGTCTGGCCTGCAGGGTACAGGAAATGGCCCGAGCCACTGGCACTGAAGTGTCTGGCCTGCAGGGTACAGGAAATGGCCCAAGCCTCTGGCACTGAAGTGTCTGGCCTGCAGGGTACAGGAAATGGCCCAAGCCTCTGCCACTGAAGTGTCTGGCCTGCAGGGTACAGGAAATGGCCCAAGCCTCTGCCACTGAAGTGTCTGGCCTGCAGGGTACAGGAAATGGCCCAAGCCTCTGGCACTGAAGTGTCTGGCCTGCAGGGTACAGGAAATGGCCCAAGCCTCTGGCACTGAAGTGTCTGGCCTGCAGGGTACAGGAAATGGCCCGAGCCTCTGGCACTGAAGTGTCTGGCCTGCAGGGTACAGGAAATGGCCCAAGCCTCTGGCACTGAAGTGTCTGGCCTGCAGGGTACAGGAAATGGCCCAAGCCTCTGGCACTGAAGTGTCTGGCCTGCAGGGTACAGGAAATGGCCCAAGCCTCTGGCACTGAAGTGTCTGGCCTGCACGGTACAGGAAATGGCCCAAGCCTCTGGCACTGAAGTGTCTGGCCTGCAGGGTACAGGAAATGGCCCAAGCCTCTGGCACTGAAGTGTCTGGCCTACAGGGTACAGGAAATGGCCCAAGCCTCTGGCACTGAAGTGTCTGCCCTGCAGGGTACAGGAAATGGCCCAAGCCTCTGGCACTGAAGTGTCTGCCCTGTAGGGTACAGGAAATGGCCCGAGCCTCTGGCACTGAAGTGTCTGCCCTGCAGGGTACAGGAAATGGCCCAAGCCTCTGGCACTGAAGTGTCTGGCCTGCAGGGTACAGGAAATGGCCCAAGCCTCTGGCACTGAAGTGTCTGGCCTGCAGGGTACAGGAAATGGCCCAAGCCTCTGGCACTGAAGTATCTGGCCTGCAGGGTACAGGAAATGGCCCAAGCCTCTGACACTGAAGTGTCTGGACTGCAGGGTACAGGAAATGGCCCAAGCCTCTGGCACTGAAGTTTCTGGACTGCAGGATACAGGAAATGGCCCAAGCCTCTGGCACTGAAGTGTCTGGACTGCAGGGTACAGGAAATGGCTCAAGCCTCTGGCACTGAAGTGTCTGGCCTGCAGGGTATAGGAAATGGCCCAAGCCTCTGGCACTGAAGTGTCTGGCCTGCAGGGTACAGGAAATGGCCCAAGCCTCTGGCACTGAAGTGTCTGGCCTGCAGGGTATAGGAAATGGCCCAAGCCTCTGGCACTGAAGTGTCTGGCCTGCAGGGTACAGGAAATGGCCCAAGCCTCTGGCACTGAAGTGTCTGGCCTGCAGGGTACAGGAAATGGCCCGAGCCTCTGGCACTGAAGTGTGTGGCCTGCAGGGTACAGGAAATGGCCCAAGCCTCTAGCACTGAAGTGTCTGGTCTGCAGGGTACAGGAAATGGCCCGAGCCTCTGGCACTGAAGTGTCTGGCCTGCAGGGTACAGGAAATGGCCCAAGCCTCTGGCACTGAAGTGTCAGGCCTGCAGGGTACAGGAAATGGCCCAAGCCTCTGGCACTGAAGTGTCTGGCCTACAGGGTACAGGAAATGGCCCAAGCCTCTGGCACTGAAGTGTCTGGCCTGCAGGGTACAGGAAATTGCCCAAGCCTCTGGCACCAAAGGGGTTAAAGCTAAGTTTTATTTTTTTGATGTTCCTGGTCTATTGTATTTATTTCCATTTCTATTTTATTTGTCCCATATAGTGCAGCTAATTTGTTAATTTCACTCTTTCTTTGTACATATGGCCCAATAACTGGACTAAGGAAGTGGGTGATGAGCTTAGAGACTGTGTATGGTGTGAGCCAGCGGTCATACCAATAACACCTGTCGTATAGCTGGTCCTACCAATAACACCTGTCATATACCCCGGCCTTATTATCCACTCCCTCCAACGTCTTTAATGTCCCCGAGAACTTATCAGGAAATGTCAGATCAAAGTCAATAAGGCACGTCCAGTGGCCTCAAGCCAAATGAGATTACAGCCAGTCATATACTTAATAAGTGATTTACACAGTATAAAGCTCATACCCTCGGAATCAACTGATACAACCGAAATCATGTGGACAAAAGCTCTGTGTCTCCTGATCCTCGTACATGTCAGCAGCTGTGTGATTGTGAAGGTAAGAGCAGGGTCTGGAGGTCCAGCACTTCATTCCTTTCTATTGGATGTGTCTTTTTTATATACAGAGATTGCGATGTTTATTGGGGATCTTCACCTGTAGAAGTAAGTACAGAAGTCAGGTGTATGTATATAATTACTGTGTGTAACAGACAAACTTACCTAGGTAGGAGTCCATCATACAGCAGTCAGGTGTATCTATATAATTACTGTGTGTAACAGAAGGACTTACCTAGGTAGGAGTCCATCATACAGCACTCAGGTGTATCTATATAATTACTGTGTGTAACAGAAGCACTTACCTAGGTAGGAGTCCATCACACAGCAGTCAGGTGTATCTGTATAATTACTGTGTGTAACAGAAGCACTTACCTAGGTAGGAGTCCATCATACAGCAGTCAGGTGTATCTATATAATTACTGTGTGTAACAGAAGCACTTACCTAGGTAGGAGTCCATCACACAGCAGTCAGGTGTATCTGTATAATTACTGTGTGTAACAGAAGCACTTACCTAGGTAGGAGTCCATCACACAGCAGTCAGGTGTATCTATATAATTACTGTGTGTAACAGAAGCACTTACCTAGGTAGGAGTCCATCACACAGCAGTCAGGTGTATCTATATAATTACTGTGTGTAACAGAAGCGCTTACCTAGGTAGGAGTCCATCATACAGCAGTCAGGTGTGTATCTATATAATTACTGTGTGTAACAGAAGCACTTACCTAGGTAGGAGTCCATCGTACAGCAGTCAGGTGTATCTATATAATTACTGTGTGTAACAGAAGAACTTACCTAGGTAGGAGTCCATCACACAGCAGTCAGGTGTATCTATATAATTACTGTGTGTAACAGAAGCACTTACCTAGGTAGGAGTCCATCACACATCAGTCAGGTGTATATCTATATAATTACTGTGTGTAACAGAAGCACTTACCTAGGTAGGAGTCCATCACACAGCAGTCAGGTGTATCTATATAATTACTGTGTGTAACAGAAGCACTTACCTAGGTAGGAGTTCATCACACAGCAGTCAGGTGTATATCTATATAACTACTGTGTGTAACAGAAGCACTTACCTAGGTAGGAGTCCATCACACAGCAGTCAGGTGTATCTATATAATTACTGTGTGTAACAGAAGCACTTACCTAGGTAGGAGTCCATCACACAGCAGTCAGGTGTATATCTATAGAATTACTGCGTGTAACAGAAGCACTTACCTAGGTAGGAGTCCATCATACAGCAGTCAGGTGTATATCTATAGAATTACTGCGTGTAACAGAAGCACTTACCTAGGTAGGAGTCCATCATACAGCAGTCAGACGTATCTATATAATTACTGTGTGTAACAGAAGTACTTACCTAGGTAGGAGTCCATCATACAGCAGTCAGGTGTATCTATATAATTACTGTGTGTAACAGAAGCACTTACCTAGGTAGGGGTCCATCACACAGCAGTCAGGTGTATCTATATAATTACTGTGTGTAACAGAAGCACTTACCTAGGTAGGAGTCCATCACACAGCAGTCAGGCGTATCTATAGAATTACTGCGTGTAACAGAAGCACTTACCTAGGTAGGAGTCCATCATACAGCAGTCAGGCGTATCTGTATAATTACTGTGTGTAACAGAAGCACTTACCTAGGTAGGAGTCCATCACACACCAGTCAGGTGTATCTATATAATTACTGTGTGTAACAGAAGCACTTACCTAGGTAGGAGTCCGTCACACAGCAGTCAGGTGTATCTATATAATTACTGTGTGTAACAGAAGCACTTACCTAGGTAGGAGTCCATCACACAGCAGTCAGGTGTATCTATATAATTACTGTGTGTAACAGAAGGACTTACCCAGGTAGGAGTCCATCACACAGCAGTCAGGCGTATCTATATAATTACTGTGTGTAACAGAAGCACTTACCTAGGTAGGAGTCCATCATACAGCAGTCAGGTGTGTATCTATATAATTACTGTGTGTAACAGAAGCACTTACCTAGGTAGGAGTCCATCGTACAGCAGTCAGGTGTATCTATATAATTACTGTGTGTAACAGAAGAACTTACCTAGGTAGGAGTCCATCACACAGCAGTCAGGTGTATCTATATAATTACTGTGTGTAACAGAAGCACTTACCTAGGTAGGAGTCCATCACACATCAGTCAGGTGTATATCTATATAATTACTGTGTGTAACAGAAGCACTTACCTAGGTAGGAGTCCATCACACAGCAGTCAGGTGTATCTATATAATTACTGTGTGTAACAGAAGCACTTACCTAGGTAGGAGTTCATCACACAGCAGTCAGGTGTATATCTATATAACTACTGTGTGTAACAGAAGCACTTACCTAGGTAGGAGTCCATCACACAGCAGTCAGGTGTATCTATATAATTACTGTGTGTAACAGAAGCACTTACCTAGGTAGGAGTCCATCACACAGCAGTCAGGTGTATATCTATAGAATTACTGCGTGTAACAGAAGCACTTACCTAGGTAGGAGTCCATCATACAGCAGTCAGGTGTATATCTATAGAATTACTGCGTGTAACAGAAGCACTTACCTAGGTAGGAGTCCATCATACAGCAGTCAGACGTATCTATATAATTACTGTGTGTAACAGAAGTACTTACCTAGGTAGGAGTCCATCATACAGCAGTCAGGTGTATCTATATAATTACTGTGTGTAACAGAAGCACTTACCTAGGTAGGGGTCCATCACACAGCAGTCAGGTGTATCTATATAATTACTGTGTGTAACAGAAGCACTTACCTAGGTAGGAGTCCATCACACAGCAGTCAGGCGTATCTATAGAATTACTGCGTGTAACAGAAGCACTTACCTAGGTAGGAGTCCATCATACAGCAGTCAGGCGTATCTGTATAATTACTGTGTGTAACAGAAGCACTTACCTAGGTAGGAGTCCATCACACACCAGTCAGGTGTATCTATATAATTACTGTGTGTAACAGAAGCACTTACCTAGGTAGGAGTCCGTCACACAGCAGTCAGGTGTATCTATATAATTACTGTGTGTAACAGAAGCACTTACCTAGGTAGGAGTCCATCACACAGCAGTCAGGTGTATCTATATAATTACTGTGTGTAACAGAAGGACTTACCCAGGTAGGAGTCCATCACACAGCAGTCAGTCGTATCTATATAATTACTGTGTGTAACAGAAGCACTTACCCAGGTAGGAGTCCATCACACAGCAGTCAGGCGTATCTATATAATTACTGTGTGTAACAGAAGCACTTACCTAGGTAGGAGTCCATCACACAGCAGTCAGGTGTATCTGTATAATTACTGTGTGTGACAGAAGCACTTACCTAGGTAGGAGTCCGTCACACAGCAGTCAGGTGTATCTGTATAATTACTGTGTGTAACAGAAGGACTTACCTAGGTAGGAGTCCATCACACAGCAGTCATGTGTATATATATATAATTACTGTGTGTAACAGAAGCACTTACCTAGGTAGGAGTCCATCACACAGCAGTCAGGCATATCTATATAATTACTGTGTGTAACAGAAGCACTTACCTAGGTAGGAGTCCATCACACAGCAGTCAGGCGTATCTATATAATTACTGTGTGTAACAGAAGCACTTACCTAGGTAGGAGTCCATCACACAGCAGTCAGGCGTATCTGTATAATTACTGTGTGTAACAGAAGCACTTACCTAGGTAGGAGTCCATCACACAGCAGTCAGGCGTATCTGTATAATTACTGTGTGTAACAGAAGCACTTACCTAGGTAGGAGTCCATCACACAGCAGTCAGGCGTATCTGTATAATTACTGTGTGTAACAGAAGCACTTACCTAGGTAGGAGTCCATCACACAGCAGTCAGGCGTATCTGTATAATTACTGTGTGTAACAGAAGCACTTACCTAGGTAGGAGTCCATCACACAGCAGTCAGGTGTATCTGTATAATTACTGTGCGTAACAGAAGCACTTACCTAGGTAGGAGTCCATCATACAGCGGTCAGGTGTATCTGTATAATTACTGTGTGTAACAGAAGCACTTACCTAGGTAGGAGTCCATCACACAACGGTCAGGTGTATGTATATAATTACTGTGTGTAACAGAAGCACTTACCTAGGTAGGAGTCCATCATACAGCAGTCAGGTGTATCTGTATAATTACTGTGTATAACAGAAGCACTTACCTAGGTAGGAGTCCATCACACAACGGTCAGGTGTATGTATATAATTACTGTGTGTAACAGAAGTACTTTCCTAGGTAGGAGTCCATCATACAGCAGTCAGGTGTATCTGTATAATTACTGTGTGTAACAGAAGCACTTACCTAGGTAGGAGTCCATCACACAACGGTCAGGTGTATGTATATAATTACTGTGTGTAACAGAAGTACTTACCTAGGTAGGAGTCCATCACACAGCGGTCAGGTGTATCTATATAATTACTGTGCGTAACAGAAGTACTTACCTAGGTAGGAGTCCACCATACAGCAGTCAGGTATATCTATATAATTACTGTGCGTAACAGAAGCACTTACCTAGGTAGGAGTCCATCACACAGCAGTCAGGTGTATCTGTATAATTACTGTGCGTAACAGAAGTACTTACCTAGGTAGGAGTCCATCACACAGCAGTCAGGTGTATCTATATAATTACTGTGTGTAACAGAAGCACTTACCTAGGTAGGAGTCCATCACACAGCAGTCAGGTGTATCTATATAACTACTGTGTGTAACAGAAGCACTTAACTAGGTAGGAGTCCATCATACAGCAGTCAGGTGTATCTATATAATTACTGTGTGTAACAGAAGCACTTACGTAGGCAGGAGTCCATCATACAGCAGTCAGGTATATCTATATAATTACTGTGTGTAACAGAAGCACTTACCTAGGTAGGAGTCCATCATACAGCAGTCAGGTATATCTATATAATTACTGTGTGTAACAGAAGCACTTACCTAGGTAGGAGTCCATCACACAGCAGTCAGGTGTATCTATATAATTACTGTGTGTAACAGAAGCACTTACCTAGGTAGGAGTCCATCACACAGCAGTCAGGTGTATCTATATAATTACTGTGTGTAACAGAAGCACTTACCTAGGTAGGAGTCCATCACACAGCAGTCAGGTGTATGTATATAATTCGTGGATTTTCCTAACTACATGTGAAGGAAAGTCAGAATTTTATTAAGACACGGAGGCGAATATTATGCAATATCTCTCTCCACTGCTTCCTCTCAGCAGCAAAGGAGTCTTTATTTCCAATACAAAGTGAAAAAAACTTTTTGTAACCTATAGCAACCCTTCCAACCAATCACAACATGTCTCAAGGTATAACAGGTGTTACATTCTCCCATAACCCCCTCTTTCTTGCTTGCTGGAGTTTATCTGGAAAGACTTGAAATCAAACAACGATACAGAATTCTTCCGTAACTCGAAACTGACATCTCTTCATATATTCAATAGAAGACAAAAATAATTCGACTGAAGTTTCGGAATATGAGAATATGTCGATTTTCCACCAGAATTCAACCTGAAAGACAGAAAAGAAGGTAAAAGGGGGGGGAAGAAAGGGAGGGATAATATTCGCCTCCGTGTCTTAATAAAATTCTGACTTTCCTTCACATGTAGTTAGGAAAATCCACGAATTTTATGGCAGAACGGAGGCTCATATTATGCAAGTTTAAAGCATATCACAAGAAACATTAATTACATATTGGATACAACAGTATGAACAACATGATCTATAGGTTTATGATAAAAATCTCTAAAAGTAGATTCTCTAGACCAATCAGCGGCCCGGAGGATATCCTCCAAACGACCACCAGATTGTATTGCTTTAGAAGCCATGGCACCTCTTGTTGAATGTGCCCCAAATAGAGACACATCTAGACCCGCTATTTGCATAATCCATCTTACCCAACGAGCTAGGGTAGCTGCTGAAACTGGTAGATGGGGATTGCGAAAAGAAATGAGAAGTTGAGAAGAAGAAGAAGGGGAACGAAATGCAGCTGTGCGTAATTCGTATTCTTGTAAACATTTGACCACGCACAATTGAGGTTGGGAAGGAAAAGCCGGATAAGATATAATCCGAACAGCCGTCTTTGTACGACGAGAAACTCGAAATTGAACTCCTTGCGGTGTAAAAGAACGAGATTGAAAATCTAGAGCTCTGACATCTGAAACGCGTTTGAAGGATATCAAACAAAGTAACATAGTGAGTTTTGCCGAAAGTTGTTTCAAAGATAAGAGGTTATTAGCAGGCCACATTTCCAGTAGATGTAATACATCATTAACGTTCCAAAGAGATTGATAGCGAGATTGAGGGGGTCTCGAGAAACGAATCCCTCTCATGAGTCGGCAAACCACTACCGATTGGCCAACTGGAACTCCGTCTATTGGAATATGGCCCGCCGAAATAGCGGATCGGTAGGAGTTAATTGTACGATAAGCTTTTCCCGAATCAAATAAAGTTGATAAAAAATTTACAACATTTATTGGAGATGTTGAAACGGGATCCAAATTCCGTTCCAAGCACCAACGACTCCAGGCAGACCAGGCTGATTTGTACATAGCCCGTGTTCCTGGAGCCCAAGATTCCGCCAAAAGAGCTTGAGCCGATTCTGAAAATCCATAGTCATCTGGGGAATCCCGGAGAGGGACCATGCTATGAGGTGTAACTCTCCTGACATCAAAAGATCGTGTGGATTGTCGAAGGGATCTGTTAGTAACTGAGGAAAAGTAGGAATGAGTCGGGGAAAATCCGCTGACAGTTCCAGGAGAGGGGAAAACCACGGTTGGGTTGGCCAAAAGGGCGTCACTACCACCACCGAGGCTGCCTGACGGCGAATCATCAAGAGAGTCCGAGATATCATTGCGAAAGGAGGAAACGCATAGTTTACTCCCGGAGTCCAAGACTGAAGGAAAGCGTCCGTCGCTAGAGCTTCCGGATCCGGACGCCAGCTGAAAAATTTTGGAACTTGACGATTCAGACGAGAAGCGAAGAGGTCTATGCCAAAAGGGCCCCAGATACGGTGTAAGGCCGTAAAGATACTGGGGTGAAGTTTCCAATCGCTGCGATCGGTCAAATATCTTGAATTCCAATCGGCTACGGCGTTGGAAAGACCAGGTAAGTATTCCGCCACTAACGTGATATTCCGGTGTAGACAAAAATGCCAAAAATCCTTGGCCAAGTCTGCCAAGGGTTTGGATTTCGTTCCACCCTATTTGTTTATATATTGTACTGCTGAGATGTTGTCCATCTTCAGCAGTACACAGCAATGTACACGGTTCTTGACTAGGCTCTTCAGAGCAAAGGACCCCGCTAGAAGTTCGAGGCAGTTGATATGAAGAGAAGTTTCCATCGAGGACCACTTGCCGCCTGTGGAAATATCTCCTAAACGAGCGCCCCAACCTAAAAGGCTGGCGTCTGATTCTATAACTAAATCTGGAATGACGCCAAAAATGGCTTTGCCATTCCAGGCGTCGAGGTGTTTGAGCCACCAGATTAGTTCTTCTCGAGCGTCGGAAGAAAGGGCGATAACGTCGGTATAACTTAAACCTCGTCTGAGATGTCGCGCCTTGAGGCGTTGCAGGGCCCTGTAATGAAGAGGCCCTGGAAAAAATCGCCTGAATGGAGGCGGAGAGAAGGCCGACCACTCGAGCAAGTAGTCGAAGGGAAATCCGATCCTGTCGAAGAATATAACAAATTTCCCTGCGAATATTTTTTATTTTTGATTTTGGGAGACTCAGAGAGGCTTGCCTGGAATCCACTAGGAATCCTAGAAACTCCAGGCGTTGGGATGGAATCAACTGAGATTTTTCCCAGTTGATTAGAAAACCCAGATCGGATAGAAATCGAATCGCAAACTCTGCTTGATGAAGCAAAACTTTGCGATTCTGGGACATTATTAATATGTCGTCCAGATATATGATTAAACGGAACCCCCGGCTGCGTAAATAGGCGACGACTGGCTTCATGAGTTTCGTGAAGCACCAGGGTGCAGACGACAACCCAAAAGGAAGGCAAGTGAATTGCCACATTTTGTTCCGCCAAAGAAAACGAAGGTAGATTTGAGATGACAGGTCCATGGGAACCGTCAGGTATGAGTCTTGTAAATCTATCTTCACCAACCAATCTGATGGGAGAAGAAGATCTCGAAGCAGGTGAATGCCCTCCATCTTGAAGTGGCGATAAAGGACACTTTCGTTGAGGGTACGAAGGTTTATGACTGGTCAAAAACCCGAATCCTTTTTTCGAACCAGAAATATATTGCTTACGAAGCCGTCTTGAGGACCGTAAGCACGTCTGATCGCCCGTTTTTTCCATAAAGTGGAGATCTCTTCGTCCACTAACGCGGCGTCTGCTTTGGAAAAATGAAGGGGAGTAGGCAAAGAAAGTTGATTCGGGTATTTGAAGAATTCTATTTGAAATCCCTGAATAGTCTGGAGTATCCAAGGATCTGCTGTCAGAACACACCAATGATGGGAAAAATGTGTTAACCTGCCTCCCACTGGAAGTGGGGAAGAAAGGGTTTTTGGAAACATACTTACCGGAGAAAGAACGTCCACGAGGGAAACCTCTTCCCATTCTTGTTCTCCAAGGTCTGCCGCGGGATGGAAAGAAAAGTCCTTGACCTCTTGCAGTTGGGGGATATTGTCCTCTGTATGTAGAAAGTGTAGGGGCCTGATATTGTTGTTGTTGGCGTTGGCGAGCCCTGCCGGAAGAGCGGCCCCTGCCTCTTCCGGCTTTATCAAAAATATTAGGTCTGAAAACCTTTCTCAAAGAGGCCTGTGCCTTATCTAAGGCCGTGAAGGATGCTACAAATTTGCCTAAGTCTTTAATAAAAGTATCCCCAAAAAGCTGACCTTTGGCTGATGGGCCTGGTTCTGAATTTGCCATCTCGGCAAGCTTAGGATCAATACGCAATAATAGCGCTCTACGCCGTTCAGAGGCAATAGCCGAATTGGCGTTGCCAATCAGACAAATAGCCCTTTGAATCCATCCTCTAAGAACTTGAACATCAATAGGATTTTTGGTTTGAATTGCCTCTTCAGAGATCTCAAAGATTTTGGTAAGGGGGCCCAAAGAATCTAGAAGCTTGTCCTGACAGGACTTAAGTGCCTGGTCTACCCCCCTTCTGGGATCCCTTCCTGATTTGGCAATGAATTGCACCATTTTTGGATCCAACTCAGGGGTTTCACAAACCTTATTAGCAATCACTGGTCGGGGACATTCAGCCCGCAATTTAGATCTTGTATTTCTACTAATGGGTTTGCGGATCCATGTCTCAAGGTATTGGGCTACATGTGGTCTAGGAGTCCAATCCGATGACCGGGGGTGTTTTATACCCTCAGGATCAAACATTGGTTCTCCTTTAGCATCTAGGAGAATAGGGGTAGTAGAAATAGAAGGGGCATCTATCGAATCTGTATTCTGATTTTTGCGTTTTTTGGGCGGAGGGACATCAGAGTCATCCTCATCCACATTGGAAGGTGCCCACTCTTCATCTGAAGACTCCTCAGTAGAGGAGGAGTAATAAGAATCGGGTTGTAACCTCCGCAGGTTCTTTTTATTAGGTGGTAACCTCCTCAGGTTCTGTTCATCCCCATTGGTATCCTCTGGGGGGGAGGATCTAGTATGTGGAACCAAGCCACATTGATCAGAAATACCAGTCTTTGAATATAAAGCCATTTTATCCTTTACAGGATCATCAGATATAACATTATGGCGTTTGCTGGTACATTTGCGGCCACTCTGAGGTCCGCTTTCCTGTGAGTTTGTACTCTGTTTTTTAGAATTATCAACTGATAGTTCAGAGATTCCTTTCCCTTTAAGAGCTAAGGTAAAGGACTCTGCTAGGGAAGAAGACAATTTCTGAAGAGCAGACTGCATTGATTTCTCTACAAATTTTGCAAATTTGGTAGATTCAGGAAAAATATTAGGGACTTCCCCAGATTGAACTTCTCCTGATGAAGGAGAGAGGTCTGGTTCTTTAAAAGATTGGGCAGATTGAAAAGAGGGTCCCTCTAAGCCAGAACCCTCACCCTCTGATGAAGACATAATAGTTATAATATATATAAATATATATATAACCTCCTAAATTGTGAGAATTCCTAGTTGAATTTGAGGTAAATTAAATTCACTTGCCAATGCCAAAAACAAGCGATGCAAAGGGAGCGATATACGGACTGTCAGAACAGAATGGCGGCCGAAATATAGAAAACCGTTTCTGACAGGACTGGCGCATGCGCAGCCTCCAACCCGGAAGTAAGCGGCCGCGCTGAGAGAAACTCGGGCGAAACGGCAGAGGAAGGGTAAAGTGAGACCGCAGTGAACTGGGGAGGAGCGCAAGCGCCGAATAAGAGACGGACACAAGATAAAGTTAATATGGGAACAGCAAACCCACAGGGAAGAAGAAACCTGTAGAATAGAAAGTTGAAGAAAAAACTTCACTTACCAACTTACCCGGAAGTAAGCGGCCGCGCTGAGAGAAACTCAGGCGAAACGGCAGTGAAAGGGTAAAGGGAGACTGCAGTGAACTGGGGAGGAGCGCAAGCGCCGAATAAGAGAGGACACAAGAGAAAGGATATATGGGAAAAACAAACCCACAGGGAAGAAGAAAAACTTGTAGAATAGAAAGTTGAAGAAAACTTCAGTTACCAACAGAAAATAAAGATTGAATTAGTAAATAAAGAGGGTCTTAATTGACTAAATGAATAAAATATATAAATTCAATAACTGAATTTTATTTAGTCCGATATAATTAACAGTATACTTATCTCCCAGGAAGCAGCAAAGAAAGAGGGGGTTATGGGAGAATGTAACACCTGTTATACCTTGAGATATGTTGTGATTGGTTGGAAGGGTTGCTATAGGTTACAAAAAGTTTTTTCACTTTGTATTGGAAATAAAGACTCCTTTGCTGCTGAGAGGAAGCAGTGGAGAGAGATATTGCATAATATGAGCCTCCGTTCTGCCATAAAATTACTGTGTGTAACAGAAGTACTTACCTAGGTAGGAGTCCATCACACAGCAGTCAGGTGCATCTATATAATTACTGTGTATAACAGAAGTACTTACCTAGGTAGGAGTCCATCACACAGCAGTCAGTTGTATCTATATAATTACTGTGTGTAACAGAAGCACTTACCTAGGTAGGAGTCCATCACACCGCAGTCAGGCGTATCTATATAATTACTGTGTGTAACAGAAGTACTTACCTAGGTAGGAGTCCATCACACAGCAGTCAAGCGTATCTATATAATTTCTGTGTGTAACAGAAGTACTTGCCTAGGTAAGGAAGTCCATCATACAGCAGTCAGGTGTATGTATATAATTACTGTGTGTAACAGAAGCACTTACCTAGATAGGAGTCCATCATACAGCAGTCAGGTGTATCTATATAATTACTGTGTGTAACAGAAGCACTTACCTAGATAGGAGTCCATCATACAGCAGTCAGGTGTATCTATATAATTACTGTGTGTAACAGAAGCACTTACCTAGATAGGAGTCCATCATACAGCAGTCAGGTGTATCTATATAATTACTGTGCATAACAGAAGCACTTACCTAGGTAGGAGTCCATCACATAGCAGTCAGGCGTATCTATATAATTACTGTGTGTAACAGAAGGACTTACCTAGGCAGGAGTCCATCATACAGCAGTCAGGTGTATCTATATAATTACTGTGTGTAACAGAAGCACTTACGTAGGCAGGAGTCCATCATACAGCAGTCAGGTGTATCTATATAATTACTGTGTGTAACAGAAGCACTTACGTAGGCAGGAGTCCATCATACAGCAGTCAGGTGTATCTATATAATTACTGTGCGTAACAGAAGCACTTACCTAGGTAGGAGTCATCACACAGCAGTCAGGTGTATCTATATAATTACTGTGCGTAACAGAAGCACTTACCTAGGTAGGAGTCCATTATACAGCAGTCAGGTGTATCTATATAATTACTGTGTGTAACAGAAGCACTTACCTAGGTAGGAGTCCATTATACAGCAGTCAGGTGTATCTATATAATTACTGTGTGTAACAGAAGTACTTACCTAGATAGGAGTCCATCACACAGAAGTCAGGCATATCTGTATGATTACTGTGTGTAACAGAAGCACTTACCTAGGTGGTAGTCCATCATACAGCAGTCAGGCGTATCTGTATAATTACTGTGTGTAACAGAAGCACTTACCTAGGTAGGAGTCCATCACATAGCAGTCAGGTGTATCTATATAATTACTGTGTGTAACAGAAGCACTTACCTAGGTAGGAGTCCATTATACAGCAGTCAGGTATATCTATATAATTACTGTGTGTAACAGAAGCACTTACCTAGGTAGGAGTCCATCACATAGCAGTCAGGTGTATCTATATAATTACTGTGTGTAACAGAAGCACTTACCTAGGTAGGAGTCCATTATACAGCAGTCAGGTGTATCTATATAATTACTGTGTGTAACAGAAGCACTTAACTAGATAGGAGTCCATCACACAGTAGTCAGGTGTATCTGTATGATTACTGTGTGTAACAGAAGCACTTACCTAGGTAGGAGTCCATCATACAGCAGTCAGGTGTATCTGTATAATTACTGTGTGTAACAGAAGTACTTACCTAGGTAGGAGTCCATCACACAGCTCTCAGGTGTATCTATATAATTACTGTGTGTAACAGAAGCATTTACCTAGGTAGGGGTCCATCATACAGCAGTCAGGCGTATCTGTATAATTACTGTGTGTAACAGAAGCATTTACCTAGGTAGGAGTCCATCATACAGCAGTCAGGTATATCTATATCATTACTGTGTGTAACAGAAGCACTTACCTAGGTAGGAGTCCATCATACAGCAGTCAGGCGTATCTATATAATTACTGCGTGTAACAGAAGCACTTTCCTAGGTAGGAGTCCATCACACATCAGTCAGGTGTATCTATATAATTACTGTGTTTAAAAGAAGCACTTACCTAGGTAGGAGTCCATCGTACAGCAGTCAGGTGTATATCTATATAATTACCGTGTGTAACAGAAGCACTTACCTAGGTAGGAGTCCATCATACAGCAGTCAGGTGTATCTGTATAATTAATGTGTGTAATAGAAGCACTTACCTAGGTGGGAGTCCATCATACAGCAGTCAGACGTATCTATATCATTACCGTGTGTAACAGAAGGATTTACCTAGGTAGGAATCCATCATACAGCAGTCAGGTGTATCTATATAATTACTGTGTGTAACAGAAGAACTTACCTAGGTAGGAGTCCATCACACAGCAGTCAGGTGTATCTATATAATTACTGTGTGTGTAACAGAAGCACTTACCTAGGTAGGAGTTCATCATACAGCAGTCAGGTGTATTTGCATAATTAATGTGTGTAACAGAAGCACTTACCTAGGTAGGAGTCCATCACACAGCAGTCAGGCATATCTGTATGATTACTGTGTGTAACAGAAGCACTTACCTAGGTAGGAGTCCATCATACAGCAGTCAGGTGTATCTATATAATTACTGTTTGTAACAGAAGCACTTACCTAGGTGGGAGTCCATAATACAGCAGTCAGGTATATCTATATAATTGATGTGTACAGATCGCTGAGGTACCCCACTAGTAACAATGGCCCTAGTACAGATCCCTGAGGTACCCCACTAGTAACAATGGGGCCCCAGTACAGATCCCTGAGGTACCCCACTGTAACAATGGGCCACAGTACAGATTCCTTAGGTACCCCACTAGTAACAATGGGCCCCGGTACCGATCCCTGAGGTACCCCACTAGTAACAATGGGCCCCAGTACAGATCCCTGAGGTACCCCACTAGTAACAATGGGCCCCAGTACAGATCCCTGAGGTACCCCACTAGTAACAATGGGGCCCCAGTACAGATCCCTGAGGTACCCCACTAGTAACAATGGGCCCCAGTACAGATCCCTGAGGTACCCCACTAGTAACAATGGGCCCCATTACAGATCCCTGAGGTACCCCACTAGTAACAATGGGCCCTAGTACAGATTCCTTAGGTACCCCACTAGTAACAATGGGCCCCAGTACAGATCCCTGAGGTACCCCACTAGTAACAATGGGCCCCGGTACCGATCCCTGAGGTACCCCACTAGTAACAATGGGCCCTAGTACAGATTCCTTAGGTACCCCTTTAGTAACAATGGGCCCTAGTACAGATCCCTGAGATACCCCACTAATAACACGACCTTCCTTTGAATAGTCTCCATTACCTCTCCTGTCATTCAGCCATTGCCTTATAGATACAACTATTTTTTTACTCCAAACCCATACACTGCTATTTATTAATGAGTCTTCTATGAGGGACAGAGTGAAATGCTTTACAAAATCTATATCAGTTATATCTACTGCTTCCCCACCCCCAGTCTATTATATTAGTTACGCAGTCCAAAAAAGCTATGAAGTCAGTTTGACCACATATCCCTGCTGTAAACCAGTGCTATTTGGGATCTTGAAAGCCATTTAAATTCAGATATTTAGCAATCCCTTGCTTTAATGTGGTTTCCATTAATTTTCCCACTACTTAAATAAGACTTACTGGTCTGTAGTTACTAGACTCTTCCCTGCTACCTCTTTTGCACAGCGGTACTACATGTGTTACCTTCCAATCTTCTTGGACTACTCCTGTCAATAGTGACTGATTGAATAATTCTCTTAAAGGTTTTGCCAGAACAATCTGGTCCCATTGATTTATCTGTTTTTACCTGTTTATCTGTTTGGAGATCTCTAATATTATAATTATTTATAATGGCCAATCAGATTCAGCAGTTCTGTACAGTAGTTTAACAAGTTATAGAAAACTATAAGCTGGGAAACAACAGATATTTTGCATACAAGAGGTTAACCCTTTGAGGTCCATGGGTGTTTTCAATGCAATGTAAATCAACGTGTTAGACAGCACTCTGGTGGCTGTAAGGTCAGTCCCCCTTTATCAACTCACTATTTAGGATATTCATTCATACTGCTTGGCCCACTGGTAGCTTGAGGGCCACATGTGTAGCCATTGGGGTGAATCTGGTTGCCTGCCGCTTACGTTTGTTGTTCAATAAAAGAAATATAAGTTATAGTTACAGACAGTGAATTGTGACACCCCCCAATAAATGAAGTTAGGATGGACCAGAGTGATTTTACTCTTCTCTTGCAGGATGGAGACTTCACGTTCCCACTTAGCAGTGTAAAGAAACTGGGGAAAATTCTGGGTCTGGACCCGCAGGTAAAACTCCAGGACGAGATTCCAGAGGTCAGTGACCCATGCACCAACCCAGATCTGCCAGTGGAGTTCAAGCCCGTGTGCGCCAGCCCTGATGCCAATTCTGTGTTTGCCAGGCTAGGTAAGAACAAACTATTAAGAGGAAATGAGATGCATCATTTCATGGGTGATGTGACTAATGAACTCACTGCCATGTAATGTAACACAATCCAGGCCAATTAGTATTATAATGGAAGAGATCATGAGCTGGGCCTCTGAGCATTCTATGTTATATGTCTCCATATGTCTAATCCCTAGGGTGTAGCACTGACGAATATGTTGGTTCTTGTTAAATAAAGGACAATAATAATTATTATTACTATATTACTGTAATAGTTTATATCACACCAGCATAGTCTATAGACCTGTAACATAGTAACACAGTAACATAAACAGCAATAGTAACATGATAACATAGTAACACAGTAACAGTAACATGATAACATAGTAACACAGTAACATACCAAAACAGCAGCAGTAACATAACATAGTAACACAGTAACAGTAACATGATAACATAGTAACACAGTAACATACCAAAACAGCAGCAGTAACATGATAACATAGTAACACAGTAACAGTAGCATAGTAACACAGTAATAGTAACATAGTAACATGATAACATAGTAACACTGTAACACAGCAACATGATAACATAGTAACACAGTAACAGTAACATGATAACATAGTAACACAGTAACATACCAAAACAGCAGCAGTAACATGATAACATAGTAACACAGTAACATACCAAAACAGCAATAGTAACATGATAACATAGTAACACAGTAACATACCAAAACAGCAATAGTAACATGATAACATAGTAACACAGTAACAGTAACATGATAACATAGTAAAACAGTAACATACCAAAACAGCAATAGTAACATGATAACATAGTAACACAGTAACAGTAACATGATAACATAGTAACACAGTAACATACCAAAACAGCAGCAGTAACATAACATAGTAACACAGTAACACAGCAACATGATAACTTAGTAACACAGTTATAGTAACATAGTAAAATGATAACATAGTAACACAGTTATAGTCATAGTAACATAGTAACACAGTTATAGTAACATAGTAACATGATAACACAGCAACATATTAACATGACAACATAATAACACCTTAAAATAACATAACAACATGATAACATAGCAAAACAGTATCGTGATAACATATTAACATAGTAAGAGTAAACAGTAATAATAACAAGATAACACAGAAACACAGTAACATATTAACAAGATAACATAGTATCACAGTAACAGTAATAAAGTAACAAACAGTAACAAATAAACATGGTAACAGTAATCTGATACCATAGTAACATGATAACAGTAGCATAGTAACATGATAACACAGTAACATAGTAGCATGTTAACATAGTAATAGTAACCTAGTAACACAGGAATAGTGACATAGTAACATGATAATATAGTAACACAGTAATATAGTAACATGATAATGCAGTAACATAGCAACATGATAACATAGTAACACAGTAACATAGCAAAACAGCAACAGTAACATGATAGCATAGTAATACAGTAACATAGCAACATGATAACATAGTAACACAGTGCTATAGTAACATGATAACATAGTAACACAGTGCTATAGTAACATGATAACATAGTAACACAGTGCTATAGTAACATGATAACATAGTAACACAGTGCTATAGTAACATGATAACACAGTAACATAGTAGCATGTTAACATAGTAATAGTAACCTAGTAACACAGGAATAGTGACACAATAACATGATAATACAGTAACAGTAACATAGCAACATAATAACAGATAACATAGCAACACAGTAACATAGCAAAATGATAACATAGTAACACAGTACTATAGTAACATGATAACATAGTAACAGTAGAATAGTAACATAGTAACACACTGATAGTAACATAGTAACATGAATACATTGCAACACAGTAACATGGTAGTATGAAAACATAGCAACACAGTAACATAAAAGTATGATAACATAGTAAAACAGCAATAGTAACATAATAACATAGGAAAACAGTATCATAGTAACATGATAACATAGCAAAACAGTAACATAGTAAACAGTAATACTAATACAATAGAAACATAATAAAGTAATAGTAACATAGTCACATTGTAACATGATAACACTATAAGAGTAACAGTAATATGATAACATGGTAACATTAACATAGTAACATGATAACATAGTAAAATGATAACATAGTAACATAGTTACATGATAACATAGTAACAGTACATAGTAACATGATAACATAGTAATACAGTAATAGTAATATAGTAACATGGTTACATAGTAACACTGTAACATGATAACATAATAACACAGTAACAGTAACATAGTAACATGATGACATAGTAACACAGTAATAGTAATATAGTAACATGGTTACATAGTAACACTGTAACATGATACCATAGTAAGTGAGTAACAGTAACATATTAACATGATAACATAGTAAGACAGTAATAGTAATATAGTAACATGGTTACATAGTAACACTGTAACACGATAACATAGTAAGACAGTAACAGTAACATAGTAACATGGTTACATAGTAACACTGTAACATGATAATATAGTAACACAGTAACAGTAACATAGTAACATGGCTACATAGTAACACTGTAACATGATAACATAATAACACACTAACATAGTAACATGAAAACACAGTAACAATAACATACTAACTTGATAGCATAGTAACACAATAATAGTAACACATGTGATTAAAAGGCAGGAGCAGGATAGTCCATACCATCAGCACGCCACCTTGTGCATGCACAGTAATAAGAGACAGTACCACAAAGCCATAGATGTAATACGTAAACTAAAGCAGGTGAGAGAGGAATGGCTTGTACCCCCTCTCCTTAAAAGCTGCTTTTGTGTTTGCTGATAATGGTTCCAAAATAATAGCTGCCTTGAGAATAGGTGATACGGTGCATGTGCCCTGCTTTGTCCATGTGCTACATTTAGGTGTAACCAGATCCTTGGAAGAATCCTAAATCTTCAGAGAGATGCTGAATATCGCCTGCAAAATCTGTACCCATTTTAGTTGCTAATACAGTGCGCACAACACTTTATATTCTAATTAACAGCGTAACAACCTGCTCCATCACCCACTGAAATTGGAGGTCCCTACCAGGTGGGATTCCACACTAGACCATTAGCGAGCGCACCATCCAAAACGGGAAGGCTTTGGAGAGAGCTTCTTTGACACCAGGCCAACGGCAACTAATGTGCGATGTGTGTGAGCTGCTGAAACCCTTTCAAGAGACAACCATGCTGGTGAGTCGCACTGGGGCAAGAATTAGTGAAATTCTATAACATATATTTATCGCAAAAAACCTGAGTAGCATGGCTGAAGAATCTTACCAACACAGACATGCACCAGCTGGTAAAGGACATGTTAGAGTGCTTTGAGCAAGATCCTCGCCTAGTGTCCATTAATGCAATGAGGAGAACATTCTTGCCACTTTGCTGGACCTCCACTTCAAACACAAAATTACAGAATTTTCTGCCAAAGGGCCATCAGCGGTTTGTCACAAAAGGGAGTCATGGAGATCAGCAGCAACTCTATGAGGAATCGAATTCTGTCAAGGAATATAGAGAAATTATTATGGATCGAGTGGAGGGTTGTGTGGTGGAGGATGAGAGGGAGTTTGGTCCAAACAAACTGCTAGAAAGCTTAGTGAACAGAAGGCAGCAAAGTGTTTATAAAGCAAAAAATACAAAAAATGTGGCTGCTACTAGCTGGCTTCACTTTTCAGATCATATAGTATATTGAATAAATATTCCAAACTGCTCACCTCGTCACTTCTATTTTGGTAATCCGGAGCTGCTCTCATCAATCTCAGCCAGATCCAGCAAACATGAAGGCACAGTACGAGAGCGCTCACGGACCACCCAAGCCTCAGAGACCAGAGGATTACTTCATAAAATAAATCTTTATGTCCTCCATTAAAAGCATTGGACCACAGAAGGACATGCACAAAAAAAAGAACACATGACCCGCCTAACGTGTTTCTTGAAAAAAACAAGGTTCACTTAGTTCTGTGAGCGCTCTCGTACTGTGTCTTCACGTTTGCTGGATCTAGCAAAGTGTTTGTACTAGAAGCAGATGGAGAAGCTACATCATCAACCAGAACATCCTATTCCCATTCTGAACACAGGGTGATTTATGGGTCTCAACAGAGAAGGAAAATATCCAGCACTGGTGGTGGTGGTGGCATTCATGGCTGCACATCTCTATGGGACATGCTTCCTGAGTATGGGTTGGTAACTGACACACAGGGACACCGTGTAGCTCCTAGAAGTGGTCCCACTGCATGTGAGATGGTTTCTGCATACTTACAGGAAAGCTACGTTCTAGGCAGAAACAATGACCCCGTGGTCTACTGGCAAACAAAGCAGTGTGTGTGTGTGTGAGTAGCCAGCATTGACACGTACTGCAGTGGAAACCCTTAGTTTCGTCCAGCAAGCGTTGTGTCTGAGTGGGTTTTCAGTGTAGTGGGTTATATTGAAAATGACTGGGAGAAAAGCAGCAATGTTGTGAGACTAACAGTCTTAAAAATTAACCAACATCTAATACCATCTGAGTATCAGAGACCGCACATGACAGAGAAAGCCAGGACAAATGTACTATTAACATCAGCACAGAGGAGAAGGATGAGGATGAGGAGGAAGAAGAGGGATGTGAAGGGTTTCTACCCTCTACCACTGTTGGGACCACTGATATGACCAATAATGAATGTGTGTTAATAATCTGAGAACAATGATTGATATCTTACATTTGACTCAAACATGATAATGGTAATAATAACTGTAGGAATCATGAATATGTGATATATATCACACTATCCACCACCACTATACACACCTGAAACACACATTTTAGGTTGTACCCTTCCTTTGTTTAGTCTATTTTAAACTGATGGTTAGCCAGCATAGCAGCGGCCTTACACAGAGAACAGCCAGGTTATCCAAACAAAAGCCCAGAGTAAATCATGTTTTGCAGGTCTCAGGCAATGTACACAAAGTGAGAGGGTTTTTGTTCTTTATCAGGGATTGTGTTGTGCCATTGTGGTTTGCTGCCTCCTTTCCGTTTCTCACAACCTAGTCACAATCACCAATAGTGCACAGTGTGGTCACTGATGACCGCACTGTACCTGTCCCGAGGGAATAATATTCACCTGTGATTTCCGGGAGAGGTGGAGAAGAATGACCTACTTCTTCTTCATCTGCACAATCACCTTCACTGACTAGGACCAGGATTATTGGTGGCAAGTGGAGCAGGCCCTGATCCCATATCGCAGTCCCATGGTGGCCATGGTGCTCAGTCTGTGGCACAACAGCCCTCTCATAACCATCCTGCTGCTGAGACAGATAAAACAAGTCTGCACCAGAGAGACTGGACTAGTCTTGGCATCATCTTCTCCTTCCCCCCTCCTGAGTAGTACAAGACACACTGTCAACAGGTTCAGCACTAGCATCAGGCACAGATTTGGTGGCAGCAAGGGCAGTACTGGCAGCAGGTTCAGCACTAGCTCTGGTGGCAGCAAGGGCAGCACGTCTGGCAGCAGGCACAGCACATCCTACAGCAGGCACAGCACATCCTACAGCAGGTACAGCACATCCTACAGCTGGCACAGCACATCCTACAGCAGGTACAGCACATCCTACAGCAGACACAGCACATCCTACAGCAGGCACAGCACATCCTACAGCAGGCACAGCACATCCTACAGCAGGTAGAGCACATCCTACAGCAGACACAGCACATCCTACAGCAGGCACAGCACATCCTACAGCAGGTACAGCACATCCTACAGCAGGTACAGCACATCCTACAGCAGGTACAGCACATCCTACAGCAGGTACAACACATCCTACAGCAGGTACAGCACATCCTACAGCTGGCACAGCACATCCTACAGCAGGCACAGCACATCCTACAGCAGGTACAGCACATCCTACAGCAGGCACAGCACATCCTACAGAAGGCACAGCACATCCTACAGCAGGTACAGCACATCCTACAGCAGGTACAGCACATCCTACAGCTGGCACAGCACATCCTACAGCAGGCACAGCACATCCTACAGCAGGCACAGCACATCCTACAGCAGGTACAGCACATCCTACAGCAGGTACAGCACGTCTAGCAGCAGGCACAGCACATCCTACAGCAGGCACAGCACATCCTACAGCTGGCACAGCACATCCTACAGCAGGCACAGCACATCCTACAGCAGTCACAGCACATCCTACAGCTGGCACAGCACATCCTACAGCTGGCACAGCACATCCTACAGCAGGCACAGCACATCCTACAGCAGGCACAGCACATCCTACAGCTGGCACAGCACATCCTACAGCAGACACAGCACATCCTACAGCAGGTACAGCACGTCTGGCAGCAGGCACAGCACATCCTACAGCAGGTACAGAACGTCTGGCAGCAGGCACAGCACATCCTACAGCAGGCACAGCACATCCTACAGCAGGCACAGCACATCCTACAGCAGGTACAGCACATCCTACAGCAGGCACAGCACATCCTAAAGCTGGCACAGCACATCCTACAGCAGGTACAGCACATCCTACAGCAGGTACAGCATGTCTAGCAGCAGGTACAGCACATCCTACAGCAGGTACAGCACATCCTACAGCAGGTACAGCACATCCTACAGCAGGCACAGCACATCCTACAGCTGGCACAGCACATCCTACAGCAGGCACAGCACATCCTACAGCAGGTACAGCACATCCTACAGCAGGCACAGCACATCCTACAGCAGGTACAGCACGTCTGGCAGCAGGCACAGCACATCCTACAGCAGGTACAGCACATCCTACAGCAGGTACAACACATCCTACAGCAGGTACAGCACATCCTACAGCTGGCACAGCACATCCTACAGCTGGCACAGCACATCCTACAGCAGACACAGCACATCCTACAGCAGGTACAGCACGTCTGGCAGCAGGCACAGCACATCCTACAGCAGGCACAGCACATCCTACAGCAGGCACAGCACATCCTACAGCAGGTACAGCACATCCTACAGCAGGCACAGCACATCCTACAGCTGGCACAGCACATCCTACAGTAGGCACAGCACATCCTACAGCAGGTACAGCACATCTAGCAGCAGGCACAGACATCCTACAGCAGGCACAGCACATCCTACAGCAGACACAGCACATCCTACAGCAGGCACAGCACATCCTACAGCAGGTACAGCACGTCTAGCAGCAGGCACAGCACATCCTACAGCAGGCACAGCACATCCTACAGCTGGCACAGCACATCCTACAGCAGGCACAGCACATCCTACAGCTGGCACAGCACATCCTACAGCAGGCACAGCACATCCTACAGCTGGCACAGCACATCCTACAGCAGGCACAGCACATCCTACAGCTGGCACAGCACATCCTACAGCAGGCACAGCACATCCTACAGCTGGCACAGCACATCCTACAGCAGGCACAGCACATCCTACAGCTGGCACAGCACGTCCTACAGCAGGCACAGCACATCCTACAGCTGGCACAGCACATCCTAAAGCAGACACAGCACATCCTACAGCTGGTACAGCACATCCTACAGCTGGCACAGCACATCCTACAGCAGGCACAGCACATCCTACAGCTGGCACAGCACATCCTACAGCAGGCACAGCACATCCTACAGCTGGCACAGCACATCCTACAGCTGGCACAGCACATCGTACAGCAGACACAGCACATCCTACAGCAGACACAGCACATCCTACAGCAGGTACAGCACATCTTACAGCAGGTACAGCACATCCTACAGCAGGCACAGCACATCCTACAGCAGGCACAGCACGTCTAGCAGCAGGCACAGCACATCCTACAGCAGGCACAGCACATCCTACAGCTGGCACAGCACATCCTACAGCAGGTACAGCACATCCTACAGCAGGCACAGCACATCCTAAAGCTGGCAGAGCACATCCTACAGCAGACACAGCACATCCTACAGCAGGTACAGCACGTCTGGCAGCAGGCACAGCACATCCTACAGCAGGTACAGCACATCCTACAGCAGGTACAGCACATCCTACAGCAGGCACAGCACATCCTACAGCTGGCACAGCACATCCTACAGCAGGTACAGCACATCCTACAGCAGGTACAGCACATCCTACAGCAGGTACAGCACATCCTACAGCAGGTACAGCACATCCTACAGCAGGCACAGCACATCCTACAGCTAGCACAGCACATCCTACAGCAGGCACAGCACATCCTACAGCAGGTACAGCACATCCTACAGCAGGCACAGCACATCCTACAGCAGGTACAGCACGTCTGGCAGCAGGCACAGCACATCCTACAGCAGGTACAGCACATCCTACAGCAGACACAGCACATCCTACAGCTGGCACGGCACGTCTAGCAGCAGGCACAGCACTTCCTACAGCAGGCACAGCACATCCTACAGCAGGCACAGCACATCCTACAGCTGGCACAGCACATCCTACAGCAGGTACAGCACATCCTACAGCAGGTACAGCACATCCTACAGCTGGCACAGCACATCCTATAGCAGGTGCAGCACGTCTGGCAGCAGGCACAGCACATCCTACAGCTGGCACAGCACATCCTACAGCAGGTACAGCACATCCTACAGCAGGCACAGCACGTCTAGCAGCAGGCACAGCACATCCTACAGCAGGCACAGCACATCCTACAGCAGGCACAGCACATCCTACAGCTGGCACAGCACATCCTACAGCAGGTACAGCACATCCTACAGCAGGTACAGCACATCCTACAGCTGGCACAGCACATCCTATAGCAGGTACAGCACATCCTACAGCAGGCACAGCACATCCTACAGCTGGCACAGCACATCCTACAGCTGGCACAGCACATCCTACAGCTGGCACAGCACATCCTACAGCAGGCACAGCACGTCTAGCAGCAGGCACAGCACATCCTACAGCAGGTACAGCACATCCTACAGCAGGTACAACACATCCTACAGCAGGTACAGCACATCCTACAGCTGGCACAGCACATCCTACAGCTGGCACAGCACATCCTACAGCAGACACAGCACATCCTACAGCAGGCACAGCACATCCTACAGCAGGCACAGCACATCCTACAGCAGGCACAGCACATCCTACAACAGGTACAGCACATCCTACAGCAGGCACAGCACATCCTACAGCTGGCACAGCACATCCTACAGCAGGCACAGCACATCCTACAGCAGGTACAGCACATCTAGCAGCAGGTACAGCACATCCTACAGCAGGCACAGCACATCCTACAGCAGGCACAGCACATCCTACAGCAGGTACAGCACATCTAGCAGCAGGTACAGCACATCCTACAGCTGGCACAGCACATCCTACAGCAGACACAGCACATCCTACAGCAGACACAGCACATCCTACAGCAGGCACAGCACATCCTACAGCAGGTACAGCACGTTTAGCAGCAGGCACAGCACATCCTACAGCAGGCACAGCACATCCTACAGCTGGCACAGCACATCCTACAGCAGGCACAGCACATCCTACAGCTGGCACAGCACATCATACAGCAGGCACAGCACATCCTACAGCTGGCACAGCACATCCTACAGCAGGCACAGCACATCCTACAGCTGGCACAGCACATCCTACAGCAGGCACAGCACATCCTACAGCTGGCACAGCACATCCTACAGCAGGCACAGCACATCCTACAGCTGGCACAGCACGTCCTACAGCAGGCACAGCACATCCTACAGCTGGCACAGCACATCCTAAAGCAGACACAGCACATCCTACAGCTGGTACAGCACATCCTACAGCTGGCACAGCACATCCTACAGCAGGCACAGCACATCCTACAGCTGGCACAGCACATCCTACAGCAGGCACAGCACATCCTACAGCTGGCACAGCACATCCTACAGCTGGCACAGCACATCGTACAGCAGACACAGCACATCCTACAGCAGACACAGCACATCCTACAGCAGGTACAGCACATCTTACAGCAGGTACAGCACATCCTACAGCAGGCACAGCACATCCTACAGCTGGCACAGCACATCCTACAGCAGGCACAGCACATCCTACAGCAGGCACAGCACATCCTACAGCTGGCACAGCACATCCTACAGCAGGTACAGCACATCCTACAGCAGGCACAGCACATCCTAAAGCTGGCAGAGCACATCCTACAGCAGACACAGCACATCCTACAGCAGGTACAGCACGTCTGGCAGCAGGCACAGCACATCCTACAGCAGGTACAGCACATCCTACAGCAGGTACAGCACATCCTACAGCAGGCACAGCACATCCTACAGCTGGCACAGCACATCCTACAGCAGGTACAGCACATCCTACAGCAGGTACAGCACGTCTAGCAGCAGGTACAGCACATCCTACAGCAGGTACAGCACATCCTACAGCAGGTACAGCACATCCTACAGCAGGCACAGCACATCCTACAGCTAGCACAGCACATCCTACAGCAGGCACAGCACATCCTACAGCAGGTACAGCACATCCTACAGCAGGCACAGCACATCCTACAGCAGGTACAGCACGTCTGGCAGCAGGCACAGCACATCCTACAGCAGGTACAGCACATCCTACAGCAGACACAGCACATCCTACAGCTGGCACAGCACGTCTAGCAGCAGGCACAGCACATCCTACAGCAGGCACAGCACATCCTACAGCAGGCACAGCACATCCTACAGCTGGCACAGCACATCCTACAGCAGGTACAGCACATCCTACAGCAGGTACAGCACATCCTACAGCTGGCACAGCACATCCTATAGCAGGTGCAGCATGTCTGGCAGCAGGCACAGCACATCCTACAGCTGGCACAGCACATCCTACAGCAGGTACAGCACATCCTACAGCAGGCACAGCACGTCTAGCAGCAGGCACAGCACATTCTACAGCAGGCACAGCACATCCTACAGCAGGCACAGCACATCCTACAGCTGGCACAGCACATCCTACAGCAGGTACAGCACATCCTACAGCAGGTACAGCACATCCTACAGCTGGCACAGCACATCCTATAGCAGGTACAGCACATCCTACAGCAGGCACAGCACATCCTACAGCTGGCACAGCACATCCTACAGCTGGCACAGCACATCCTTCAGCTGGCACAGCACATCCTACAGCAGGCACAGCACGTCTAGCAGCAGGCACAGCACATCCTACAGCAGGCACAGCACATCCTACAGCAGGCACAGCACATACTACAGCTGGCACAGCACATCCTACAGCAGGTACAGCACGTCTGGCAGCAGGCACAGCACATCCTACAGCAGGTACAGCACATCCTACAGCAGACACAGCACATCCTACAGCTGGCACAGCACATCCTACAGCTGGCACAGCACGTCTAGCAGCAGGCACAGCACATCCTACAGCAGGCACAGCACATCCTACAGCAGGTACAGCACATCCTACAGCTGGCACAGCACATCCTACAGCAGGTGCAGCACGTCTAGCAGCAGGCACAGCACATCCTACAGCAGGCACAGCACATCGTACAGCAGGCACAGCACATCCTACAGCAGGTACAGCACATCCTACAGCAGGTACAGCACATCCTACAGCAGGCACAGCACATCCTACAGCAGGTACAGCACATCCTACAGCTGGCACAGCACATCCTACAGCAGGTACAGCACATCCTACAGCAGGCACAGCACATCCTACAGAAGGCACAGCACATCCTACAGCAGGTACAGCACATCCTACAGCAGGTACAGCACATCCTACAGCTGGCACAGCACATCCTACAGCAGGTACAGCACATCCTACAGCTGGCACAGCACATCCTACAGCAGGTACAGCACATCCTACAGCAGGCACAGCACATCCTACAGCAGGCACAGCACATCCTACAGCAGGTACAGCACATCCTACAGCTGGCACAGCACATCCTACAGCAGGTACAGCACATCCTACAGCAGGTACAGCACATCCTACAGCTGGCACAGCACATCCTACAGCAGGTACAGCACATCCTACAGCAGGCACAGCACATCCTACAGAAGGCACAGCACATCCTACAGCAGGTACAGCACATCCTACAGCAGGTACAGCACATCCTACAGCTGGCACAGCACATCCTACAGCAGGCACAGCACATCCTACAGCAGGCACAGCACATCCTACAGCAGGTACAGCACATCCTACAGCAGGTACAGCACATCCTACAGCAGGCACAGCACATCCTACAGCAGGTACAGCACATCTTACAGCAGGTACAGCACATCCTACAGCAGACACAGCACATCCTACAGCAGGTACAGCACATCCTACAGCAGGCACAGCACATCCTACAGCTGGCACAGCACATCCTACAGCTGGCACAGCACATCTTACAGCAGGTACAGCACGTCTAGTAGCTGGCACAGCACATCCTACAGCAGGTACAGCACATCCTACAGCTGGCACAGCACATCCTACAGCAGGCACAGCACATCCTACAGCAGGCACAGCACATCCTACAGCTGGCACAGCACATCCTACAGCAGGTACAGCACATCCTACAGCAGGCACAGCACATCCTACAGCAGGTACAGCACATCCTACAGCAGACACAGCACATCCTACAGCTGGTACAGCACATCTAGCAGCAGGCACAGCACATCCTACAGCAGGCACAGCACATCCTACAGCTGGCACAGCACATCCTACAGCAGGTACAGCACATCCTACAGCAGGCACAGCACATCCTACAGCAGGCACAGCACATCCTACAGCAGGCACAGCACATCCTACAGCTGGCACAGCACATCCTACAGCAGGCACAGCACATCCTACAGCTGGCACAGCACATCCTACAGCAGGCACAGCACATCCTACAGCTGGCACAGCACATCCTACAGCAGGCACAGCACATCCTATAGCAGGCACAGCACATCCTACAGCAGACACAGCACATCCTACAGCAGACACAGCACATCCTACAGCAGACACAGCACATCCTACAGCTGGCACAGCACATCCTACAGCAAACACAGCACATCCTACAGCAGACACAGCACATCCTACAGCTGGCACAGCACATCCTACAGCAGACACAGCACATCCTACAGCTGGCACAGCACATCCTACAGCTGGCACAGCACATCCTACAGCAGGCACAGCACATCCTATAGCAGGTGCAGCACGTCTGTCAGAAGGCACAGCACATCCTACAGCTGGCACAGCACATCCTACAGCAGGCACAGCACATCCTACAGCTGGCACAGCACATCCTACAGCAGACACAGCACATCCTACAGCAGGCACAGAACATCCTACAGCAGGGGCAACACGTCTGGCAGTAGGCACAGGCAGCTGACCTGTCCTGCTCTCACTAGTACTACCCTTTCCTTCCTCCCTTGATATTAATTTACCCAAGATCCCTTGTGGTGATTTAGGGGGACTGCACAGCAGTTCAGTAGTGCTCACTTCCTCCTCCTCCTCAGACTCAGTGGATACATAAGGGTCTTTCCAGTTCCTCCTTTTATTACTTTTAAACTTTATCATAGTGATAGCAACCACTATGTGCCTCTTCTGCCTCCACTTTGCTAAAAGATCTCAACAGAACAGCACAGCACATCTACCTCGCTCATTACCTGCTTCCATTGTGCTTCTCTCCCGCAAATACACCATGTTTTTATAGTGAAAAGGCGAAAAACACGTATATCAATGGGCGGAAACATTTTAGCCATTGAAAAAATGCCAAAGATTTTTGGCCAATGGGCAAAATATGCAAAGATTTTAATTGCTTTTTTTCAAGGGGATTTTCCAGTGAAAAGCAGACAACATTGTGGTTTTCGTGATTTTTTCGTGTGAACACTGCAGGACCTTTCTCCCACCCCTACTTCTGACTTCAACATTGTAAAAACCTGTTTCTTATTTCTCATTTCCCTGTAAACCTGTAAAGCCACATTGGTCTTAATTTGCTGTTCTTGTACTTAGTCCTCAGTGGTGTATTTGATGACGAGTATATTTATCTAAGAGCATTTCAAACAAATGCCATGATTCTTGTGGATTTTTTGTTTGAGAATTATAACCCAATGAATGTACTTTAATATTGTTTTAAATTTGTAAAATTAGATTTTTTTAAAAATGTAATGTTTTGGTTAAAGTGATAATACGTACAAAAAATAATTTTATATTGTAGCCATATAAAAGACATGAAGAACAATATATGACTTATCTCTCAAACCTTTATGGTTTGAGAGATATTCACAATCAAACTTTCCCCCTGAGTGATGTCACTTTTCTAGCTGTCAGATTTGGAATCCAGTCAGCAGGCCGGCCGGCGGCTCTTCAGCACAACTGAGATCCAGAGATATAAAAATAGGTACTTCATTGGAATGGTCTACAAAGTGTGCCTGGTTTGTAAGCACACTTTGTATACCTTTGCAATGAAGTAGTTATTTTTATATCTCTCGATCTCGGCTCTGCTAAACAGCCGCCTGCTGCTCTGCAGACCGGATTCCAAATTTGACCACTAGATGGCAGACTTGAACGTTTTGGTCACTGAGGGGGAAACTTTACTTGTGAATATCTCTCAAACCATAAAGGTTTGAGAGATAAGACTTATATCATTTTTAATGTTTTTTTAAATGGCTACAATATAAAATAATTTTTTGGAAGTATTACTATCCCTTTAAACCCTAGCTATTGGGTTTCTTTCAATTCATTTCAAAGGATACCATATTGTGGTCACTGCTGCCTAAATGTTCCCTTACTTGCACATTGTTTATCATGTCTTCATTGTCTGACAGCACTAGGCCAAGCAAGGCCTCTTTTCTGTTTGGCTCCCCTACTAGTAGAGATATGAATCTGTCATTAATCTTACTTAAAATATAATTTCCCCTTGTTGAGCTGGAAGTTATATTGCTCCAGTCAATTTCAGGATAGTTGAAATCTCCCATTATAATTACGTTCCTGACCTAGAATCCTTTTCCATTTGCAGTAAAATTTGGGCTTCCTCCAACTCCCCAACATTAGGTGTCTTGTAGTAAATCCTCACTAGCATATTTTTATTATGTGTGCCCCCAGTGTATTTCAACCCACAAGGCCTCTACATTGAACCCTTCATTTATATCTTCCCTTATACTAGGTTTTAAAGGGATAGTAATGTTTCATAATAAAAGCAGCTCTAATTAATCATCACAGTATTTGGACTTTGGAGAGTGTTATATCAATTCTGTCAGAGTTGTAGTACAAGAGTAATTCAATGACAAAGTGTCCCCCTCCCGCCCCTTTTACTGATGTAACACTGTTCAGCCAGATCAGAAGGGAGGTGCCCAGGTAGACTGCAGAGAGGGACAATCTTCAATTAAGATAAGGGAAAAACCTGAAAAACTTGTCAAGGGGGGCAGGGCTTTCATTGTTCTCATAGGAAGAAGATTTTCACCTGCTGTTATCTGTCTGGTCTATGGACTGGATTCCACATCTGAGAAGAGATGGCTTACACTAGGTAAAAGGGGCGGGAGGGGAAACTTTGCTTGTGAATATCTCTCAAACCATAAAGGTTTGAGAGATAAGACATATCATTCTTCATGTTTTTTTAATGCCTACAAAATAAAATTAAGCTAAAATGAAATATTACTATCCATTTAAGGCATGATTTACATATAGACATCCTCCCCTTTGCAATGCGTTGTGTACCCCTCTGGCACTCAAAGGGTTAATCCTATACCTCCTAAAAAGTGAATAACCCTCTAGATATCTATCATCTAACCAGGTTTCAGACACACCAATTAGATCATACTGCCCATACATTGCAGTCATTTCTACCTAGATAATGCTACATTAGAGGTCCTTTGATTAACCACTTTATTTTTTTTGTTATTTGAATTAAATGTATTTTTCTCTCTCTGTCTCCTTGCACTCTGCGTTACTCCTACAACTCACCACACTAGAGTGCAGGGAGTTCTCTATATGAGCAGGAACTGTCACCTCATTGAGTAGAATAGGAGGAAAATGGAATTTGGACATTTTCAAGAAATGTTCTGTGCGCTTAGTGAAAAGGCAGTAAATCTACACTTTTCTCCATGGACGAAACTTCCCTTCAAAAGTGAAATACCATGCTTTTTCCTTGAAATTTCCTGCGGAAACACAACAGGACTTTTCTCCCATCCCTATGCATATTCCTCTAGGTGGTCACTGCCCGTATGAGCCCAGTATGTGATGGAGGACACTGGGGGCTCGATTTAAAGGCAACCGTTAAACCAGCCGCTAAGTGAAAAAGGCACATCGCTCGCAAATAATACAGGAGTTACGGCAGATTCAATAACTACTCTACGAGAATAGCTATCGAGCGTAGGCACACAAAAAACACGTAACACAAAACCCGTTGTCGCTCATGTTAATGCACAACGGGCGGACAAATCACACGATAACTGAGCTCCAAACAACATGTAACATAACGGCTGCCGTTGTCAAGCAACCATGATTGATGCCAAAACAAATTCAAACACACATCCAATCCCAAAGCCCCAATGTATCAAATAACTTCAAATACACCTATATATACCCAAAAATAACCGCCACACACTGTCTGTTATCGAGTTCTTCAGAGCCAGATATCAGGACCCAGGAGCGGAGGATAGTCATTAGAGAGAGGGAGAGAGGCGCGTTCATTGGAGGTAGAGGAGTTTTGCAGTTTGGAGAGAGGAGAGAGGTGCACTATATATACACATATCACACTTTTGCACATATTACATACACACATACAAACACAAACACATACACATACATACACATAGTCCTTTTATTTCATAACACCTTACACATTTTACTTTTTATTTTGACAGTGTGAATCTGGGAGTGAAAGTGTGTGACAGAGAGTGACTGGATCGAGTGTGTCTGTGAGGGCCTGTGGGAGTGCCTGGGTGTGACTGGGTGAATGATGGCGAGGAGAGGAGGACAGGAGAGAGGGATGGGGAGAGTAGTGGAGGAGGAGGAAGATCAGGAGGGGATCCCTCAGCAGAGCAGGGGTGGGAGAGGGAGATCCGCAGGGCGGAGGGGGACCAGGCCCACCAGAGCAGGAACACGCAGGACAGGGACAGAACCTGCAGTGGGACGAGGGGTAGTTGCTGGGGAGCACCCCACACAGGCAGGGTCAGACCAGGCAGGGCACTCCGGCTCTGAATCCTCCCATGCCGGAGCTGATGAGGGCAGGATCAGGGATCCCAGATATAGTGAGGAGGAGAACACGGCTCTTGTGGAAGCTGTCCTGGAGAGGCAGAGTGTTCTCCACCCGACGGCAAAGGTCCCTGGCCTGGCAGCGCGGAGGAAGGCAGCCTGGAACCAGATCTGCAGCCGGGTGAACGCGGTGGCAACATGCAGGCGGGACGTGGAGTCTGTGAAGAAGAGATGGGGCGACTGCCGGAGGGTGGTCAAGAACAAGATGTCTGACATGGCCAAGCAAGCCCGAGGCACCGGAGGTGGCCCATCTGTGCCCATCACATTCTGCGGCTGGGAGGAGATGGTGCGGCAGAACATGTCCCCGACCATGATCGAGGGGGTCGTGGGAGGAACTGACACTGGGGATGAGAGGAGCCTCCACACTACCGGTAAGTGCAACACTACAGAACAACACACTACAGCAACCAACACCAGCTGCACACACACTCACACCTCAACACATGGCCATCACTCAGCCATACAACTGCACCAACACAGCACCATGAGGGTTAAAAAAAGGACACAACACCTGGACAAATGGCAACGTCCAACTTGGGACAAACCTGTCAAAGTCCTACTTCAACCCTCCTGTCGCTGTGCTCATTACACACAATACACAAACCTTCATTTTCAAATTGTCGACTGTCATAGATCATCACTGTTCACACACAATGTCACCCATGTCCCCACCCCCACCCTAACCCCTTGAGTGCTAGAGGGATCATCAATGCATCGATCAACAATGCATTGGCAACCCCTCTGGGACTCAAGGGGTTAACCTGACAACAAACAAGTCAATAGGACAACGATCACATGCTACACAGGGGACATTCACTAAGCGGTGACAAACACATGGTGGACACAAAGTAACCCTCACACACCCTCACTTCACCAGTACCAGTGTTAGTCCATGGAGAATATGCCAAAACAAGAATCAAGTTCATAGGGTCCCATTGTACAGACTCCATGGAAAACACTGGAAATGGGGAAAGGAGATCACTGGAGAAGTCACCATCATGTTCATGTCATCGGTTCAACATCACCGCTTACTGAATCACAAAAGGGGGCATCAGATCACACATCACAGTGTCACACAGAATAAATGCTTGTAGGTGCAACACACAGGCCGAAAACTATTTTACAGAATTCAAGCTGGAAAAAGTAGGCATTGGTGTTGTGGCTGCAATCATTTACTCTGACTTGAAATGACATATCCCATATCTGATTCCCACATGGATCCACAGGGGTGCTGATGCCATGGATCGATGGTACACCAGCATCTCTATGCAGGATACATATGGGAAACAAATAGCAAACATTGTACCTTGGTCACCAACAGGCCATGACTGATGGATATCTAGGACTGAGTACGGTTGCCTCACACAGAAGGATGGATGGGCTCATACACAGAGAAAAAACAGGCCTCAATCAAAGATATCCCTCACTACTGGCTGGATTGTTGCCCTTAGGATTCAAATGTTACTAAATATGTTCCAACATGATGTGAACACAGAGATCACTTCACTGGATGTGATTGCCTTACTGGCCAGATATGTGCACCCATCACATACCAATGGGTAATGTCATCATGATGTCATATCATTGCCATCGTTAACAGATATGTCTTGATCTAAGTCCCATCCCTCCAACACTCATGGTTATACAGATATTGCTCCATGTGACAGGTGAAGATATCCATCATTTGACCACACGGAGGCTCTTCAGCAGAGCCAAAGTCACAACATATTGAGAGAAATACCTCTTTGGAATGGTCCACAGAGTGTGCTTGTAAATCATGCACACCCTGTGCACCATTCCAATTAAGTATTGTTCTCTAAATGGGTTGATTTTGTCTCTGCTGAAAATCCCTCGTGTGGACAAATGACTGAAATCTACATCCGTCACATAGAGCAATATCTGAACAACCAGGAGGGTAGGAGGGATAGGACTAACAGAGAACAACATCTGTTCCCACAATGTCTACAATCTGACATCAAGGTGGACTTAACCTTTGCCACCCCCCTGGAGGGATAGCCATCCCTACAAGTTGTGAAGACAAATATATGTTGTTGGATCCCCCCCCCCCCCGAGTTAAACAATGGTATTCCTACTGCTGAAAGGTGTGTTGATGCAAAAGGTATCACAGCTCAGACATGGATATGTCAGGGGCAATATCCCAGTGGCCTGATATTGTACAGTGGTGCTGTTACTACACAATCATATGGACAGCTCTGGTACAGGGACCAGATATCTACATGGGAGGGTGTAGCAACAGCCCCACTGTACTATTTCTGGACACTGTGATATTGCACCTCAAAATGAAACCTTCACCCGTAATAACTCAAACAACACCTTTCAGCAGTGGGAGTACCCTTGTTTACCCAGGGGGATTAACACAAACACATATATTTTTCTTCACCACATATCAAAGTAGAATTGTCTCCACAAACATATGGCTAAGGTCACTAATCACAACATCTTCTTCCTCCACACAGCTTACGGCCGTCAAGCCCAGCGGGAGACAGTGGAGGAGGCTATGTCACCCCCCAGTGAGGAGGACACAGAGGAGGGGACCAGCCGGTGGTCACCTTACCCACCATCACCATCCCCTCCAACACAGGCTGCATCACCACCTACTGCACCACCACAGGCTGCATCACCACCTACTGCACCACCACAGGCTGCATCACCACCTACTGCACCACCACAGGCTGCACCACCCTTTCCAGCTGCACCACCACAGGCTGCACCACCCTTTCCAGCTGCACCTCCCCAGTACAGTGGCTGGATGCCACAGGAGGAGAGGTGGACACATCCATCCACCTCCACCAGCTACTACCCTCCATCAGCAGCACCACCACCGCCAGGGAGGCAATGGCTGCCAGGGACAGTGGCCAACACCCAATATGGGCCATATGCCTCCCAGATCAACCCACCCTCCTGGATGGCTCCACAGCATGCCCCAAGGTATGATCCGAGGTGGGGTCCCACCACCTATCAGTGGCCACCATATGACCCTTGGCCACTGGACTACACACACCTGGGCCTGATTGGTGAGCCCCAGCGCCCCCTACCCAGGGACATATTCACACCTCCACCAGCACACACATCTCTGGGCAGCTCTGCATCACTTGATGTGGTGGGCATATGCCCATCATCTGCACCAGCCACTCCAACAGCAGCCACAGCACCCTCAACAGCAGCAGAGAAGGAAAGAGCACCCTCAACAGCAGAGGAGGAGGAAAGAGCACCCTCAACAGCAGCAGAGGAAACAGCAGCACCAGGGACACCGGGCACATCCACCTCCAGGACCGCACGCCTCACAGGCATGGAGGCGGAGTGTATGGCCCTTCAAAGAAGACTACTCCGGTCCAGTAGAAGTACAGACAGCAACATCACCAGGAGCAGGAGGCAATCCAGGAGGAACATTGCCCAATTGGAGACCAGAATCCAAGCTCTGGAGTCGGAGGTGGCCAGGGGGAACACACTACTCCGCCAGCTCAGGACTGGTCTCATGGACATGATGACACAGGTCCTTGTGGAGTTAAGGGAGATCAACCGCAGAGAGAACCTGAGGATGGAGAGGTCGAACTTGCGTTCCACCGAGGGGTCTACTGCTACCACCACCCCCTCCAGTGTTACCCCTGAAGCAACACCTAGGGGGCAGAGGGTTACCAGGAGATCCACAAGGGCATCCACCTCTGGCACCCAGGCCAAGGCCCCCCACCCAAAGAAGAAAAAATGAAAGGCCCAACCTGTTAAGTTTCCCTTCAATAAAGAAAACATTTTTTTTTTAATTCCAGTCTGATCTGTTGTGTCTTCAGTTATGGATTGGGTGGCAGGGTTGTCTCCAATGCATTGCCATACAATGCAGTGAACACAACCTCTGCCTATGTGAAATGTTATTGGGATGCTACAACATGGGTTCACACACACACCGTTGTACAAATTCAACTTGTAATACATCCCTGGAGCCATATTACACCACTGTGTTATATGGCGGTGTTGTGTGTTGAATTTGAACAACAAAACATACCCCTTAGCACAACAAATTGTACAACACTGAACATTCGTCTACTTCATATGTTGTGTTTAACCCTTTGAGTGCCAGAGTGGTAGACAACGCATTGTAAAGAAATGCGTTGGGGACCACTCTTGCACTCAGTGGGTTAATGGGATAACCAGACAAACAGCTCTGTGATTTAGCAGGGACATTATAAGCAGGATAGATAAATGGGACATGTATCCATGTTGTCTTGGATTCACACACTCATTGTGCAACTGACTTACTGGAGAAGCCAATGTTTTTAACCTAGGATTTCAATGTGTAGCACACACATTGATATCCTGGGCTGAGCATTGGGGTCTCCTGTAAGTTTAGTTGCTGTTTCCCTAAGGGTGTAACAGACTTCACCAGTGATAACACATGTCCACTTAGTCTGGTTGTTCGTTAGCCCATGTACTGAGATATGTCAAAGTGGAGCCAAATCTCAGAACATGGATTATACTGAGCAATACAGATACTGTGGACAGGTATTCACTGTGGAAGTATGTCCCCTGTATCACCTCTTCATCACTCCCACAACACATTGGTGCATCACTGCCACCATCATCTGTTTACATGGATACATCACAGAGTCCAGTCACTGGCAAACAAGTGGTGGACTCCTGTGATGTGGGTGATGCCTTTCCATGTATGGGGCATACTCTACCCTGGGTGTGGTAACACATTGACATATGTGTTCTCAAATATATCCGCCTACAGACACAGATAGAATGGTGATGGTTCATCTTTATTGTGTCTCAAAGTACATTAGAATGTACATGTGTTTTGTGTGTGTATTGCCTATATGCATTGAACACCTGTATGAGAACACTAAATGTACTTTGAAACTAAATCGTAATACTTCAGTAACACTGCTGCCCTGCTCATGTGTTGTCCATGAGGTTTGACAACTCTGTAGCTGAGCATCCTGACTGTACAGGTTAAAACACTCAAGAATTAGTGTTTTCTGTGTCTCTATGAGAATGTTCCAGTAGAGGTTTGTGTGAACCTCAGGTCAAACTTTGCATCACCAACAACATCACCATAAACAGCAAGGGGTGATCTTCATGAAGGTGTTGTCAAGACATCAATCCAGTCACATGGAAGATCCTCAGTTCAAGGATGGATCATGTTACGGATGCCTGCGGGACAAGAGGACAGGATTTGGAGCAGTAGACCTGAACTGATCATCAAGCAACAACAATTTAGTCTTTTTCATCCCCTCAGTTTTCACAGTTACAGGTGAGTACACAAACCATTGCTTGACAATGTGTTGTGTACTCATCTGTATCCAATTCTGTGGGGAACTAAGGACATGTGCATCAGTCCTAGGGATATGTGCCCCTGACATGTATACACACATTAACAAGTGTTCTGAGAGCTCCATGGAAGTAATGACATTGTGCTGCCACTGTGAAAGTGACAGTGGCAGCCCAATGTCATTTGTTCCATGGAACTGTTAGGACACATTTGTTGATGTGTGTATTCATGTCAGGGGCACATACGTCTGCACACTCACAGGTCTGCATGGAGTCCGTGGTAATCTGATCTACGTCTCATGACCTCTACATTGTGTGCCCATACCACTGTACATCCACCCGTGCTGCTCTTCTCAGCTGTAGCACAGTACAGGTCCCATATTGAGTCTGATGTCCCTTCTAATGCAAATCATTAGATAATACTCTTTCACTACTGGGCTAGCATGGTTGTTCAGGCTATAATCATGGCATATCCAGTTAGTTGCTGTCAATCAAGCCGTGTAAGGTGATGAACATGGGTAATATGTTGTACCTTGTTTATCCTGGGGGTGTGCGTGATATCCTTGGGGTCTGTATGTCAACGTGGAGAGTGGAATGGAGGATGGTTGTTGAGTCCACACACACAATTTTCCACGTCCACTGCCAGTGCAGTGCTGTGTCACTGTTCCTGTGGGGTGAGACAGAACAAAATGTGCAGTGTGGTTAGTGTCACAGGACTGATGGGGGACTTGCATGGATTGTTTGCATGCATGTGTTATACTCACAGGTGAAGTATTCCGTGATGAGCCTGTCTCTGATCTGTGTCCGTGATGAGCCTGTCTCTGATCTGTGCCCCTCTCATAGTCTCCTCCACATGCCCGATGTCCATGGCCACTTCCTGTATGGGGGGGTCCGGGATGTGCTCCAGCAGCCTGGTGTCCACTGCGATGTTGTGCAGTATTGCGCACGCCACAATGATGTCACACACCTTAGCCGGTGCATACTGCAGTGCTCCCCCAGAGTGGTCCAGACATCGGAATCTTGACTTGAGGAGCCCAAATGTCCGCTCAATAGCATTCCTGGTTCTGGCATGAGCCTGGTTGTAGCTTTCCTGGGCATGTGTTTGGGGATTGGCCAGAGGGGTCAGTAGCCAGGACTTGCATCCATAGCCAGCATCACCTGTGTAATGTGAGTGACATGGTGAAACAGGGAGCACATGTTGTGTGAATGATGTTTTGTGTGGTGGACGTAGTAGGTGTGGGTCAGGTGCATGCTGAGCAGCGTTGTGTGTACGCCTGTGTATGTGGTGTGATTTTGTTTTGTGAACTCACCCAGTAGCCATCCCCCTGTAAAGGTTCCATTCTCAAAATCTCTGTGGACTGAGGAGTTTTGTAGAATGTATGCATCATGTGTGCTGCCAGGATATTTTGCACAGACATTCATGATCCTCATGTTGCTGTCACACACCATCTGCACGTTGATGGAGTGGAAGTTCTTCCTGTTGATGAATATCTGTGCGTCACGTGCTGGGGCCTTAATCCGGACATGGGTGCAATCTATAGCACCCATGACCCTGGGCATGCCTCCCTTTGCGTAAAAGGCCTGCTTGACGTGTATCCAGTCCATGTCGGTGGTGGGAAAATGTATATAGGTACTGGCCTTGCTTTTGAGGGCTGGCAGGACCTGGGCCAGCACTCTGGAGAATGTGGCCTGTGACATGCCAGATGCGTAACCCTCAGTGGACTGGAAGGCCCCGCTTGCCATGAAGTGTATGGCACAGAGTAGTTTCTGCAGGCCAGTTAGGGCATGGTTGTGGATGTAGATGGGATCCACCTGCTCCTTGATGACCTCATACAAGGCAATGATGCTGTCAGGCCTCAACCTGTAGCGATCAATGACCTCGTCATCAGCCATTCCAAAGAGTGTGACCCTTGGGCGGTATACCCTGGGCCTTGGTGGTCGTCTATACATCCTGTGCCCTCCAGGTGGGGATGGACTCCTGTGTGGCTGCTGAGCCAGAGCCTCCTCACTTGCAACAGGTGAAGGCTGTTGATGAGGCGTTCTTGGAGTTTGCTGATGTTCCCTAGCTCTCTCCCTTGCACGCCTTCTCCTCAGTCTTCGCAACAATATGTAACCCAACATACTGTTTGCTCTCTCTATCTGTCTCTATCTGTCTCTATCTGTCTTTATCTCTCTCTCTCTCTCTCTCTATCTCTCTCTCTCCCTCCCTGAGTGGAAAACAAGCCACAAGTGAGTGTGCTGAGTTGTCCCTTTAAGTACTTGCTAGGGCGTTGTGTAGGTGTGGTGATGAGGTGAGTGCTGACCAATGGTGAGTTGTTTTTGTCCAGGTAAATGTTTGCAGGTGTGTGTGTGTTATAAGATGTGGTGTGTTGTGCTTGTTCTGTGTGTGCCATTTGCGGGCGTGCAGTTGTGGGGTGCAGGTCGCGTGTTGATGTTGCCCAGGTGAGCTTGTATTTGCAGGGTCCGCTTTGTGTGATGACCCCCATTGTTCCGTGCCATGTTGTGTTGTTGTTTTTTTGTGTGTCATTGTTCCTGTGGTGTTGGTTGTTGTTGTGTGTGTAGTGATTTGTGTTGTGTGTGCATGTTTTTGTGTTGTTTTGGCATTGCACGGGTTAATTTTCCCATTTACATGGTTGTGCGGTAAGCCTTTTGTGTGTTTTCCTCTGTAACGGGTGTTTCGTTTTGGCCGTTAAGTGTCTAACGTGTGTGAGAAGTGGGTCTTAACTTTTAGCCGTTAGGTGTGTCTTTTTTTCAGCCGTTATCAGTACCGCAAGCCTTTGAATAGCTCTGGGGTATGTTGTTCCATGCGTCTGAATGCACGTAAGTGTATCGGCCGTAAGGATTCTACAACTGCCGTTAGCTGTTGTTTAGACGGATCTTTGAATTGCAACATGACACTTAACGCACCCGTTAGTGATTTTTTTGGTTAACGGCTGCCTTTAAATCGAGCCCTGGGTGTATAGGAAACCTGATGGCAGCAAAAAACCCCCGTAGTATAAGGAGTGCACCTTATCCGCCAGATTTATATATTCAGTTGCCTTCATTACACTTTAATGGCCTCCTTTTTAGTGTTGTACTTCTGGGGGTACTATATTGAAGATCTGAGCGAGCATTCATTTCATCACGGATGAGTAACCTACAGATCTTCACAGGCTGTTTCACTACAATTCACATGTGTCTTATCTTGATCATGTCTGGATGATAATGATACAGTTGTACTGCAATAACCACTAGAGGACAACAAGTTGATCACTCTTGGTAAAGGACATAATTGAGGTAAGGAAGGGCTTCTCTTCCACTGTCTAGCCTCTCTTTATGATGTTCATGTTTGTTAAAGGTGTGTCTACTAGATAATATGACCAAACGTCCCTAGAAAACAAGACATATCTGATCTGGAGACCGGATTCCTGATCACATTATCTAAGAGATGAGCAAATAAACCAGATAAATCATAAATACAGGTAAAACAGATGAGGAGGGGCCCTTCCCTCCTCTAGTTACGTCCTTTACCAAGAATGAGCAACCCATGGCTCTCCAGTGTTCTTGTCACATTATCTGACTGGTGATTTCTTGTCTCTCTCTTTCTTAACTTCCCAGTCTTCTGTCCCTCTCTCTTCATATCCTACTTACTGATATCATCATATCTTCTTACTACCCATCTCCTCTCACACCCCTTCTTCTTCTCTCTTCATACCCCTCCTTACTGATATCATCATGTTTTCTTACTACCCATCTCCTCTCACACCCCTTCTTCTTCTCTCTTCATACCCCTACTTACTGATATCAACATGTCCTCTTACTACCCATCTCCTATCATACCCCTTCTTCTTCTCTCTTCATACCCCTTCTTACTGATCTCACCATGTCCTCTTACTACCCAACTCCTCTCACACCCCTTCTTCTCTCTTCATACCCCTCCTTACTGATCTCAACATGTCCTCTTACTACCCATCTCCTCTCACACCCCTTCATCTTCTCGCTTCATACCCCTCCTTACTGATATCACCTTGTCCTCTTACTACCCATCTCCAATCACAACCCTTCTTCTTCTCTCTCCATACCTCTCCTTACTGATATCACCATGTCTTCTTACTACCCATCTCCTCTCACACCCCTTCTTCTTCTCTCTTCATACCCCTCCATACTGATATCACCATGTCTTCTTACTACCCATCTCCTATCACACCCCTTCTTCTTCTCTCTTCATACCTCTCCTTACTGATATCACCATGTCTTCTTACTACCCATCTCCTATCACACCCCTTCTTCTTCTCTCTTCATACCCCTCCATACTGATATCACCATGTCTTCTTACTACCCATCTCCTCTCACACCCCTTCTTCTTCTCTCTTCATACCCCTCCTTACTGATCTCACCATGTCCTCTTACTACCCATCTCCTCTCACACCCCTTCTTCTTCTCTCTTCATACCCCTCCTTACTGATATCACCATGTCCTCTTACTACCCATCTCCTCTCACACCCCTTCTTCTTCTCTCTTCATACCCCTACTTACTGATCTCACCATGTCCTCTTACTACCCAACTCCTCTCACACCCCTTCTTCTCTCTTCATACCCCTACTTACTGATATCACCATGTCCTCTTACTACCCATCATCTCTCACACCCCTTTGTCTTCTCGCTTCATACCTCTCCTTACTGATACCACCATGTCCTCTTACTACCCATCTCCTCTCACACCCCTTCTTCTTCTCTCTTCATACTTCTCCTTACTGATATCACCATGTCTTCTTACTACCCATCTCCTCTCACACCCCTTCTTCTTCTCTCTTCATACCCCTCCTTTCTGATCTCAACATGTCCTCTTACTACCCTTCTCCTCTCACACCCCTTCTTCTTCTCTCTTTATACCTCTCCTTACGGATCTCACCATGTCCTCTTACTACCCATCTCCTATCACACCCCTTCTTCTTCTCTCTTCATACCCCTCCTTACTGATCTCAACATGTCCTCTTACTACCCATCTCCTCTCACACCCCTTCTTCTTCTCTCTTCATACCTCTCCTTACTGATATCACCATGTCCTCTTACTACCCATCTCCTCTCACACCCCTTCTTCTTCTCTCTTCATATCCCTTCTTACTGATATCACCTTGTCCTCTTACTACCCATCTCCTCTCACACCCCTTCTTCTTCTCTCTTCATACCTCTCCTTACTGATCTCACCATGTTCTCTTACTACCCATCTCCTCTCACAACCCTTCTTCTTCTCTCTTCATACTTCTCCTTACTGATATCACCATGTCCTCTTACTACCCATCTCCTCTCACACCCCTTCTTCTTCTCTCTTCATACCTCTCCTTACTGATATCACCATGTCCTCTTACTACCCATCTCCTCTCACACCCTTTCTTCTTCTCTCTTCATACTTCTCCTTACTGATATCACCATGTCCTCTTACTACCCTTCTCCTCTCACACCCCTTCTTCTTCTCTCTTCATACCCCTCCTTACTAACCTCAACATGTCCTCTTACTACCCATCTCCCATCACACCCCTTCTTCTTCTCGCTTCATACCCCTCCTTACTGATATCACCATGTCCTCTTACTACCCATCTCCTCTCACACCCCTTCTTCTTCTCTCTTCATACCTCTCCTTATTGATCTTACCATGTCCTCTTACTACCCATCTCCTATCACACCCCCTCGCCTCTCATTATAGCTCTTCTCTCCTCTTTATCCCCTCTTTTCCCCTTTTACTCCTCTTCCACTATTTGTTGTCTCCTCTTTGCCCTCCACATAACATCGTCCTCATCTCATCTCTTCTATAAAGTCTTTAGATTTTAAAGTATTGTAAATGTTCAGAAACTGTTGGTTATGGTGGGTATGAGAGAGTGGAGACCCCAATACTCTTCCCTGGAGCCCATTCATGTCTTGTTAGTGAATTGTACTACCACACAATTATTACATGTTCTACAGGTCTTGTCTTACCGTGTGATTCCCTACTGCTCTCATCTAATACACTGCTGAGCTGACTGATTTTCTATTTTATAATTATACTTCGTCCCTGTTACTTCTAGGGGAAACATATCCTAACATGATCATGTTTTCCATATGAAAATCATATAAATCAGTATAAAACATTAGGATATGGATCCTAACATGATCATGTTTTCCATATAAACTGGATGTTCACTGGGAGCTGTGGTCTACATGGTCAAATCTCTGGCACTGGACTTTGTTAAAATAACACAGGGAAATGATTACAGTACATTGAAACTGCAGTTCACAGCATATGTATTCAGATTTCATTTACCAGTAAATATAACATTGTAACACACTGTGTTTTATCTGTCAGTAATTATAGTTTACGCTATATATTTATAACACAGAGCTGCCTCAAGTATAGATCAATGGGCCTTAAGTTAGAACCAAAAAAATGGCAAGATTTGTAACAGAGTAACACAATAACACAATAATAACACAGTAACACACTAGCATAGTAACATTGTAACACAGAAATATATCATAGTAACACATTGATACAATGACATAGCAACACAGAAACATATAAAGACAGTAACAGTTTAGCATAGTGACATAATGCACAGTGACAGCAACACAGAAATACAGTAAAATAGTAACACAGTATCACAGTAATGCAAGAACATAGTAACATAGTAACACAGTAACATAGTGATACAGTAACATAGTAACATAGTAATATAGAGATACAGTAACATAGTAATACAGTAACACAGTAACATAGTAATACAGTAACATAGAGATACAGTAACATAGAGATACAGTAACATAGTGATACAGTAACATAGAGATACAGTAATATAGTAATACAGAAACACAGTAATACAGTAACATAGTAATACATTAATATAGTAATACAGTAACATAGTAATACAGTATCACAGTAATGCAAGAACATAGTAACATAGTAATACAGTAACATAGTGATACAGTAACACAGTAATACAGTAATATAGTAATACAGTAACATAGTAACAGAGTAACACAGTAATACAGTAATATAGTGATACAGTAACATAGTAACAGAGTAACACAGTAATATAGTAACACGGTAACACAGTAACACGGCAACATAGTAACACAGTAACAGAGTAACACAATAATAACACAGTAACACAATAGCATAGTAACATTGTAACACAGAAATGTATCATAGTAACACATTGACACAATGACATAGCAACACAGAAACATATAAAGACAGTAACAGTTTAGCATAGTGACATAATGCACAGTGACAGCAACACAGAAATACAGTAAAATAGTAACACGGTGTCACAGTAATGCAAGAACATAGTAACATAGTAACACAGTAACATAGTGATACAGTAACATAGTAATACAGTAATATAGTAACATAGTAATACAGTAACATAGAGATACAGTAACATAGTAATACAGTAACACAGTAACATAGTAATACAGTAACATAGAGATACAGTAACATAGTGATACAGTAACATAGAGATACAGTAATATAGTAATACAGAAACACAGTAACATAGTAATACAGTAACATAGTAATACATTAATATAGTAATACAGTAACATAGTAATACAGTAACATAGTAATACAGTATCACAGTAATGCAAGAACATAGTAACATGGTAATACAGTAACATAGTGATACAGTAACACAGTAATACAGTAATATAGTAATACAGTAACATAGTAACAGAGTAACACAGTAATACAGTAATATAGTGATACAGTAACATAGTAACAGAGTAACACAGTAATATAGTAACACGGTAACACAGTAACACGGCAACATAGTAACACAGTAACACAGTAACTTAGTGACATAGTAATACAGTAATACAGTAAAATACTAATGCAGTACCATAGTAATACAATAACATAGTAAAACAGTAGCACAGTAACATAGTAACATAGTAACACAGTAACATAGTGATACAGTAACATAGTAATACAGTAACATAGTAATGCAGTAACATAGAGATACAGTAACATAGTAATACAGTAACACAGTAACATAGTAATACAGTAACATAGAGATACAGTAACATAGTGATACAGTAACATAGAGATACAGTAATATAGTAATACAGAAACACAGTAACATAGTAATACATTAATATAGTAATACAGTAACATAGTAATACAGTAACATAGTAATACAGTATCACAGTAATGCAAGAACATAGTAACATAGTAATACAGTAACATAGTGATACAGTAACACAGTAATACAGTAATATAGTAATACAGTAACATAGTAACAGAGTAACACAGTAATACAGTAATATAGTGATACAGTAACATAGTAACAGAGTAACACAGTAATATAGTAACACGGTAACACAGTAACACGGCAACATAGTAACACAGTAACACAGTAACTTAGTGACATAGTAATACAGTAATACAGTAAAATACTAATGCAGTACCATAGTAATACAATAACATAGTAAAACAGTAGCACAGTAACATAGTAACATAGTAACACAGTAACATAGTGATACAGTAACATAGTAACACCGTAACATAGTAACATAGTAATACAGTAACATAGAGATACAGTAACATAGTAATACAGTAACACAGTAACATAGTAATACAGTAACATAGAGATACAGTAACATAGTGATACAGTAACATAGAGATACAGTAATATAGTAATACAGAAACACAGTAACATAGTAATACAGTAACATAGTAATACATTAATATAGTAATACAGTAATATAGTAATACAGTAACATAGTAATATAGTATCACAGTAATGCAAGAACATAGTAACCTAGTAATACAGTAACATAGTGATACAGTAACACAGTAATATAGTAATACAGTAACATAGTAACAGAGTAACACAGTAATACAGTAATATAGTGATACAGTAACATAGTAACAGAGTAACACAGTAATATAGTAACACGGTAACACAGTAACACGGCAACATAGTAACACAGTAACTTAGTGACATAGTAATACAGTAATACAGTAAAATACTAATGCAGTACCATAGTAATACAATAACATAGTAAAACAGTAGCACAGTAACATAGTAACACCGATATATATATCATAGTAACACATAGTAACAGTAGCACAGTAACATAGTGATACAGTAACATAGTAACATAGTAATACAGTAATACAGTAACACAGTAATACTGTAATATAGTAACATAGTGATACAGTAACATAGTAACATTGTAACACAGTAACATAGTACATAGTATAACAGCAGCACAGTAACATAGTAATACAGTAACATAGTAATACAGTAACAGTAACATAGTAACACAGTAACAGTAACATAGTAATACAGTAACATAGTACATAGTATAAGAGCAGCACAGTAACATAGTAACACGGTAACATAGTAACACAGTAATATAGTAATACAGTAATATAGTAACATAATAACACAGTAACATAGTAACACGGTAACATAGTAACACAGTAATATAGTAATATAGTAACACAGTAACAGTATCACTGTAACATAGTAACACAGTAACACAGTAAGTAGTAAAGCAGTAACACTGTAACATAGTAACACAGAAAACATAGTAAGACTGTACTATGGTGACACAGTAACATTATAGCACATTAACACAGTATTTTAACAACACAGTATCACTGTAATAATGTAACATCGGAAATAAATAAAATTATAATTATGATTCTACAACTGGAGTTATAAAGAAAGAGTCTTTAAAATTGCCACAAGTTGACAAGGAAGATGTATAAACATTTAATTACATTTTAGAGTGGTCTTGTCTAATAAGAATTGTGTAGTGTATTTATATAGAAATTCACTAAGTGTGCCAAAAATAAAGGCAGTTTTAGTGATTAAATGTTAACGGCGGTATAATCTGTCCGTAATGAAACTATAGATTCACAGCTTTGTATTAAAAAAATATTATCAGTTATTCATTTTCTGTGAATTATATCAGCGTATTAACAGGAAAATCAGATAGACATATTTATAAACTTTACTTTACTTGACTGAGAACCTTGATTTATAATAACATTATAATATAGTAACACAGTAACAAAGTAACACTGTAATATAGTGACATAGTAACACTGTAGCATAATAACGCTGTAATATAGTGAAATAGTAACACTGTAGCATAATAACGCTGTAATATAGTGACACAGTAAAATAGTGACACAGTAACATAGTAACACTGTAACACAGTAATACAGTAACATAGTGACACAATAACATAGTAACACTGTAATATAGTAACATAGTAACTCTGCAACATAGTAACACAGTAACATAGTGACACAGTTACATAGTAACACAGTAACACAGTAACATGGTGACATTGTAATACAGTAACATAGTGACACAGTTACATAGTTACACAGTAATATAGTATCACAGTAACATAGTGACATTGTAACACAGTAATATAGTAACACAGTAACATAGTAACCCAGTAATATAGTAACATAGTAACATAGTAACTCTGTAACATAGTAAAATAGTAACTCTGTAACATAGTAAAACAGTAACATAGTGACACAGTTACATAGTTACACAGTAATGTAGTAACATAGTGACATAGTAATACAGTAACATAGTGACACAGCTACATATTTATCCAGTAATATAGTAACACAGTAACATAGTAACACAGTAACATAGTAACACAGTAATATAGTAACACAGTAATACAGCAACATAGTAACACTGTAACATAATAACTCTGTAACATAGTAAAACAGTAACATAGTGACACAGTTACATAGTTACACAGTAATGTAGTAACATAGTGACATAGTAATACAGTAACATAGTGACACAGTTACATAGTTATCCAGTAATATAGTAACACAGTAATATAGTAACACAGTAACACAGTAATATAGTAACACAGTAATATAGTAACACAGTAACATAGTGACACAATAACATAGTAACACAGTAATATAGTAACACAGTAACATAGTAACACAGTAACACAGTAATATAGTAACACAGTAACATAGAAATATAGTAACACAGTAACATAGTAACACAGTAACACAGTAATATAGTAACACAGTAATATAGTAACATAATGACACAATAACATAGTAACACTGTAAATAGTAACATAGTAACTCTGTAACATAGTAAAACAGTAACATAGTAATACAGTAACATAGTAACATAGTAATACAGTAACATAGAGATACAGTAACATAGTAATACAGTAACATAGTGACACAGTTACATAGTTACACAGTAATGTAGTAACATAGTGACATAGTAATACAGTAACATAGTGACACAGTTACATAGTTATCCAGTAATATAGTAACACAGTAATATAGTAACACAGTAACATAGTGACACAATAACATAGTAACACAGTAATATAGTAACACAGTAACATAGTAACACAGTAACACAGTAATATAGTAACACAGTAATATAGTAACACAGTAACATAGTGACACAATAACATAGTAACACAGTAACATAGTAACACAGTAACACAGTAATATAGTAACACAGTAATATAGTAACATAATGACACAATAACATAGTGACACAGTTACATAGTTACACAGTAATATAGTAACACAGTAACATAGTGACATTGTACCACAGTAATATAGTAACACAGTAACAGTAACATAGTAACACAGTAACATAGTATCACAGTAACATAATAACAAAGGAACACAGTAATAAAGTAGAGTAGCAACATACAAATATAATAACACAAAAAATAGCAACATACTATGCCATATCACACCTGTTGATCCAGAGGAAGGCATAAAAATGCTGTTGAAGCCATTTTCAATTTAGCCACAAGTGGGTAAAAAATTCCTTCTTGACTCGAAAAGGCAGTAGATATTTCCCTGGATCAACATCCTATCTGTCATAATTCTCACTGATGTTCTGCGCTAGATAGACAGGTATCCATAACTGCAGGATGTTTGTATTAAACACGTTACAGTATGTACAACACAGCGTGTAATGAACAGAATTCCATAACTTCACTGTCTTCTGTGATGTAGACAAGTCCCGTTTGGATAGTCTCTCTCTGTAACTAAGATCCTGCAATCCCCTCATCAGTTTTATTACATATCTCTGCATTTTTTTGAGATATTATAAGAAAATCCACCTAAAATGCTCGCTAAAATGAAGATTTGTGTTTCTAACAGTGATTATTAGTGATGAGCGAGCACCCCAATGCTCGGGTGTTCGGGTGCTCTGACCGAGCACCCCCGGAGGCTCGAGAGCTCGGCCGATCACCCGAGCCCCATTGAAGTCAATGGGAGGACTCGAGCATTACACCAGGCACCCCCTGCTCTGATGAGGGGAGGGTGCCTGGTCCATAGGAAAAGGGCAGAAAATGATGGAAACACCACAGAAATGGTTCAGGGACAGCATAGGGAGGATGTCTGGATGCATCTTGGACTCCAACATCGCTGCTGGGAACGATCTTTCGCCCGTAGTACGCCATTTTTACAGACTGACCGTAAAACACACAAAAAGGAAGATAAAAACGACTTTAGGCGAAAAATTGTTACCAAACAGTATTTGCTGTATATTTACTTGTATATCATCTGCAAATTCTCCCAAAAATTTCCTCGATTTTTCTGAAGTGAGGCCATGATTAAGAGGGAAACGTGCGCAGAGGCAAATTCTCCCAAAAATGTCCTTGATTTTTCTGAACTGAGGCCATGATTAAGAGGGAAACGTGCCCAGAGGCAAATTCTCCCAAAAATTTCCTCGATTTTTCTGAACTGGGGCCATGATTAAGAAAGAAACGTGCGCTGAGCCGACCATCTAAAACATTATGGGTGAGGGTCTGCTGCGGAGCTGACCATCCTAAACATTATATGCGAAGGCCCGCTAGTGAGCTGACGCTATAAAACATTATATGAGAGGGCCCACTAGAGAGCTGACCCAATAAAACATTATATGAGAAGGCCCGCTGGTGAGCTGACCTATACAAAAATTGTCAAACAGGGCCCGCTGGTGAGCTGGCCTTATATATAAAAATTATATCACAGGGCCCGCTGGTGAGCTGGCCCTATATAAAAATTATATCACAGGGCATATGGAAGAGGAGGAGGAGGATGAGAAGATTAAGAGTCAACCATATACCCATTTTTTGGGTGGAAGGGGTGAATGGGAATACAGAGTATTCCCATCATTGTAAATAACATATATAAAGTGAGTTTATGTTCCCCCGGGGCTTTCCTCCAGTGGAGTGGAGAAGTCAGGGGAAATCCAGGCCTTGTTCATTTTTATAAGTGTCAACCTATCAGCATTGTCGGTGGAGAGGCGGATACGCTTATCTGTTATGATGCCACCAGCAGCACTAAATACCCGCTCAGACAGAACGCTGGCGGCAGGGCAGGCCAGCACCTCCAAGGCGTAGAGTGCCAGTCCATACCACGTGTCCAGCTTGGACACCCAGTAGTTGTAAGGCACAGAGGGATCATTGAGGACGCTGACACGGTCTGCTACGTACTCCTTCACCATCTTCCAAAACTTTTCCCTCCTTGTGACACTAGGCTGCGCATCAGGGTGAGGGTGCTGGCGGGGTGTCATGAAGGTGTCCCACGCCTTGGAGAGTGTTGCCCTGCCTTTGTCGGAACTGCTGTGTGCTCCCCTTTTCTCCCCTTCTCGGTTGGCCAAGGTAGCACGTACTCTGCCACCAGCGTTGTCAGATGGAAAATTTTGGAGCAATTTTTCGACAAGAACCTTCTGGTATTGCACCATTTTGCTTGTCCTCTCCACCGGAGGAATGAGAGATGAGAAATTCTCTTTGTAGCGGGGGTCCAGAAGGGTGAACACCCAGTAATCCGTGTTGTTTAAAATGCGTGTAAAGCGTGGGTCACGGGAAAGGCAGCCTAACATAAAGTCAGCCATGTGTGCCAGAGTACCAACAGGCAAGATTTCGCTGTCCTCACCAGGAGGATGACTCTCAATCTCCTCATCCTCTTCCTCCTCTTCTGCCCACCCACGCTGAAGAGATGGAACTAAAGTTCCATGGCTACCCTCTGTAGCGGAGGCAACCGTGTCTTCCTCCTCCTCCTCCTCCTCCTCCGCCTCCTCCAATTGTCGCTGAGAAGACGAAGTGAGGGTGCTCTGGCTATCACCTTGTGTAAGCTCTTCCTCCCGCATTTCCACCTCTTCCACATGCAAAGCGTCAGTTTTAATTGTGAGCAGCGAGCGTTTCAGTAGACACAGAAGTGGGATGGTTACACTGATAATAGCGTTATCGCCGCTCACCATCTGTGTCGATTCCTCAAAATTGCGTAAAACCTCACAGAGGTCTGACATCCATTCCCACTCCTCACTTCTGATTACAGGAAGTTGAACGGAGAGGCGACGACCGTGTAACAGCTGGTACTCCACTACTGCCCTCTGCTGCTCACAAAGCCGGGCCAACATGTGGAAGGTGGAGTTCCAGCGCGTGCTCACGTCACACAGCAGCCGGTGAGCTGGCAATTGTAAGCGCTGCTGCAGCTTCAACAGGCCGGCTGAAGCTGTAGATGACTTACGGAAATGTGCACATACGCGGCGCACCTTGGTCAAGAGATCATGCACATTGGGGTAGGTTTTTAGAAATCGCTGAACCACTAAATTAAATACATGCGCTAGGCATGGTACGTGTGTGAGCTTGCCGAGCTCCAAAGCCGCCACCAAGTTACGCCCATTATCACACACAACCATGCCTGGTTGCAGGTTGAGTGGCGAGAGCCACTGCTCGGTCTGGTGACTAATCCCCTGCAACAGCTCTGAGGCCGTGTGCTGTTTGTCCCCAAGGCAGATCAGCTTCAGCACGGCCTGTTGACGCTTCCCCACTGCAGTGCTACACTGCTTCCAGCTACCGGCTGATGGGTGAGTGGCGCTGCGTGCAGAGAATTCGGAGGTGGAAACGGCGGAGGAGGAGCCAATAACGTAGGTGCTGGCGGAAACCCTGATGGAGGTAGGGCCCGCAATCCTCGGCGTGGGTAGCACCCGTGCCATCCCAGGGTCCGAGTCGCTCCCAGCCTCCACGACATTCACCCAGTTTGCCGTCAGTGAAATGTAGCGTCCCTGGCCACAAGCACTTGTCCATGTGTCAGTCGTTAAGTGGACCTTCCCAGTAACTGCGTTGGTCAGGGCACGGGTGATGTTACGGGACACATGGTGGTGTAATGCGGCGACACACACTGAATGGAATATGTGACTTTGATATTTTACAGTTTGAAGACTTAACAGTATTTCTTCCTATTCTGCAACTGTGCACAGTACACAGAATGTGCTGCTAAACTGCGGTGACGCACACTGAATGGAATATGTGACTTTGATATTTTACAGTTTGAAGACTTAACAGTATTTCTTCCTATCCTGCAACTGTGCACAGTACACAGAATGTGCTGCTAGACTGCGGCGACGCACACTGAATGGAATATGTGACTTTGATATTTTACAGTTTGAAGACTTAACAGTATTTCTTCCTATTCTGCAACTGTGCACAGTACACAGAATGTGCTGCTAGACTGCGGCGACGCACACTGAATGGAATATGTGACTTTGATATTTTACAGTTTGAAGACTTAACAGTATTTCTTCCTATTCTGCAACTGTGCACAGTACACAGAATGTGCTGCTAGACTGCGGCGACGCACACTGAATGGAATATGTGACTTTGATATTTTACAGTTTGAAGACTTAACAGTATTTCTTCCTATTCTGCAACTGTGCACAGTACACAGAATGTGCTGCTAAACTGCGGTGACGCACACTGAATGGAATATGTGACTTTGAAATTTTACAGTTTGAAGACTTAACAGTATTTCTTCCTATTCTGCAACTGTGCACAGTACACAGAATGTGCTGCTAGACTACGGCGACGCACACTGAATGGAATATGTGACTTTGATATTTTACAGTTTGAAGACTTAATAGTATTTCTTCCTATTCTGCAACTGTGCACAGTACACAGAATGTGCTGCTAAACTGCGGTGACGCACACTGAATGGAATATGTGACTGATATTTTACAGTTTGAACACTTAACAGAATGTGCTTTAATCTGCAACTTTGCACACTAAACAGAATGTGCTCTAATCTGCAACTGTGCACACTAAACAGAATGTGCTCTAATCTGCAACTTTGCACACTAAACAGAATGTGCTCTAATCTGCAACTTTGCACACTAAACAGAATGTGCTCTAATCTGCAACTTTGCACACTAAACAGAATATATGAATTTTTTTTTTTTTTTTTTTTTTTCCCCCCACACAAAATAAACTGCTGCCCCCACACACAGTAGTCCTAAAAAGGACTTTTGGGTCTTTTTTTTAACAAATTTGCTTGTCTTCTCCCTACACTGACTTTCCCTTCCTATCCTCATCTCTCCCTGGCTAAGACTGAGCCGAACTCGCTGGTCAGGTGCTATACAGCACCCGACCACGGGTTCTGGCCAGCCAATCAGTGTAATGCCAGCAGCCAACATGGCTGCTGGCATTACACTGATGTCAGAGCCTCCCTGCACGTTTATTGGCTGCGCAGCAGCCGCGAAACGTGCGGGGAGGAGACCCGAACATGGCGGGCGAACACATGCGGTACTCGTACGAGTACCGCCATGTGCCGAGCAGAGCGATGCTCGAGCCGATCCGAGCATCGGCCGAGCATGCTCGCTCAACACTAGTGATTATCCAATTTGTGACTTAAAGAGACAGTAATGTTTAGATGTTAAGGGAAGGTCCATTCTTCAACATTGTTTTTTTATAAGAAGTGTACCTTTCTAACTGTCCATAACATTCTTGTCTTCATTTTATTTTATTTTAAAGTGTCCACCTCTGGCCCCTTTTCCATATGTCAAGATGCCCCCCCTGGTCTCTTGACCAGACAGATCACAAGGAGGAACAATTTCCTGTCTCTCAGTGTAAGGAAAACCCTGCCCCCCGCCCGTGACAAAGGAGGGCAGGTTTTTCCTTATGGAGACAGAAGATTGTCCCTTGTTGTGATCCATCCTAACCTGCATTGGGACACAGAGTTAAGATAATTAGGGAAGGGGGACACAACGTTATAGATAGTTAGAAAGGGCTCAGTTTAATAGGTCATACACATAAGAGCGTGCAACCACTTCTTGCTTTAACCATGTCGCCAGGATAAAAATGGCAACCTGAGAATTGCAGTGTATGAAAGTGTGAGATTCTCAGGTTGTGCTATGAAACGTTGCAATCTAGTGTCATTAGAAGGGAAATGCAAAATACACCATCACATCCAGCGATACCTCAATCATGCCCCATGAATGGAGAAGATCTCCAAACTGAGTGGTGCCTGCGGCCGATATTTCCTGAGACTATATGGGGCACCATTAGAGAGCTTCTGACTGCATCCTGTTGTGGATATACATAGACTCCATGTTTGTGTGTGGGGGGGTGCCTACACGTTCCAACTTAAGCTGCACTCACTTTTAAAAGGTCACACGCTCTCTCTCCCTGCCTCTGCGTGTTCCGCTCTGTCAGTCTGCACACAAAGAGAGAGAGAGGGCGAGACAGCCCAGAGCAGAGCTCATCAACACATGGGGCTGATGCCCTGCTCGGGTGATAAGAGGTTTCTAAGAGTGCAGCTTAAAGGAATAGTAATACTTTGTTTTGTCTTTATTTTATTTTGTAGGCATTAAAAAAACATGAAGAATGATATAAGTCTTATCTCTCAAACCTTTATGGTTCGAGAGATATTCACAAGCAAAGTTTCCCCTCCTGCCCCTTTTACCTAGTGTAAGCCATCTCTTCTCAGATGTGGAATCCAGTCCATAGACCAGACAGATAACAGCAGGGGACAATCTTCTTCCTATGAGAACAATGAAAGCCCTGTCCCCATATCTTAATTGAAGATTGTCCCTCTCTGCAGTCTACCTGGGCACCTCCCTTCTGATCTGGCTGAGCAGTGTTACATCAGTAAAAGGGGACGGGAGGGGGACACTTTGTCATTGAATTACTCTGGAACTACAACTCTGACAGAATTGAAATAATACTCTCCAAAGTCCAAATACTATGATGATTAATTAGAGCTGCTTTTATTATGAAACATTACTATCCCTTTAAGTTGGAACTTTCAGATAATAGCCAGTCGCCATGCAATCATTAAATACATGGTGACTAGCTTGAAAATAGATGTCTTACCATAAAAAAATACGTGTGTCTAAAGTAATCCGTCCCATTTGGAGACCGGAACTGAGGCTAGAGTGCAGACATCTAGTCTGTGCGGATGCACCGTCAGTCCTGGTCTCCACAGAGTAGACGGATTTGCACCATATGGTCACCGGAAGGGACTGACAGCACAGGCTCCCAGACCGCACTAACCTGCCCGTCAGTCCCGAAACGGGATGGATTCCTTTAGACACATGTATTTGTTTATGGTAAGACATCTATTTTCAAGCTAGTTGCCATGTATTTAATGAATGCATTGCGACTGGCTATTATCTGGAAGTTCCGCTTTAAGTTGGAATGTGTACGTATAGACACAACAGGATGCAGTCAGAAACTCTCTAATGGTGTCCCATATAGTCTCAGGCAATATCGGCAGCAGGCACCACTCAATCTGGACATCTTCCCCTTACATGGCGCATGATTGAGGTATCGCTGGATGTGATGGTGTATTTTTCCTTTCCCTTCTACTGACATTGGATTGCGACGTTTGGTGGAGCAGCCTGAGAATCAGGTCACCATTTTTATCCTGGTGACATGGTTAAAGCAAGACGTGTTTACAAGTTCTTTTGCGTGCGACCTTTTAAAAGGATCCCGTTAGAAAGGAACACTTTGTTATAAAAAAGTATAATGAAGAATCGACATTGCCTTAAAATCTAAATGTTACTATCTCTTTAAGCACATTGGCCTGTTACATACAACTGCAGTTCCACTTGAAAGAAAAACAGTTTTGGGATATAACGACATCACCCCCAGCAATGGGATTAACATTGTTTTACCAGCAAAAACAGCCCTCTAACAAATATCGATTTTTTTCTTTATAAACACATTTTTACTCCTTACTCAGAGACGAGCTGTTTTGTGCCCTTGTGCATGTGTCCAGGACCTGACCTGTCAATATCTTCTCCTTTCAGGTAAAATTGTCGCGGATCAGGATCTCTGTGAAATCTGTGCGTTTGCCGCTTGCTCTGGATGTTGAAGTCTCTTCGTCAGGTCTCCATGATGGCACCAAACCTGGTCTCTTCTCTCTCCTTCTCCAGAACCAGCCGAATCAAGGAAGTTAATGTGGCGCAATTCTAGCGCAAACCAGTGGTTCATAGCAGATGAAAATTCACAGTTATTTAAATTGTGCTTTTAACCCATTGAGGTCTCCCTCCTGGCATTCAGTGAGTTAAATGGACCATTTTAATCAGTGGGTGTTTTACCATTATTGTCCAGTTGACTGATCCTAGAACTGCACTACTTTAGCTTTCATGAATATGGCTCGGAGCATTGCTGCTTTTAAACCTCGTTTTTTTTCAATCCTAATTTTACAAGAGTAAATCCTGCCGCCCCTCCACAGACAGCCCACAGATCTGCCAAATAAATTTCAATGAAAACATATATTTGTGTGATCTATGGATATGCAGTTTCCTTCTTGCCTTGTTAATTTATACAGTAAAAGATTTTCTTTGTGTTGTCTGCCCAAAAGAAACAAAATAAATGTGTAGTTTACACCAAAGTTGTCAACATTATGGCCTGAGGGGTACATCCCAGACTGTGAAATCCTACAAAACGTAATAATCTGAGATTTAGCAATCAGTCAGACATCTAGGCTTGGAGTCAATTGTCCCTGACTGCAATAAGGGAAACAAACCCAAACACAGTTCGCTTCCAGTGCTCAATATTTTCAAATGTAAAGCATTCACTTATATGAGTTAATCATCAGTAGAACTCACCGCTTATATAGCTGTTTTGCCGGTCCGGTGCTACCCCCAATAGTCTCGGCCACAGACTTTGACAAACTCGACAACACAGATAAGGGGTGCAACACGGTCCGGCAGAAATCACAACAGCCAACTCCTGCTCCGCAGTTCCATAAAACGTTCTTTATTGGATACAAAGTCATATAAAAGACAAATCTTTTGCCAACAAGCAAGGCAAATCCCATATAAACATGCACTTGATGCTCTCACCACCTAACGCGTTTCATGCTATCGCACTTAATCATGCAATAAGGGAAAGCCGACGGTATATTTTCAAGTGTGGTAAGCTATTCATTTACCTGCACCGTGAAAAAATACTGCCAAAAAAAACCAGACATGTTGGGTGCTAAATTTTGTGCCCGTTTGCATCCATTTGAACACACTACAAAGAGTAGGCATCTGCAATTCAGTTCCATGCGTTCGGTAGAAACATGCATTAAGGGACCAGAGGGGTAACTAGATGCCACAGGCCCTGGTGCAAGAATTGCCATGGGTCCCCCCGACCACATTGGCCCCCCTCAACTACATTGGCCACCTCCACATTGCCCCTTCCACAATGCCCCTCGTTCTCCACAGTGACCCTTCATCTCCACAATGCCCCTCTTTCTCCATATTGCCCCTTCAACAATGCCCCCATCACAATGCCCCTCATTCTCCACAATGCCCCTTCCACATTGCCCCTCTTTCTCCACAATGCCCCATCTCCATATTGCCCCTCAATCTCCATAATGCCCCTTCCACAATGCCCCCATCACAATGCCCCTTCCACTATGCCCCACATTCTCCACAATGCCCCATCACAATGCCCCTCATTCTCCACAATGCCCCATCACAATGCCCCTCATTCTCCACAATGCCCCTTACACAGTGCCCCTCATTCTCCACAATGCCCCTTCCACAATGCCCCTCATTCCCCACAATGCCCCTCATTCTCCACAATGCCCCTACTGATGCCCCCCTCCTCCTGCCTCGAGTCCCTGGTGGTCTAGCGGTGAGTCAATCTCCCGCGCGGTTCTTAGTAATGCAGAGCGCTGGGAGATTATGTCATCTCTCTGCATTACTAGAGCGCCGGCCGCCGGGAGATCAGCTGTGCTGCGGGCGTGTGGTGAGGGGGTCGCAGGGGGCGGCCGGGCCCCTGAGAGTGACGGGCCTGGTCGCAGGTGCGACCCCTATTGTTACGCCACTGTAAGGGACCAACTTTAATGTCTGAAAATCTGCACCCACTACTTTTGGGCGCAGAGTCCCCTAAAGCATGTTTATATCTGATGACACGGGAATTGAAAGAATACGAAAGCAGCGTATTTATTCCGGTAAGATTTGTATGAGGTAACACCGGGGAAGAAAATCAGCAAGACAGCAGTGGCACTTTAAGGTCTTTCACACACACAGAATAGGTGTTTGGTATGCCGGACGGAAGTAGACTGATGAATTAAATCTGTGCAGCTGGAAGGGAAGGGCTGGTCTGGGGGGGCAAGGGGGCAATTGCCCCCCCAGGCTGGTCATGAATTTGGGCCAGTGGGCCACTGCCTCACTCAATTTCCCATTTTCTTCTGCAAACAGAGTAAAACAGAATTTAAGGAGCTACACGAGTATTGTAGCTCCATTTCGATTGTAAGTTCTGTGGTATCACTAGTGCAGATCCATTTCAGTTGTCATCTCTGTGATATCAATTGTATACTATTATTTCCGTTATAAGCTCTGAGGTATCACTTGACTTAATCCATCTGAGTCACAAAGAGAGACTAGCCAAACTGGGTTTGTTTACATTAGAGAAGAGACGTATAAGGGGGGATATGATTACTATTTACACTTATATTAGAGACTAGCAACATGGGACAGCGTTGCCCGTCATGTTATGACCATTGGGCGCACGTGTTTGAAATGCAGACACACTGATAAACACAGACATATGCAGCATACAGGCAGACACATACCATACATCCCAAGTGTCCCTCTTTAGGAGGGACAGTCCCTCTTTGAGGGCCAAATCCCTCTGTCCCTCTTTCCCACCCTGTTGTCCCTCTTTTTAGGAGGTCAGACTGTGTGCAGGGCCGGCTCCACCTATAGGCGAGGTAGGCGCCGGCCTAGGGCGCACACGTACTGGGGGCGCGGGCATGCAGCGGAGAAGAGGTGCGCCCACACTCACCATGCCAGGAACCACAACACAGTCAGGTCTGTGTTGCTACAGCGCTCCCTCATCTGGTCGGATCTTTAGTAATGCAGAGCACACTGGGAGTCATGATCTCCCGCCGCGCTCTCCATTACTGAAGAGAAGAGTGCGGGGGAGATACAGGTATAAGATGGGGGGCAAGTTGGAGCTGAGGGGGCATAGTGGAGCTGAGGGGGCAAGTTGGAGCAGATGTGGGGCAAAGTGGAGATGATGGGGGCAAGTTGGAGCTGTTAGGGGAAAGCTGGAGCTGAGGGGACATAGTGGAGCTGGTGGGGTCAAGTTGGAGATGATGGGGGCAAGTTGGAGCTGATGAGGGTCAAAGTGGAGCTGATGAGGGTCAAAGTGGAGCTGAGGGGGGGCAAGCTGGAGCTGAGGGGGGGCAAGTGGAGCTGGTGGGGCAAGTTGGAGCGGATGGGGGCAAGTTGGAGCTGCTGGGGGCATAGTGGAGCTGATAGTGGAAAGTTGGAGCTGAGAGGGCATAGTGGAGCTGGTGGGGGCAAGTTGGAGCGGATGGGGGGCAAAGTGGAGCTGATGGGGGTAAGTTGGAGAGGATGGGGGGCAAAGTGGAGCTGATGGGGGTAAGTTGGAGCTGAGGGGGCAAAGTGGAGCTGAGGGGGCAAAGTGAAGCTGAGGGGGCAAAGTGAAGCTGGTGGGGGCACGTTGGAGCTGATGGGGGCAAGTTGGAGTTGATAGGGGCAAAGTGGAACTGGTGGGCCAAAGTGAAGCTGATAAGGGGCAAGTTGGAGCTGGTGGGGGGCATCTCTTACAGGCATCTCTAGATCAGGGGCAGAGTGGCCCAGGGGGCAGAGAGAGGACAATCATGAAAAGAGGTGGGGTATAAGTAGGCAGGGTATAAAGGGGTGGGACACAAGGGGCGGAGCGAAATGGGCGGCAAAATTAGGTTTTGCCTAGGGTGGCAAAAATCCTTGCACCAGCCCTGACTGTGTGGTGTGTATCACTTTGCTCTACAGCAATAAAGCTCATATACATATTTTTGTAAACTTCAGTATATGTGTTTATACATTAGTCTGTGCAAATTAAATACTTTGGTCTTGAACTAAATCATTTATTCAGTTACATAAATAGCCAGTAATAGGTCATGAAATAACCTAAAAATTCTTACTAATGCCCCGCCCACCAGCCACACCCCCAATAATATCACCTAAAACGAACGTGTCCCTCTTTGGCCCTGTGAAATGTTGGGAGGTATGCACATACACACAGTGAGTGGCAGAGACATGCAAAACACATGTACACACAGACACACTGGAGATGCACACATGGACACACATATGTAACAGAGATGTACACACACAGACACGCAACATATATGAGCAGAAACACATGTGCTCATGAGTTGTGTACCCCTCTGGCACTCAAAGGGTTAAGGTACAGAGAGGCATGTCAGAGTTAAATAGCAGTGGGAAGTGTGTTCATACCTGGGAACACTGACTTGTGAAGTCCCTAGAGGGGAGTCATGTGGTGCTGATGTGAAGAGACAAATGGGGCAATCTGGGTTAAAAGTAGGCGGGGCTTAATCGTGAGTAGGGGCGGGGCTTAACATAAATGTGGAAAAGTGTTAGTAATAGGCTGGGGAAGGAGGAGAAGTGGGAGGAGAATGCAAGTTTACAGTGTGAGGGGTTTTAACACACTCCATGAGGGGTAAAACTTGATACAGAACCCTGTGGCAGTCAGTGGGTTAAGTGTGAATCTGATGGCTGTCTGTCCTGAGTCTTGCATGGCAAATGGTGACAGTGAAGAAGTAATTCAGCAATGAGGGCCTACCTTAACACTTTGAGTGCCATTTTGTTCCCCTGGTGATGCAGCACCGTTCAGTGGCTTGACTACAGGTCCTGCTGAGGCCACTGGGAGTCAAGGTGAGTGACTGTGTGTCAGCCATATTTCTTTCTGGCTTTGTGTGTGTGTGGTGGTGCTGTGTGAGTGTGTATGAGTGTGTAATACCTGTGAACTTTTACTTGTGGAGTCCCTCATGTGGTGCTGATGTGGAGAGAGCAATGGGGCAAGCTGGGTTAAAAGGGGCGGGGCTTAATCGCGAGTAGGGGCGGGGCTTAACATAAATATGGAAAAGTGTTAGTAATAGGCTGGGGAAGGAGGAGAAGTGGGAGGGAAATGCAAGTTTACAGTGTGAGGGGTTTGAACACACTCCCTGAGGGGTAAAACTTGATACACAACCCTGTGGCAGTCAGTGGGTTAAGTGTGAATCTGATGGCTGTCTGTCCTGTGTCTTGCATGGCAAATGATGACAGTGAAGAAATAATTGAGCAATGAGGACCTACCTTAACCCTTTGAGTGCAATTTTGTTCCTCTGGTGCTGCAGTACAGGTCCTGCTGAGGCCTCTGGGAGTCAGGGTGAGTGACTGTGTGTGTGTGTCAGCCATATGTATTTCTGGCTTTGTGTGTGTATGTGGTGCTGTGTGTGTGAGTGGGGGCATGTCTGTTTGGTGCTGTGTAAGTGGGGCATGTGTGTGTGTGTGTGTGTGTGTGTGTGTGGTGCTGTGTGAGTGGGGCATGTGCGTGTGGTGGTCTGTGTGTGTGGGGCATGTGTGAGTGGGGCATGTGTGTGTGTGTGGTGCTGTGTGAGTGGGGCATGTGTGTGTGGTGGTCTGTGTGTGTGAGTGGGACATGTGTGTGGTGCTGTGTGAGTGGGGCATGTGTGTTTGTCTGTGGTGTAGGAGCAAGTGGCGGCCATATTGTTTTTTTCTGACTTTGATAGTGGTGGGCGGGCTGCATAGTGGGGGCGGGCCAACTCCCTGCATGATTGAATCACCCAATGGGAACAGTAACTCCTCCTTAATACCACCCCTGGGTGTGTTTTGGCAGGCACAAAGTCTTCTTTTATATATATAGAAGAGACGTCTAAGGGGTGATATGATTACTATTTACACTTATATTAGAGAAGAGAGGTGTAAGGGGAGATATGATTACCATTTACACTTATATTAGAGAAGAGACGTCTAAGGGGTGATATGATTACTATTTACACTTATATTAGAGAAGAGAGGTGTAAGGGGAGATATGATTACCATTTACACTTATATTAGAGAAGAGACGTGTAAGGGGTGATATGATTACCATTTACACTTATATTAGAGAAGAGACGTGTAAGGGGTGATATGATTACCATTTACACTTATATTAGAGAAGAGACGTGTAAGAGGGATATGATTACCATTTACACTTATATTAGAGAAGAGACGTGTAAGGGGTGATATGATTACTATTTACACTTATATTAGAGAAGAGACGTGTAAGGGGTGATATGATTACCATTTACACTTATATTAGAGAAGAGACGTCTAAGGGGTGATATGATTATCATTTACACTTATATTAGAGAAGAGACGTATAAGGGGTGATATGATTACCATTTACACTTATATTAGAGAAGAGACGTATAAGGGGGGATATGATTACTATTTACACTTATATTAGAGAAGAGACGTATAAGGGGAGATATGATTACCATTTACACTTATATTAGAGAAGAGACGTCTAAGGGGTGATATGATTACCATTTACACTTATATTAGAGAAGAGACGTATAAGGGGTGATATGATTACCATTTACACTTATATTAGAGAAGAGACGTCTAAGGGGTGATATGATTACCATTTAAACTTATATTAGAGAAGAGACATGTAAGGGGGGATATGATTACTATTTACACTTATATTAGAGAAGAGAGGTGTAAGGGGAGATATGATTACCATTTACACTTATATTAGAGAAGAGACGTGTAAGGGGTGATATGATACCATTTACACATATATTAGAGAAGAGACGTGTAAGGGGTGATATGATTACCATTTACACTTATATTAGAGAAGAGACGTCTAAGGGGTGATATGATTACCATTTACACTTATATTAGAGAAGAGACGTATAAGGGGTGATATGATTACCATTTACACTTATATTAGAGAAGAGACGTATAAGGGGGGATATGATTACCATTTACACTTATATTAGAGAAGAGACGTATAAGGGGAGATATGATTACCATTTACACTTATATTAGAGAAGAGACGTCTAAGGGGTGATATGATTACCATTTACACTTATATTAGAGAAGAGACGTATAAGGGGTGATATGATTACCATTTACACTTATATTAGAGAAGAGACGTCTAAGGGGTGATATGATTACCATTTACACTTATATTAGAGAAGAGACGTATAAGGGGTGATATGATTACCATTTACACTTATATTAGAGAAGAGACGTATAAGGGGTGATATGATTACCATTTACACATATATTAGAGAAGAGACGTATAAGGGGTGATATGATTACCATTTACACATACATTCAAGGTCAGTACAAAGAACTATCCAATGAATTATTTATGCAAAGAGCTGAGCTAAGAACAAGAGGTCATCCATTAAGACTAGACGAAAGGAGCTTTCAACTAAAACAAAGGCAGGGATTATTTACAGTAAGGGCGGTAAGGCTATGGAATTCTTTGCCTCGGGATGTTGTGCTTGCAGATAATGTAACTGCATTCAAAAAAGCAATGGATGCCTATCTAGCACAGAACAATATTGACAGTTATGACAGATGGCTTCAAAGCAAATAGGATATTGAGCCGGGGAACTATTACACACACACACACACACACACACACACACACACACACACACACACACACACACACACACACACACACACACACACACACACACACACACACACACACACACACACACACACACACACACACACACACACACACACACACACACACACACACCTACACTGGAAATTGCTCCAGAGGGCTTTTTTGTTGCCTTCCTCTGGATCAACAGGGGTGTTATTGGCATGGGCTGGACTTGATGGACGCATGTCTTTTTTCAGCCTTATCTACTATGTTACTATGTTACTATAACATTAATGCCAGCTATAACATTAACAAAAGGGGTTGGGCTGGGACATTGGGCTGGAGCGGTAATAGTAATAGGCCACTTAATTGTACTTAAGGCCAAAAGTTGCCAGCCCTCCCCTGGCAGCTGGTATCCCCTGGCAAAAGTTGCCAGCCCTTAAGGCCAAAAGTTGCCAGCCCTCCCCTGGGAGCTGGTATCCCCTGGCAGCTGGTATCCTCTGAAAGAAGCCGCCACAGCGATCCAACAGAGATCTGCACAAGTGGCGGGTAAAGAGATTGAGATCCAGCAGAGCGAAGCCAGGGCTGGACTGTCCTACCAGGATACCAGGAGAATTCCCGATAGGCCGTCTGCACTGGGCTTCCCCTGGGGTCGCTCCTGGGGCCGCACAGCTTGCGCTGCTTTAAAAAAAAATCAGTGGCAGCATAACTTAGCATGAGCATGGCAAGCGATGCGGCCGCGAGATGAAGGACTGCAGTGGCCGCAGTGAGTGAGCGAGTCACAGATGTGAGTGAGGGAGGCAGCCGTTAGACGCAGCAGAGACGTGAGCACTGCCTGACATCTGCACACCGGGTCGGCCGCACCTAGAGGGAGAGGTTAGGCACAGCCAGAGAGAGAGTCTGAGTGGGAGAAGGAGCAGACTGCGCAACAGGACAGACTGAAGGACTGACTGAGGCGGCTTCCTGACGTTCCTGGCCCTGCCTGGCTGGACGATACTGGTGGAACTTGTGGTAGGAAAGAGTGACACAGGGGGTTTGAGGGGTACAAAGAGTAACACAGAGGGTTGGGGGGCTAAGAGTGAGTGACACAGGGGGTTTGAGGGGTACAAAGAGTAACACAGAGGGTTGGGGGGCTAAGAGGGACATGGAGCTGAGGGGGCTAAGAGTGAGTAACACAGGGGGCTTGTGGGACTAACAGTGACACAGGGGTTTGGGAGTATACCCGCCTCATTATGTACAGTATACCCACCTCATTATGTATAGTATACCCGCCTCATTATGTATAGTGTACCCACCTCATTATGTATAGTATACCCGCCTCATTATGTATAGTATACCCGCCTCATTATGTACAGTATACCCACCTCATTATGTATAGTATACCCGCCTCATTATGTACAGTATATCCGCCTCATTATGTATAATATACCAGCCTCATTATGTAAAGTATACCAGCCTCATTATGTATAGTATACACATCTCATTATATATAGTATACCCGCCTCATTATGTATAGTATACCAGCCTCATTATGTATAGTGTACCCGCCTCATTATGTATAGTGTACCTGCCTCATTATGTATAGTATACCCGCCTCATTATCTATAGTGTACCCGCCTCATTATGTATAGTATACCCGCCTCATTATGTATAGAATACCAGCCTCATTATGTATAGTATACCAGACTCATTATGTATAGTATACCTGCCTCATTATGTATAGTATACCAGCCTTGTTATGTATAGTATACCAGTCTTATTATGTATAGTATACCCACCTCATTATACATAGTATACCCGCCTCGTTATGTATAGTATACCCGCCTTGTTATGTATAGTGCACCAGCCTCATTATGTATAGTATACCAGCACCGTTACCTATAGTGCACCAGCCTCATTATGTATAGTGCACCAGCCCATTACATATAGTGCACTAGCCTCTTTTTATCTATATATATAAAAGATGACTTTGTGCCTGGCAAAACACACCCAGGGGCAGCAGTAAGGAAGAGTTACTGTTCCCATTGGGTGATTCAATGGATGCGTGATCATGCAGGGAGTTGGCCCGCCCACCACTATCCAGGCTGCCCAACACTATACAACTGAAAACAAAAAAAAATGTCCGCCACTCCTTCCTACACCACAGAGACACACACAAGCCCCACAAATACACCACCTACAGCACAGACACACACACAAGCCCCACACATACACCACCTACATCACAGACACACACACAAGCCCCACAAACAGACATAAGCCACACACATACACACAAGCCACCTAAATTTGCACTCAAAGCCAGACACAAGACACACACACACACACACTCACACACTGTCTCTCCCTCCCTCCTCTCTCTCTCTCTCACATGGTGTCCCAAGGATGCAAGCCATGTCAGGTAATTGTGAAGAAGAGCCTACAAAACTGCCCAACATCATTAACCCTTTCTCAGAGTGGTACGAAACGCATTGCAAAGTGTTCCTCTCTGCACTAAAAGGGCTAACCACTGCAACGCCAACCGTCTCAATTCATCATTAAACATGGCCATAACACACAATACATTGTGCTCCTCTCACGATCACATTTGCCTGCTGAGCGCCGCTCCGGACTCTCTCTCCCCCCTCTCCATGCATGGCCCTTTAATGACTGAAGAGGGGAGAGACAGAGAGTCCGGAGCAGCGCTAAGGAGGAAAATCTGATCGTGAGAGGAGCACAGTAACGGCAGGCCTGTAAAAACCTGGCTTCTTTCCAATGTTAGTTCTATGGAGGGAATGGCTTGGACGGTATTTTTTTGAAGAAAAGGTGGCAACCCTATCTACAACAACGTGCCAAATGCCTCACCAACACAATATCCCTTAACCTTTAAAAAACAGAGGGGTGTGCAACTCAATCCCCTGGTGCATAAAATGTTAATACAGAAGTGAGGGTGCTGCTCTAACAATTACTGCAACAATAATCCACAGAGGTTTGGGACTAACCTCTCAATTTCCCCTCCAGCATGTGTGTACTTTACCCCATCAACTGCATTAAGACATTGTACCAGGAAGCCGCCAGCAGATGGCGGTACAAATCAGTTCATAGGAAGGAGGAGGATGGTTTGCTGTAGACTGACTCTCAAGTCATGTACTGCTGGTAGGTAAGCGAAGAGTTTTGCCCTTTATCGGGTGTCTGAGGGGGCATAATTCAACTACTATGTTTATAGTAATTATAGTAGTTATATAGAAAATTCTGGGCTAAACCAGCTTCCCCTTAGCATGCAAACCCCACTGACTTCAATGGGGATTTGAGGAATTTTACCTTACTGATTGCTCACATGTCCCTTTGAGGTTGTATAATTTCTCATCTCATAGTCCCATTCATTATCAGTACAACTACTAACACTGTGTTGCATCTATATGTTATTTAACGTGCTCTGATGGACAGGCTGATATGGCTCTCTCACATTTATTAGACCAGTATGTACTCACACGTGTAATATAACAATAAATACCTGAGTCTCGCTCCACAGCAGATTAGGACTGTCTGGAACACAATGTCAGACACCCAACAAGCAGTTTCTTCACCTCTAAATAATACATTAATATTTGTAACATTTCATATCGCAGATAACCGTACAGAACAAGTTCTAAAGTTCTTACTACATGACATCTTCTCTCTCTGTCTGTCAGTGTTACACATTAATATACATTAAATGGAGATATTTACACATTGTATAACAGATAATTTGATTATTATCTCATGCTACTTAACTGAGAACAGCTGAGATCTTGAAGGTGACAATTCTAGAGAGGTCTCTAATACAGTTATATCATTGTAGTAGTGGTGTGATAGAGATCTTGATGGTGACTATTCTAGTGAGGTCTCTATTACAGTTATATCATTGTAGAAGTGGTGTGATAGAGATCTTGATGGTGACAATTCTAGAGAGGTCTCTAATACAGTTACATCATTGTAGTAGCGGTGTGATAGAGATCTTGATGGTGACAATTCTAGAGAGGTCTCTAATACAGTTACATCATTGTAGTAGCGGTGTGATAGAGATCTTGATGGCGACAATTCTACAGGGGTCTCTAATACAGTTATATCATTGTAGTAGCCGTGTGATAGAGATCTTGATGGTGACAATTCTAGAGAGATCTCTATTACAGTTGCATCATTGTAGTAGCGGTGTGATAGAGATCTTGATGGTGATAATTCTAGAAAGGTCTCTATTACCATTACATCATTGTAGTAGCGGTGTGATAGAGATCTTGATGGTGACAATTCTAGAGAGGTCTCTAATACAGTTATATCATTGTAGTAGCGGTGTGATAGAGATCTTGATAGCGACAATTCTAGAGAGGTCTCTAATACAGTTACATCATTGTAGTAGCGGTGTGATAGAGATCTTGATGGTGATAATTCTAGAAAGGTCTCTATTACCATTACATCATTGTAGTAGCGGTGTGATAGAGATCTTGATGGTGACAATTCTAGAGAGATCTCTATTACAGTTACATCATTGTAGTAGCGGTGTGATAGAGATCTTGATGGTGACAATTCTAGAGAGGTCTCTAATATGGTTACATCATTGTAGAAGCGGTGTGATAGAGATCTTGATGGTGACAATTCTAGAGAGGTCTCTATTACAGTTATATCATTGTAGTAGCGGTGTGATAGAGATCTTGATAGCGACAATTCTAGAGAGGTCTCTAATACAGTTACATCATTGTAGTAGCGGTGTGATAGAGATCTTGATGGTGATAATTCTAGAAAGGTCTCTATTACCATTACATCATTGTAGTAGCGGTGTGATAGAGATCTTGATGGTGACAATTCTAGAGAGATCTCTATTACAGTTACATCATTGTAGTAGCGGTGTGATAGAGATCTTGATGGTGACAATTCTAGAGAGGTCTCTAATATGGTTACATCATTGTAGAAGCGGTGTGATAGAGATCTTGATGGTGACAATTCTAGAGAGGTCTCTATTACAGTTACATCATTGTAGTAGCGGTGTGATAGAGATCTTGATGGTGACAATTCTAGAGAGGTGTGTAATACGGTTACATCATTGCAGTAGCGTTGTGATAGAGATATTGATGGTAACAATTCTAGAGACGTCTCTAATACAGTTATATCATTGTAGTAGTGGTGTGATAGAGATCTTGAAGGTCACAATTCTAGAGAGGTCTCTAATACAGTTATATCATCATAGTACCGATGTGATAGAGATCTTGATGGCGACAATTCTAGAGAGATCTCTATTACAGTTACATCATTGTAGTAGCGGTGTGATAGAGAGATATTGATGGTGACAATTGTAGAGAGGTCTCTATTACAGTTACATCATTGTAGTAGCGGTGTGATAGAGATCTTGAAGACGACAATTCTAGAGACGTCTTTAATACAGTTATATCATTGTAGTAGCGGTGTGACAGAGATCTTGATGGTGACAATTCTAGAGAGGTCTCTAATACAGTTATATCATTGTAGTGGTGTGATAGAGATCTTGATGGTGACAATTCTAGAGAGGTCTCTAATACAGTTACATCATTGCAGTAGCAGTGTGATAGAGATCTTGATGGTGACAATTCTAGAGAGGCCTCTAATACAGTTATATCATTGTAGTAGCGGTGTGATTGAGATCTTGATGGTGACAATTCTAGAGAGGTCTCTAATATGGTTACATCATTGTAGAAGCGGTGTGATAGAGATCTTGATGGTGACAATTCTAGAGAGGTCTCTATTACAGTTATATCATTCTAGTAGCGGTGTGATAGAGCTCTTGATGGTGACAATTGTAGAGAGATCTCTAATACAGTTATATCATTGTAGTAGTGATGTGATAGAGATCTTGATGGTGACAATTCTAGAGAGGTTTCTATTACAGTTACATCATTGCAGTAGCGGTGTGATAGAGATCTTGATGGCGACAATTCTAGAGAGGTCTCTATTACAGTTACATCATTGTAGTAGCGGTGTGATAGAGATCTTGACAGCGACAATTCTAGAGAGGTCTCTAATACAGTTACATCATTGTAGTAGCGGTGTGATAGAGATCTTGATGGTGATAATTCTAGAAAGGTCTCTATTACCATTACATCATTGTAGTAGCGGTGTGATAGAGATCTTCATAGTGACAATTCTAGAGAGATCTCTATTACAGTTACATCATTGTAGTAGCGGTGTGATAGAGATCTTGATGGTGACAATTCTAGAGAGGTCTCTAATATGGTTACATCATTTTAGTAGCGGTGTGATAGAGATCTTGATGGTGACAATTCTAGAGAGGTCTCTATTACAGTTACATCATTGTAGTAGCGGTGTGATAGAGATCTTGATGGTGACAATTCTAGAGCGGTCTCTAATACAGTTATATCATTGTAGCAGCGGTGTGATAGAGATCTTGATGGTGACAATTCTAGAGAGGTCTGTAATACGGTTACATCATTGCAGTAGCGTTGTGATAGAGATATTGATGGTGACAATTCTAGAGACGTCTCTAATACAGTTATATCATTGTAGTAGTGGTGTGATAGAGATCTTGAAGGTCACAATTCTAGAGAGGTCTCTAATACAGTTATATCATCATAGTACCGATGTGATAGAGATCTTGATGGCGACAATTCTAGAGAGGTCTCTATTACAGCTGCATAATTGCAGTAGCGGTGTGATAGAGATCTTGATGGTGACAATTCTAGAGAGGTCTCTATTACAGTTACATAATTGCAGTAGAGGTGTGATAGAGATCTTGATGGCGACAATTCTACAGGGGTCTCTAATACAGTTACATCATTGTAGTAGCGGTGTGATAGAGATCTTGATGGTGACAATTCTAGAGAGGTCTCTAATACAGTTATATCATTGTAGCAGCGGTGTGATAGAGATCTTGATGGTGACAATTCTAGAGAGGTCTGTAATACGGTTACATCATTGCAGTAGCGTTGTGATAGAGATATTGATGGTGACAATTCTAGAGACGTCTCTAATACAGTTATATCATTGTAGTAGTGGTGTGATAGAGATCTTGAAGGTCACAATTCTAGAGAGGTCTCTAATACAGTTATATCATCATAGTACCGATGTGATAGAGATCTTGATGGCGACAATTCTAGAGAGGTCTCTATTACAGCTACATAATTGCAGTAGCGGTGTGATAGAGATCTTGATGGTGACAATTCTAGAGACGTCTCTAATACAGTTATATCATTGTAGTAGTGGTGTGATAGAGATCTTGATGGTGACAGTTCTAGAGAGGTCTCTATTACAGTTACATAATTGCAGTAGCGGTGTGATAGAGATCTTGATGGTGACAATTCTACAGGGGTCTCTAATACAGTTACATCATTGTAGTAGCGGTGTGATAGAGATCTTGATGGTGACAATTCTAGAGAGGTCTCTAATACAGTTATATCATTGTAGCAGCGGTGTGATAGAGATCTTGATGGTGACAATTCTAGAGAGGTCTGTAATACGGTTACATCATTGCAGTAGCGTTGTGATAGAGATATTGATGGTGACAATTCTAGAGACGTCTCTAATACAGTTATATCATTGTAGTAGCGGTGTGATAGAGATCTTGAAGGTCACAATTCTAGAGAGGTCTCTAATACAGTTATATCATCATAGTACCGATGTGATAGAGATCTTGATGGCGACAATCCTAGAGAGGTCTCTAATACAGTTATATCATTGTAGTAGTGGTGTGATAGAGATCTTGATGGTGACAATTCTAGAGAGGTCTCTATTACAGTTACATCATTGCAGTAGCGGTGTGATAGAGATCTTGATGGCGACAATTCTACAGGGGTCTCTAATACAGTTATATCACTGTAGTAGCGGTGTGATAGAGATCTTGATGGTGACAATTCTAGAGCGATCTCTATTACAGTTACATCATTGTAGTAGCGGTGTGATAGAGATCTTGATGGTGACAATTCTAGAGAGGTCTCTATTACAGTTACATCATTGTAGTAGCGGTGTGATAGAGATCTTGATGGTGACAATTCTAGAGAGGTCTCTAATACAGTTATATCATTGTAGCAGTGGTGTGATAGAGATCTTGATGGTGACAATTCTAGAGAGGTCTGTAATACGGTTACATCATTGCAGTAGCGTTGTGATAGAGATATTGATGGTGACAATTCTAGAGACGTCTCTAATATAGTTATATCATTGTAGTAGTGTTGTGATAGAGATCTTGAAGGTCACAATTCTAGAGAGGTCTCTAATACAGTTATATCATCATAGTACCGATGTGATAGAGATCTTGATGGCGACAATTCTAGAGAGATCTCTATTACAGTTACATCATTGTAGTAGTAGTGTGATACAGATCTTGAAGGTGACAATTGTAGAGAGGTCTCTAATACAGTTATATCATTGTAGTAGCGGTGTGATAGAGAGATATTGATGGTGACAATTGTAGAGATGTCTCCATTACAGTTACATCATTGTAGTAGCGGTGTGATAGAGATCTTGAACACGACAATTCTAGAGAGGTCTTTAATACAGTTCTATCATTGTAGTAGCGGTGTGACAGAGATCTTGATGGTGACAATTTTAGAGAGGTCTCTAATATGGTTACATCATTGTAGTAGCGGTGTGATAGAGATCTTTATGGTGACAATTCTAGAGAGGTCTCTATTACAGTTATATCATTGTAGTAGCGGTGTGACAGAGATCTTGATGGTGACAATTCTAGAGAGGTCTCTAATACAGTTATATCATTGTAGTGGTGTGATAGAGATCTTGATGGTGACAATTCTAGAGAGGTCTCTAATACAGTTACATCATTGCAGTAGCAGTGTGATAGAGATCTTGAAGGTGACAATTCTAGAGAGGTCTCTAATACAGTTATATCATTGTAGTAGCGGTGTGATTGAGATCTTGATGGTGACAATTCTAGAGAGGTCTCTAATATGGTTACATCATTGTAGTAGCAGTGTGATAGAGATCTTGATGGTGACAATTCTAGAGAGGTCTCTATTACAGTTATATCATTGTAGTAGCGGTGTGACAGAGCTCTTGATGGTGACAATTGTAGAGAGATCTCTAATACAGTTATATCATTGTAGTAGTGGTGTGATAGAGATCTTGATGGTGACAATTCTAGAGAGGTTTCTATTACAGTTTCATCATTGCAGTAGCGGTGTGATAGAGATCTTGATGGCGACAATTCTAGAGAGGTCTCTATTACAGTTACATCATTGTAGTAGCGGTGTAATAGAGATCTTGATAGCGACAATTCTAGAGAGGTCTCTAATACAGTTACATCATTGTAGTAGCGGTGTGATAGAGATCTTGATGGTGATAATTCTAGAATGGTCTCTATTACCATTACATCATTGTAGTAGCGGTGTGATAGAGATCTTGATAGTGACAATTCTAGAGAGATCTCTATTACAGTTACATCATTGTAGTAGCGGTGTGATAGAGATCTTGATGGTGACAATTCTAGAGAGGTCTCTAATACAGTTATATCATTGTAGCAGCGGTGTGATAGAGATCTTGATGGTGACAATTCTAGAGAGGTCTGTAATACGGTTACATCATTGCAGTAGCGTTGTGATAGAGATATTGATGGTGACAATTCTAGAGTCGTCTCTAATACAGTTATATCATTGTAGTAGTGGTGTGATAGAGATCTTGAAGGTCACAATTCTAGAGAGGTCTCTAATACAGTTATATCATCATAGTACCGATGTGATAGAGATCTTGATGGCGACAATTCTAGAGAGGTCTCTAATACAGTTATATCATTGTAGTAGCGGTGTGATAGAGATCTTGATGGTGACAATTCTAGAGAGGTCTCTATTACAGATACATAATTGCAGTAGCGGTGTGATAGAGATCTTGATGGCGACAATTCTACAGGGGTCTCTAATACGGTTACATCATTGTAGTAGCGGTGTGATAGAGATCTTGATGGTGACAATTCTAGAGAGATCTCTATTACAGTTACATCATTGTAGTAGCGGTGTGATAGAGATCTTGAAGGTGACAATTCTAGAGAGGTCTCTAATACAGTTAAATCATTGTAGTAGCGGTGTGATTGAGATCTTGATGGTGACAATTCTAGAGAGGTCTCTAATATGGTTACATCATTGTAGTAGCCGTGTGATAGAGATCTTGAAGGTGACAATTCTAGAGAGGTCTCTAATACAGTTATATCATTGTAGTAGCGGTGTGATAGAGATCTTGATGGTGACAATTCTAGAGAGGTCTCTAATATGGTTACATCATTGTAGTAGCGGTGTGATAGAGATCTTGATGGTGACAATTCTAGAGAGGTCTCTATTACAGTTACATCATTGTAGTAGCGGTGTGATAGAGATCTTGATGGTGACAATTCTAGAAGGTCTCTAATACAGTAATAACATTGTTGCAGCGGTGTGATAGAGATCTTGATGGTGACAATTCTAGAGAGGTCTCTAATACGGTTACATCATTGCAGTAGCGGTGTGATAGAGATATTGATGGTGAAAATTCTAGAGACGTCTCTAATACAGTTATATCATTGTAGTAGTGGTGTGAAAGAGATCTTGAAGGTCACAATTCTAGAGAGGTCTCTAATACAGTTATATCATCATAGTACCGATGTGATAGAGATCTTGATGGCGACAATTCTAGAGAGATCTCTATTACAGTTACATCATTGTAGTAGCGGTGTGATAGAGATCTTGATGGTGACAATTCTAGAGAGGTCTCTAATACAGTTATATCATTGTAGTAGCGGTGTGATAGAGATCTTGATGGTGACAGTTCTAGAGAGGTCTCTAATACGGTTACATCATTGTAGTGGTGGTGTGATAGAGATATTGATGGTGACAATTCTAGAGAGTCTCTAATACAGTTATATCATTGTAATAGTGGTGTGATAGAGATATTGAAGGTGACAATTCTAGAGAGGTCTCTATTACAGTTATATTATTGTAGTACCGGTGTGATACAGATCTTGAAGGTAACAATTCTAGAGAGGTCTCTAATTCGGTTACATCATCGTAGTACCAATGTGATAGAGATATTGATGGTGACAATTCTAGAGAGGTCTCTAATATGGTTATATCATTGTAGTATTGGTGTAATAGAGATCTTGATGGTGACAATTCTAGAGAGGTCTCTAATACAGTTATATCATTGTAGTAGCGGTGTGATAGAAATCTTGATGGTGACAATTCTATAGAGGTCTCTAATACGGTTACATCATCGTAGTACCAATGTGATAGAGATATTGATGGTGACAATTCTAGAGAGGTCTCTAATGTGGTTATATCATTGTAGTATCGGAGTGATAGAGATCTTGATGGTGACAATTCTAGAGAGGTCTCTAATACGGTTATATCATTGTAGTACCGGTGTGATAGAGATCTTGAAGGTGACAATTCTAGAGAGGTCTCTAATACGGTTATAGCATTGTAGTACCGTGTGATACAGATTTTGAAGGTGACAATTCTAGAGAGGTCTCTATTACAGTTACACATCGTAGTACCGGTGTGATAGAGATATTGATGGTGACAATTCTAGAGAGGTTTCTATGACAGTTACATCATCGTAGTAGCGGTGTGATAGAGATCTTGATGGTGACAATTCTAGAGAGATTTCTATTACAGTTACATCATCGTAGTAGCGGTGTGATAGAGATCTTGATGGTGACAATTCTAGAGAGATCTCTAATACAGTTACATCATCGTAGTAGCGGTGTGATAGAGATCTTGATGGTGACAATTCTAGAAAAGTCTCTATTACAGTTACATCATTGCAGTAGTGGTGTGATCGAGATCTTGATGGTGACAATTCTAGAGAGGTCTCTATTACAGTTATATCATTGTAGTAGCGGTTTGATAATCTTGATGGTGATGATGCTACAGTGGATGGTATTAGTTGTCTTCCTTCCTTAAAGGGATGGTAATGTTTCACAATAAAAGCAGCTCCAATTAATCATCATAGTACTTGGGCCATGGAGAGTGTTATTTCAATACTGTCAGAGTTGTAGTTCAAGAGTAATTCAATGATAAAGAATCCTCCTCCCGCCCCTTTTACTGATGTAACACTGCTCCGCTTAGAGCAGCAGGGAGTGTCCAGGTAGACTACAGAGAGGGACAATCTTCAATTAACATAAGGAAAACCGCGAAAAACCTGTAAAGGGGGGCAGGGTTTTCCTTATGATCACAGTAAGAAGATTGTCCCTTGCTGTGACCTGTCCGGTCATGTGACCAGATTCCACATCTGAGGGGAGGTGACTTACACTAGGTAAAAGGGGTGGGAGGGGGATACTTTATAATTCAATTACTCTTGTATTACAACTCTGACAGTATTGAAATAACACTCTCCATGGCCCAAATAATATGATGATTAATTGGAGCTGCTTTTATTGTGACACATTTCTATCACTTTAATGTTTTCACTGCCTGTGATTTATGTATTTTATATACAATATGACCTCCTAAAAATATGGTAACGACTTTCACAAGACAGAATATATATACACTAGTTGAAGAGCCGTGTACACGGCCACAGTGCCACCCAGCAACGGCCACGATGCACTCATGCACAGTACAGACTGCCCGCGCCGCGGCTGATGCAGAGCAGCGCTCAGAATCCAGGCTGTAGTCCTCTCTGTGCACACACATATACACACACACACATACACACATACACACACACATACACACACACAAATATATACAGAAATAGACACACGCATACACACACGAACAAATACCTACACACATCTACTGACACACAAACACATACACACACGAACAAATACATGGAAACATACACATACACACACACTTACACATACACATACATACATACATACACATACATACAAATACATACACATACATACAAATACATACACATATACACACATACATGTGTATATACTACTTCAAAATGCACTGGGGTAATCAATGAGCTGGAAACCACATGTAAATGACTGGGAATCTGAGGAATTGTATTTGTTCCCCGTGGTGAAGTTGGCTTGTCCTGGAATTTCTCCTTGTATCTTGTGAATGTGGCTATTTCTGTTTTTATCTCTATACTGGAGGCAGATAAGATTAGTCCGTATGTCCTGGTAAAGTTTATCCTCCTGTCAGTAATTCTATATATTTGTAGAGTTCCACCTCTCAGTACAAATGACCTGTTTGTAACGCGCCCTTGTTTTAGGGAAATATAATACAAGCACCATGTAGAACAGTGGGCATGGGCATCCACAGAAATTGTTCCTAAAGTCTTAACATGCCCCCAGGTCATCCCAGCCAGCCCCTGTGTTTATCCAGTATGGGCAAGTTCAAGGAGGGAGTCCCCCTCCCCCCCCACCCCGTGGATGCCCCTGACAGTGGGAATGTCCGTGCAGGTACAGGAACGATTCGAATTACAGATCCCTGGACTCCGCAGTGTAACATATCTTCTACTACATGGAAATAGTGACGTGCACAATGGTCACCCCAGTCTAGCGCCTCCCTTTTTCCTAGTTTAACCTGCGTGTGAACAAGGATTACTGTCTGAGACTATATTTATATTTCTTGGATTTGCTGGCTTTTAACGCTTTCAGAAAATACCAACATAGGGCTTTATGGATAAAAGCAAAGGGGACCGTAGAGGACAAATAAACAAGTTCCCAAATTTCCACTGATTTACACTGATAGAGATCAAAGATAACAAAGCAATGTGTTGATGACCTCTCACATCCCAGGAGTTACAGGCCTCATTTAAATCAACGGTAATTTGCAGAACTTTAATCCCCCCACCTTCTGGCACATTTGGTTTTATCTAGAATTTTCTCTGCCATTTCCATCTAAGACCCATTTGGAAACAAATTATTTCCTTACTCCAAAAGGTAATTGCTTATGTCCCTGCCGCAACATCCTGTCTGCACTGAATTCCAGCCGTCATCATCCTCCATCATGTTCTGAACTAGAAATGGATCTGATTCTGTATTACATCTTCCAACAGTGTCCAGAGGCAAAGAATTCCAATATGGGCTCAAATTTCCTTACACACACATACATACACACACACTTATATACACACACATACATATACACACACACACACACACACATACATGCATACATGCATACATACACACACACACACACACACACACACATACATACAAATACACATACATACATACATACACATACACACACACACACACACACACACACACATACAAACATACAGACACACACACACATACATGCACACATACATACACACACACACACACATACATACAAACACACATACAGACACACATATACACACACATATACTTACACACACACACACATACATATACACAGACACACACACACACCAACACACACACATACACACACATACATATACATACACACACACACACACACATACACACACACACACACACACATACATACATACAAACATACATACACACACACTCTGGGGAGTGCAGAGTCTCATGGACCCGTCTGTACCAGAATGGGGAGTTCAGAGTCTCATGGACCCATCTGTACCAGAATGGGGAGTGCAGAGTCTCATGGACCCGTCTGTACCAGAATGGGGAGTTCAGAGTCTCATGGACACGTCTGTACCAGAATGGGGAGTGCAGAGTCTCATGGACCCGTCTGTACCAGAATGGGGAGTCCAGAGTCTCATGAACCCGTCTGTACCAGAATGGGGAGTTCAGAGTCTCATGGACCTGTCTGTGCCAGAATGGGGAGTCCAGAGTCTCATGAACCCGTCTGTACCAGAATGGGGAGTCCAGAGTCTCATGGACCCGTCTGTACCAGAATGGGGAGTCCAGAGTCTCATGAACCCGTCTGTACCAGAATGGGGAGTTCAGAGTCTCATGGACCTGTATGTGCCAGAATGGAGAGTTCAGAGTCTCATGGACCCGTCTGTACCAGAATGGGGAGTTCAGAGTCTCATGGACCCGTCTGTACCAGAATGGGGAGTTCAGAGTCTCATGGACCCGTCTGTACCAGAATGGGGAGTTCAGAGTCTCATGGACCCGTCTGTACCAGAATGGGGAGTTCAGAGTCTCATGGACCCGTCTGTACCAGAATGGGGAGTTCAGAGTCTCATGGACCCGTCTGTACCAGAATGGGGAGTTCAGAGTCTCATGGACACATCTGTACCAGAATGGGGAGTTCAGAGTCTCATGGACCCGTCTGTACCAGAATGGGGAGTTCAGAGTCTCATGGACCCGTCTGTACCAGAATGGGGAGTTCAGAGTCTCATAGACCCGTCTGTACCAGAATGGGGAGTTCAGAGTCTCATGGACCCGTCTGTACCAGAATGGGAGTTCAGAGTCTCATGGACCCGTCTGTACCAGAATGGGGAGTTCAGAGTCTCATAGACCCGTCTGTACCAGAATGGGGAGTTCAGAGTCTCATGGACCCGTCTGTACCAGAATGGGGAGTTCAAAGTCTCATGGACCCGTCTGTACCAGAATGGGGAGTTCAGAGTCTTATGGACCCGTCTGTACCAGAATGGGGAGTTCAGAGTCTCATGGACACATCTGTACCAGAATGGGGAGTTCAGAGTCTCATGGACCCGTCTGTACCAGAATGGGGAGTTCAGAGTCTCATGGACCCGTCTGTACCAGAATGGGGAGTGCAGACTCTCATGGACCCGTCTGTACCAGAATGGGGAGTCCAGACTCTCATGGACCCGTCTGTACCAGAATGGGGAGTTCAGAGTCTCATGGACACGTCTGTACCAGAATGGTGAGTTCAGAGTCTCATGGACCCGTCTGTACCAGAATGGGAGTTCAGAGTCTCATGGACCCGTCTGTACCAGAATGGGGAGTTCAGAGTCTCATGGACCCGTCTGTACCAGAATGGGGAGTTCAGAGTCTCATGGACCTGTCTGTACCAGAATGGGGAGTTCAGACTCTCATGGACCCGTCTGTACCAGAATGGGGAGTTCAGAGTCTCATGAACACGTCTGTACCAGAATGGGAAGTTCAGAGTCTCATGAACACGTCTGTACCAGAATGGGGAGTTCAGAGTCTCATGGACCCGTCTGTACCAGAATGGGGAGTTCAGAGTCTCATTTACCCGTCTGTACCAGAATGGGGAGTTCAGAGTCTCATGGACCTGTCTGTACCAGAATGGGGAGTTCAGACTCTCATGGACCCGTCTGTACCAGAATGGGGAGTTCAGAGTCTCATGGACCCGTCTGTACCAGAATGGGGAGTTCAGAGTCTTATGGACCCGTCTGTACCAGAATGGGGAGTTCAGAGTCTCATGGACACGTCTGTACCAGAATGGGGAGTTCAGAGTCTTATGGACCCGTCTGTACCAGAATGGGGAGTGCAGAGTCTCATGGACACGTCTGTACCAGAATGGGGAGTTCAGAGTCTCATGGACCCCTCTGTACCAGAATGGGGAGTTCAGAGTCTTATGGACACGTCTGTACCAGAATGGTGAGTTCAGAGTCTCATGGACACGTCTGTACCAGAATGGGGAGTTCAGAGTCTCATGGACCCGTCTGTACCAGAATGGGAGTGCAGAGTCTCATGGACCCGTCTGTACCAGAATGGGGAGTTCAGAGTCTCATGGACACGTCTGTACCAGAATGGGGAGTTCAGAGTCTCATGGACCCGTCTGTACCAGAATGGGGAGTTCAGAGTCTCATGGACCCGTCTGTACCAGAATGGGGAGTTCAGAGTCTCATGAACACGTCTGTACCAGAATGGGGAGTTCAGAGTCTCATGGACACGTCTGTACCAGAATGGAGAGTGCAGAGTCTCATGGACACGTCTGTACCAGAATGGGGAGTTCAGAGTCTCATGGACCCGTCTGTACCAGAATGGTGAGTTCAGAGTCTCAGGGACACGTCTGTACCAGAATGGGGAGTTCAGAGTCTCATGGTCCCGTCTGTACCAGAATGGGGAGTTCAGAGTCTCATGAACACGTCTGTACCAGAATGGGGAGTCCAGAGTCTCATGAACACGTCTGTACCAGAATGGGGAGTTCAGAGTCTCATGGACCCGTCTGTACCAGAATGGGGAGTTCAGAGTCTCATGAACACGTCTGTACCAGAATGGTGAGTTCAGAGTCTCATGAACACGTCTGTACCAGAATGGTGAGTTCAGAGTCTCATGGACCCGTCTGTACCAGAATGGGGAGTTCAGAGTCTCATGGACCCGTCTGTACCAGAATGGGGAGTTCAGAGTCTCAGGGACACATCTGTACCAGAATGGGGAGTCCAGAGTCTCATGAACACGTCTGTACCAGAATAGTGAGTTCAGAGTCTCGTGGACCCGTCTGTACCAGAATGGGGAGTTCAGAGTCTCATGAACACGTCTGTACCAGAATGGTGAGTTCAGAGTCTCATGGACCCGTCTGTACCAGAATGGGGAGTTCAGAGTCTCATGAACCCGTCTGTACCAGAATGGGGAGTTCAGAGTCTCATGGTCCCGTCTGTACCAGAATGGGGAGTTCAGAGTCTCATGGACCCGTCTGTACCAGAATGGGGAGTTCAGAGTCTCATGGTCCCGTCTGTACCAGAATGGGGAGTGCAGAGTCTTATGGACCGTCTGTACCAGAATGGGGAGTTCAGAGTCTCATGGACCCGTCTGTACCAGAATGGGGAGTTCAGAGTCTTATGGACACGTCTGTACCAGAATGGTGAGTTCAGAGTCTCATGGACACGTCTGTACCAGAATGGGGAGTGCAGAGTCTCATGGACCCGTCTGTACCAGAATAGGGAGTTCAGAGTCTCATGGACACGTCTGTACCAGAATGGGGAGTTCAGAGTCTCATGGACCCGTCTGTACCAGAATGGGGAGTTCAGAGTCTCATGGACCCGTCTGTACCAGAATGGGGAGTTCAGAGTCTCATGAACACGTCTGTACCAGAATGGGGAGTTCAGAGTCTCATGGACACGTCTGTACCAGAATGGAGAGTGCAGAGTCTCATGGACACGTCTGTACCAGAATGGGGAGTTCAGAGTCTCATGGACCCGTCTGTACCAGAATGGTGAGTTCAGAGTCTCAGGGACACGTCTGTACCAGAATGGGGAGTTCAGAGTCTCATGGTCCCGTCTGTACCAGAATGGGGAGTTCAGAGTCTCATGAACACGTCTGTACCAGAATGGGGAGTCCAGAGTCTCATGAACACGTCTGTACCAGAATGGGGAGTTCAGAGTCTCATGGACCCGTCTGTACCAGAATGGGGAGTTCAGAGTCTCATGAACACGTCTGTACCAGAATGGTGAGTTCAGAGTCTCATGGACCCGTCTGTACCAGAATGGGGAGTTCAGAGTCTCATGGACCCGTCTGTACCAGAATGGGGAGTTCAGAGTCTCAGGGACACATCTGTACCAGAATGGGGAGTCCAGAGTCTCATGAACACGTCTGTACCAGAATGGTGAGTTCAGAGTCTCATGGTCCCGTCTGTACCAGAATGGGGAGTTCAGAGTCTCAGGGACACGTCTGTACCAGAATGGGGAGTCCAGAGTCTCATGAACACGTCTGTACCAGAATAGTGAGTTCAGAGTCTCATGGACCCGTCTGTACCAGAATGGGGAGTTCAGAGTCTCATGAACACGTCTGTACCAGAATGGTGAGTTCAGAGTCTCATGGACCCGTCTGTACCAGAATGGGGAGTTCAGAGTCTCATGAACCCGTCTGTACCAGAATGGGGAGTTCAGAGTCTCATGGTCCCGTCTGTACCAGAATGGGGAGTTCAGAGTCTCATGGACCCGTCTGTACCAGAATGGGGAGTTCAGAGTCTCATGGTCCCGTCTGTACCAGAATGGGGAGTGCAGAGTCTCATGGACCCGTCTGTACCAGAATGGGGAGTTCAGAGTCTCATGTACCCGTCTGTGCCAGAATGGGGAGTTCAGAGTCTCATGTACCCGTCTGTACCAGAATGGGGAGTTCAGAGTCTCATGGACCCGTCTGTACCAGAATGGGGAGTTCAGAGTCTCATGTACCCGTCTGTACCAGAATGGGGAGTTCAGAGTCTCATGGACCCGTCTGTACCAGAATGGGGAGTCCAGAGTCTCATGGACCCGTCTGTACCAGAATGGGGAGTCCAGAGTCTCATGGACCCGTCTGTACCAGAATGGGGAGTTCAGAGTCTCATGGACCCGTCTGTACCAGAATGGGGAGTTCAGAGTCTCATGGACACGTCTGTACCAGAATGGTGAGTTCAGAGTCTCATGGACACGTCTGTACCAGAATGGGGAGTTCAGAGTCTCATGGTCCCGTCTGTACCAGAATGGTGAGTTCAGAGTCTCATGGTCCCGTCTGTGCCAGAATGGTGAGTTCAGAGTCTCATGGTCCCGTCTGTACCAGAATGGGGAGTCCAGAGTCTCATGGACCCGTCTGTACCAGAATGGGGAGTTCAGAGTCTCATGGACCCGTCTGTACCAGAATGGGGAGTTCAGAGTCTCATGGACCCGTCTGTACCAGAATGGGGAGTTCAGAGTCTCATGAACAAGTCTGTACCAGAATGGGGAGTTCAGAGTCTCATGGACACGTCTGTACCAGAATGGGGAGTTCAGAGTCTCATGGACCCGTCTGTACCAGAATGGGGAGTTCAGAGTCTCATGGACCCGTCTGTACCAGAATGGAGAGTGCAGAGTCTCATGGACCCGTCTGTACCAGAATGGGGAGTTCAGAGTCTCATGGTCCCGTCTGTACCAGAATGGTGAGTTCAGAGTCTCATGGTCCCGTCTGTGCCAGAATGGTGAGTTCAGAGTCTCATGGTCCCGTCTGTACCAGAATGGGGAGTCCAGAGTCTCATGGACCCGTCTGTACCAGAATGGGGAGTTCAGAGTCTCATGGACCCGTCTGTACCAGAATGGGGAGTTCAGAGTCTCATGAACAAGTCTGTACCAGAATGGGGAGTGCAGAGTCTCATGGACCCGTCTGTACCAGAATGGGGAGTTCAGAGTCTCATGGACCCGTCTGTACCAGAATGGGGAGTCTAGAGTCTCATGAACACGTCTGTACCAGAATGGTGAGTTCAGAGTCTCATGGTCCCGTCTGTACCAGAATGGGGAGTTCAGAGTCTCATGGTCCCGTCTGTGCCAGAATGGTGAGTTCAGAGTCTCATGGTCCCGTCTGTACCAGAATGGGGAGTCCAGAGTCTCATGAACACGTCTGTACCAGAATGGGGAGTTCAGAGTCTCATGGACCCATCTGTACCAGAATGGGAGTTCAGAGTCTCATTGACCCGTCTGTACCAGAATGGGGAGTTCAGAGTCTCATGGACCCGTCTGTACCAGAATGGGGAGTTCAGAGTCTCATGGTCCCGTCTGTACCAGAATGGGAGTTCAGAGTCTCATGGACCCGTCTGTACCAGAATGGGGAGATCAGAGTCTCATGGACACGTCTGTATCAGAATGGGGAGTTCAGAGTCTCATTGACCCGTCTGTACCAGAATGGGGAGTTCAGAGTCTCATGAACACGTCTGTACCAGAATGGTGAGTTCAGAGTCTCATGGACCCGTCTGTACCAGAATGGGGAGTTCAGAGTCTTATGGACCCGTCTGTACCAGAATGGGGAGTTCAGAGTCTCATGGACCCGTCTGTACCAGAATGGGAAGTTCAGAGTCTCATGGACCCGTCTGTACCAGAATGGGGAGTGCAGAGTCTCATGGACCCGTCTGTACCAGAATGGGGAGTTCAGAGTCTCATGGACACGTCTGTACCAGAATGGGGAGTTCAGAGTCTCATGGACCCGTCTGTACCAGAATGGGAGTTCAGAGTCTCATGGACCCGTCTGTACCAGAATGGGGAGTTCAGAGTCTCATGGACACGTCTGTACCAGAATGGGGAGTTCAGAGTCTCATGGACACGTCTGTACCAGAATGGGGAGTCCAGAGTCTCATGGAAACGTCTGTACCAGAATGGGGAGTTCAGAGTCTCATGAACACGTCTGTACCAGAATGGGGAGTGCAGAGTCTCATGGACACGTCTGTACCAGAATGGTGAGTTCAGAGTCTCAGGGACACGTCTGTACCAGAATGGGGAGTTCAGAGTCTCACGGACCCGTCTGTACCAGAATGGGGAGTTCAGAGTCTCATGGACCCGTCTGTACCAGAATGGGGAGTCCAGAGTCTCATGGACCCGTCTGTACCAGAATGGGGAGTTCAGAGTCTCATGAACACGTCTGTACCAGAATGGGGAGTCCAGAGTCTCATGGACACGTCTGTACCAGAATGGGGAGTTCAGAGTCTCATGGACCCGTCTGTACCAGAATGGGGAGTCCAGAGTCTCATGGACCCGTCTGTACCAGAATGGGGAGTTCAGAGTCTCATGAACACGTCTGTACCAGAATGGGGAGTTCAGAGTCTCATGGACCCGTCTGTACCAGAATGGGAAGTTCAGAGTCTTATGGACCCGTCTGTACCAGAATGGGGAGTGCAGAGTCTCATGGACCCGTCTGTACCAGAATGGAGAGTGCAGAGTCTCATGGACACGTCTGTACCAGAATGGGGAGTTCAGAGTCTTATGGACCCGTCTGTACCAGAATGGGGAGTGCAGAGTCTCATGGACCCGTCTGTACCAGAATGGGAGTTCAGAGTCTCACGGACCCGTCTGTACCAGAATGGGGAGTTCAGAGTCTCACGGACCCGTCTGTACCAGAATGGGGAGTTCAGAGTCTCATGAACACGTCTGTACCAGAATGGGGAGTCCAGAGTCTCATGGACCCGTCTGTACCAGAATGGGGAGTTCAGAGTCTCACGGACCCGTCTGTACCAGAATGGGGAGTTCAGAGTCTCATGGACACGTCTGTACCAGAATGGAGAGTTCAGAGTCTCATGAACACGTCAGTACCAGAATGGGAGTCCAGAGTCTCATGGAAACGTCTGTACCAGAATGGGGAGTTCAGAGTCTCATGAACACGTCTGTACCAGAATGGGGAGTGCAGAGTCTCATGGACACGTCTGTACCAGAATGGTGAGTTCAGAGTCTCAGGGACACGTCTGTACCAGAATGGGGAGTTCAGAGTCTCACGGACCCGTCTGTACCAGAATGGGGAGTTCAGAGTCTCATGGACCCGTCTGTACCAGAATGGGGAGTCCAGAGTCTCATGGACCCGTCTGTACCAGAATGGGGAGTTCAGAGTCTCATGAACACGTCTGTACCAGAATGGGGAGTCCAGAGTCTCATGGACACGTCTGTACCAGAATGGGGAGTTCAGAGTCTCATGGACCCGTCTGTACCAGAATGGGGAGTCCAGAGTCTCATGGACCCGTCTGTACCAGAATGGGGAGTTCAGAGTCTCATGAACACGTCTGTACCAGAATGGGGAGTTCAGAGTCTCATGGACCCGTCTGTACCAGAATGGGAAGTTCAGAGTCTTATGGACCCGTCTGTACCAGAATGGGGAGTGCAGAGTCTCATGACCCGTCTGTACCAGAATGGAGAGTGCAGAGTCTCATGGACACGTCTGTACCAGAATGGGGAGTTCAGAGTCTTATGGACCCGTCTGTACCAGAATGGGGAGTGCAGAGTCTCATGGACCCGTCTGTACCAGAATGGGGAGTTCAGAGTCTCACGGACCCGTCTGTACCAGAATGGGGAGTTCAGAGTCTCACGGACCCGTCTGTACCAGAATGGGGAGTCCAGAGTCTCATGAACACGTCTGTACCAGAATGGGAAGTTCAGAGTCTCATGAACACGTCTGTACCAGAATGGGGAGTCCAGAGTCTCATGAACACGTCTGTACCTGAATGGGGAGTTCAGAGTCTCATGGACCCGTCTGTACCAGAATGGGGAGTTCAGAGTCTCATGGACCCGTCTGTACCAGAATGGGGAGTTCAGAGTCTCATGGACCCGTCTGTACCAGAATGGGGAGTTCAGAGTCTCAGGGACACATCTGTACCAGAATGGGAGTCCAGAGTCTCATGAACACGTCTGTACCAGAATGGTGAGTTCAGAGTCTCATGGTCCCGTCTGTACCAGAATGGGGAGTTCAGAGTCTCAGGGACACGTCTGTACCAGAATGGGGAGTCCAGAGTCTCATGAACACGTCTGTACCAGAATGGGGAGTTCAGAGTCTCATGGACCCGTCTGTACCAGAATGGGGAGTCCAGAGTCTCATGGACCCGTCTGTACCAGAATGGGGAGTTCAGAGTCTCATGGACCCGTCTGTACCAGAATGGGGAGTTCAGAGTCTCATGGACCCGTCTGTACCAGAATGGGGAGTTCAGAGTCTCATGGACCCGTCTGTACCAGAATGGGGAGTTCAGAGTCTCATGAACCCGTCTGTACCAGAATGGGGAGTTCAGAGTCTCATGGTCCCGTCTGTACCAGAATGGGGAGTGCAGAGTCTCATGGACCCGTCTGTACCAGAATGGGGAGTTCAGAGTCTCATGTACCCGTCTGTGCCAGAATGGGGAGTTCAGAGTCTCATGTACCCGTCTGTACCAGAATGGGGAGTTCAGAGTCTCATGGACCCGTCTGTACCAGAATGGGGAGTTCAGAGTCTCATGGACCCGTCTGTACCAGAATGGGGAGTCCAGAGTCTCATGGACCCGTCTGTACCAGAATGGGGAGTTCAGAGTCTCATGGACCCGTCTGTACCAGAATGGGGAGTTCAGAGTCTCATGGACCCGTCTGTACCAGAATGGGGAGTTCAGAGTCTCATGGACACGTCTGTACCAGAATGGTGAGTTCAGAGTCTCATGGACACGTCTGTACCAGAATGGGGAGTTCAGAGTCTCATGGACCCGTCTGTACCAGAATGGAGAGTGCAGAGTCTCATGGACCCGTCTGTACCAGAATGGGGAGTTCAGAGTCTCATGGTCCCGTCTGTACCAGAATGGTGAGTTCAGAGTCTCATGGTCCCGTCTGTGCCAGAATGGTGAGTTCAGAGTCTCATGGACACGTCTGTACCAGAATGGGGAGTTCAGAGTCTCATGGACACGTCTGTACCAGAATGGTGAGTTCAGAGTCTCATGGTCCCGTCTGTACCAGAATGGGGAGTTCAGAGTCTCATGGACCCGTCTGTACCAGAATGGGGAGTTCAGAGTCTCATGGACCCGTCTGTACCAGAATGGGGAGTTCAGAGTCTCATGGACACGTCTGTACCAGAATGGGGAGTTCAGAGTCTCATGAACACGTCTGTACCAGAATGGGGAGTCCAGAGTCTCATGAACACGTCTGTACCAGAATGGGGAGTTCAGAGTCTCATGGACCCGTCTGTACCAGAATGGGGAGTTCAGAGTCTCATGAACACGTCTGTACCAGAATGGTGAGTTCAAAGTCTCATGAACACGTCTGTACCAGAATGGGGGAGTTCAGTCTCATGGACCCGTCTGTACCAGAATGGGGAGTCCAGAGTCTAATGGACCCGTCTGTACCAGAATGGGGAGTTCAGAGTCTCATGGACCCGTCTGTACCAGAATGGGGAGTTCAGAGTCTCATGAACACGTCTGTACCAGAATGGGGAGTGCAGAGTCTCATGGACCCGTCTGTACCAGAATGGGGAGTTCAGAGTCTCATGAACACGTCTGTACCAGAATGGTGAGTTCAGAGTCTCATGGTCCCGTCTGTACCAGAATGGGGAGTTCAGAGTCTCATGGTCCCGTCTGTGCCAGAATGGTGAGTTCAGAGTCTCATGGTCCCGTCTGTACCAGAATGGGAGTCCAGAGTCTCATGAACACGTCTGTACCAGAATGGGGAGTTCAGAGTCTCATGGACCCGTCTGTACCAGAATGGGGAGTTCAGAGTCTCATGGACTCGTCTGTACCAGAATGGTGAGTGCAGAGTCTCATGGACCCGTCTGTACCAGAATGGGGAGTCCAGAGTCTCATGAACACGTCTGTACCAGAATGGGGAGTTCAGAGTCTCATGGACCCGTCTGTACCAGAATGGGGAGTGCAGAGTCTCATGGACACGTCTGTACCAGAATGGGGAGATCAGAGTCTCATGGACACGTCTGTACCAGAATGGGGAGTTCAGAGTCTCATTGACACGTCTGTACCAGAATGGGGAGTTCAGAGTCTCATGGACACGTCTGTACCAGAATGGGGAGTTCAGAGTCTCATGGACCCCTCTGTACCAGAATGGGGAGTTCAGAGTCTCATGGTCCCGTCTGTACCAGAATGGGGAGTGCAGAGTCTCATGGACCCGTCTGTACCAGAATGGGGAGTTCAGAGTCTCATGTACCCGTCTGTGCCAGAATGGGAGTTCAGAGTCTCATGTACCCGTCTGTACCAGAATGGGGAGTTCAGAGTCTCATGGACCCGTCTGTACCAGAATGGGGAGTTCAGAGTCTCATGTACCCGTCTGTACCAGAATGGGGAGTTCAGAGTCTCATGGACCCGTCTGTACCAGAATGGGGAGTCCAGAGTCTCATGGACCCGTCTGTACCAGAATGGGGAGTTCAGAGTCTCATGGACCCGTCTGTACCAGAATGGGGAGTTCAGAGTCTCATGGACCCGTCTGTACCAGAATGGGGAGTTCAGAGTCTCATGGACACGTCTGTACCAGAATGGTGAGTTCAGAGTCTCATGACACGTCTGTACCAGAATGGGGAGTTCAGAGTCTCATGGTCCCGTCTGTACCAGAATGGTGAGTTCAGAGTCTCATGGTCCCGTCTGTGCCAGAATGGTGAGTTCAGAGTCTCATGGTCCCGTCTGTACCAGAATGGGGAGTCCAGAGTCTCATGGACCCGTCTGTACCAGAATGGGGAGTTCAGAGTCTCATGGACCCGTCTGTACCAGAATGGGGAGTTCAGAGTCTCATGGACCCGTCTGTACCAGAATGGGGAGTTCAGAGTCTCATGAACAAGTCTGTACCAGAATGGGGAGTTCAGAGTCTCATGGACACGTCTGTACCAGAATGGGGAGTTCAGAGTCTCATGGACCCGTCTGTACCAGAATGGGGAGTTCAGAGTCTCATGGACCCGTCTGTACCAGAATGGAGAGTGCAGAGTCTCATGGACCCGTCTGTACCAGAATGGGGAGTTCAGAGTCTCATGGTCCCGTCTGTACCAGAATGGTGAGTTCAGAGTCTCATGGTCCCGTCTGTGCCAGAATGGTGAGTTCAGAGTCTCATGGTCCCGTCTGTACCAGAATGGGGAGTCCAGAGTCTCATGGACCCGTCTGTACCAGAATGGGGAGTTCAGAGTCTCATGGACCCGTCTGTACCAGAATGGGGAGTTCAGAGTCTCATGGACCCGTCTGTACCAGAATGGGGAGTTCAGAGTCTCATGAACAAGTCTGTACCAGAATGGGGAGTGCACAGTCTCATGGACCCGTCTGTACCAGAATGGGGAGTTCAGAGTCTCATGGACCCGTCTGTACCAGAATGGGGAGTCTAGAGTCTCATGAACACGTCTGTACCAGAATGGTGAGTTCAGAGTCTCATGGTCCCGTCTGTACCAGAATGGGGAGTTCAGAGTCTCATGGTCCCGTCTGTGCCAGAATGGTGAGTTCAGAGTCTCATGGTCCCGTCTGTACCAGAATGGGGAGTCCAGAGTCTCATGAACACGTCTGTACCAGAATGGGGAGTTCAGAGTCTCATGGACCCATCTGTACCAGAATGGGGAGTTCAGAGTCTCATTGACCCGTCTGTACCAGAATGGGGAGTTCAGAGTCTCATGGACCCGTCTGTACCAGAATGGGGAGTTCAGAGTCTCATGGTCCCGTCTGTACCAGAATGGGGAGTTCAGAGTCTCATGGACCCGTCTGTACCAGAATGGGGAGATCAGAGTCTCATGGACACGTCTGTATCAGAATGGGGAGTTCAGAGTCTCATGGACCCGTCTGTACCAGAATGGGGAGTTCAGAGTCTCATGAACACGTCTGTACCAGAATGGTGAGTTCAGAGTCTCATGGACCCGTCTGTACCAGAATGGGGAGTTCAGAGTCTTATGGACCCGTCTGTACCAGAATGGGGAGTTCAGAGTCTCATGGACCCGTCTGTACCAGAATGGGGAGTTCAGAGTCTCATGGACCCGTCTGTACCAGAATGGGGAGTGCAGAGTCTCATGGACCCGTCTGTACCAGAATGGGGAGTTCAGAGTCTCATGGACACGTCTGTACCAGAATGGGGAGTTCAGAGTCTCATGGACCCGTCTGTACCAGAATGGGGAGTTCAGAGTCTCATGGACACGTCTGTACCAGAATGGGGAGTTCAGAGTCTCATGGACACGTCTGTACCAGAATGGGGAGTTCAGAGTCTCATGAACACGTCTGTACCAGAATGGGGAGTCCAGAGTCTCATGGAAACGTCTGTACCAGAATGGGGAGTTCAGAGTCTCATGAACACGTCTGTACCAGAATGGGGAGTGCAGAGTCTCATGGACACGTCTGTACCAGAATGGTGAGTTCAGAGTCTCAGGGACACGTCTGTACCAGAATGGGGAGTTCAGAGTCTCACGGACCCGTCTGTACCAGAATGGGGAGTTCAGAGTCTCATGGACCCGTCTGTACCAGAATGGGGAGTCCAGAGTCTCATGGACCCGTCTGTACCAGAATGGGGAGTTCAGAGTCTCATGAACACGTCTGTACCAGAATGGGGAGTCCAGAGTCTCATGGACACGTCTGTACCAGAATGGGGAGTTCAGAGTCTCATGGACCCGTCTGTACCAGAATGGGGAGTCCAGAGTCTCATGGACCCGTCTGTACCAGAATGGGGAGTTCAGAGTCTCATGAACACGTCTGTACCAGAATGGGGAGTTCAGAGTCTCATGGACCCGTCTGTACCAGAATGGGAAGTTCAGAGTCTTATGACCCGTCTGTACCAGAATGGGGAGTGCAGAGTCTCATGGACCCGTCTGTACCAGAATGGAGAGTGCAGAGTCTCATGGACACGTCTGTACCAGAATGGGGAGTTCAGAGTCTTATGGACCCGTCTGTACCAGAATGGGGAGTGCAGAGTCTCATGGACCCGTCTGTACCAGAATGGGGAGTTCAGAGTCTCACGGACCCGTCTGTACCAGAATGGGGAGTTCAGAGTCTCACGGACCCGTCTGTACCAGAATGGGGAGTTCAGAGTCTCATGAACACGTCTGTACCAGAATGGGGAGTCCAGAGTCTCATGGACCCGTCTGTACCAGAATGGGGAGTTCAGAGTCTCACGGACCCGTCTGTACCAGAATGGGGAGTTCAGAGTCTCATGGACACGTCTGTACCAGAATGGAGAGTTCAGAGTCTCATGAACACGTCAGTACCAGAATGGGGAGTCCAGAGTCTCATGGAAACGTCTGTACCAGAATGGGGAGTTCAGAGTCTCATGAACACGTCTGTACCAGAATGGGAGTGCAGAGTCTCATGGACACGTCTGTACCAGAATGGTGAGTTCAGAGTCTCAGGGACACGTCTGTACCAGAATGGGGAGTTCAGAGTCTCACGGACCCGTCTGTACCAGAATGGGGAGTTCAGAGTCTCATGGACCCGTCTGTACCAGAATGGGGAGTCCAGAGTCTCATGGACCCGTCTGTACCAGAATGGGGAGTTCAGAGTCTCATGAACACGTCTGTACCAGAATGGGGAGTCCAGAGTCTCATGGACACGTCTGTACCAGAATGGGGAGTTCAGAGTCTCATGGACCCGTCTGTACCAGAATGGGGAGTCCAGAGTCTCATGGACCCGTCTGTACCAGAATGGGGAGTTCAGAGTCTCATGAACACGTCTGTACCAGAATGGGGAGTTCAGAGTCTCATGGACCCGTCTGTACCAGAATGGGAAGTTCAGAGTCTTATGGACCCGTCTGTACCAGAATGGGGAGTGCAGAGTCTCATGGACCCGTCTGTACCAGAATGGAGAGTGCAGAGTCTCATGGACACGTCTGTACCAGAATGGGGAGTTCAGAGTCTTATGGACCCGTCTGTACCAGAATGGGGAGTGCAGAGTCTCATGGACCCGTCTGTACCAGAATGGGGAGTTCAGAGTCTCACGGACCCGTCTGTACCAGAATGGGGAGTTCAGAGTCTCACGGACCCGTCTGTACCAGAATGGGGAGTCCAGAGTCTCATGAACACGTCTGTACCAGAATGGGAAGTTCAGAGTCTCATGAACACGTCTGTACCAGAATGGGGAGTCCAGAGTCTCATGAACACGTCTGTACCAGAATGGGGAGTTCAGAGTCTCATGGACCCGTCTGTACCAGAATGGGGAGTTCAGAGTCTCATGGACCCGTCTGTACCAGAATGGGGAGTTCAGAGTCTCATGGACCCGTCTGTACCAGAATGGGGAGTTCAGAGTCTCAGGGACACATCTGTACCAGAATGGGGAGTCCAGAGTCTCATGAACACGTCTGTACCAGAATGGTGAGTTCAGAGTCTCATGGTCCCGTCTGTACCAGAATGGGGAGTTCAGAGTCTCAGGGACACGTCTGTACCAGAATGGGGAGTCCAGAGTCTCATGAACACGTCTGTACCAGAATGGGGAGTTCAGAGTCTCATGGACCCGTCTGTACCAGAATGGGGAGTCCAGAGTCTCATGGACCCGTCTGTACCAGAATGGGGAGTTCAGAGTCTCATGGACCCGTCTGTACCAGAATGGGGAGTTCAGAGTCTCATGGACCCGTCTGTACCAGAATGGGGAGTTCAGAGTCTCATGGACCCGTCTGTACCAAAATGGGGAGTTCAGAGTCTCATGAACCCGTCTGTACCAGAATGGGGAGTTCAGAGTCTCATGGTCCCGTCTGTACCAGAATGGGGAGTGCAGAGTCTCATGGACCCGTCTGTACCAGAATGGGGAGTTCAGAGTCTCATGTACCCGTCTGTGCCAGAATGGGGAGTTCAGAGTCTCATGTACCCGTCTGTACCAGAATGGGGAGTTCAGAGTCTCATGGACCCGTCTGTACCAGAATGGGGAGTTCAGAGTCTCATGGACCCGTCTGTACCAGAATGGGGAGTCCAGAGTATCATGGACCCGTCTGTACCAGAATGGGGAGTTCAGAGTCTCATGGACCCGTCTGTACCAGAATGGGGAGTTCAGAGTCTCATGGACCCGTCTGTACCAGAATGGGGAGTTCAGAGTCTCATGGACACGTCTGTACCAGAATGGTGAGTTCAGAGTCTCATGGACACGA
>JBBDGT010000088.1:0-120000 GCA_037306005.1 Rhinophrynus dorsalis
TGTACATACTGCCTGGACTAGACATGTATTATACTGTACATACTGCCTGGACTGGACATGTATTATACTGTACATACTGCCTGGGACTGGACATGTATTATACTGTACATACTGCCTGGACTGGACATGTATTATACTGTACATACTGCCTGGGACTGGACATGTATTATACTGTACATACTGCCTGGACTGGACATGTATTATACTATACATACTGCCTGGACTGGACATGTATTATACTGTACATACTGCCTGGACTGGACATGTATTATACTGTACATACTGCCTGGGACTAGACATGTATTATACTGTACATACTGCCTGGGACTGGACATGTATTATACTGTACATACTGCCTGGACTAGACATGTATTATACTGTACATACTGCCTGGACTGGACATGTATTATACTGTACATACTGCCTGGACTAGACATGTATTATACTGTACATACTGCCTGGACTGGACATGTATTATACTGTACATACTGCCTGGGACTGGACATGTATTATACTGTACATACTGCCTGGACTGGACATGTATTATACTGTACATACTGCCTGGACTGGACATGTATTATACTGTACATACTGCCTGGGACTGGACATGTATTATACTGTACATACTGCCTGGACTGGACATGTATTATACTGTACATACTGCCTGGACTGGACATGTATTATACTGTACATACTGCCTGGGACTGGACATGTATTATACTGTACATACTGCCTGGGACTGGACATGTATTATACTGTACATACTGCCTGGGACTGGACATGTATTATACTGTACTCTATATACTGCCTGGTATACTTGGGAACTTTCACCACTAGGTGACCCTGAGATTATTGACATATTAACCCTTGTAGATTCACCTATTGTAGATTTTATGCAATATGTACCTGCTTGCTTTATCCCAGAGGTTCTCCAGTCGGTCAGCAGGGAACCTTTGACTTGATACAACTTAAAGATCTCACTGACCAAACACAAACAAGACTACAGGACATCTCCCCCTGCCTATCTGCTATAAATGGATACAATTTAGAGACTAAAGAAACATTTAATTAGTGCAGATCATATATTATATAACACTGGGCTTTCTCACGCTGTGATTTGAGTCAAACCCTGAGAATTCCCAGGTATGCTGCCTAGGAGAGAACTTGTAATATACTGTATTGGACATACTGCCTGGGTCCAGTGCTGGAGTCTCATATTACCCTTGAGGCGACAAATCCCAATGGTAATTTGCATATATAAATTGGAAGTCAAAGACACACAATTAGGAACAAGCCTGCAATGCAATTTTGCAGGCTCTATAGAAATGGTGTTCTACCCAAAGTGCTGTCTCTTTTAGCCCACTAGTGCCTTTCACAGAGACAAAATATCTTAAAGAATATCATTCTGATACTACCCTAACAGGAGTCCAACCACGAAATGCCAGACAATTCCTTTCTGAACAATAGAAGCAGCTAAACCACAGATATATGTTGGTATTAAAAGTCCGAGGTGCTGTGCAGTCTTCGTTCATCCACAATCCCGTTCTTTCCCTGATCCCTCATTGTGCACTGCGTACTCACGTGGGTTCAAACAGTGCCGTTTCATGGGGCCAGGTCAGCCTTCAGCCCCCCTCACCTCGAAGGCTTGGGGAGCCCTTTAGCTTCTCCTCCTCTCCCCGAAGGGAGAGAAGGATCTTCACCCAGGGGCATACCGCTAGATAGTTTCCAACCCCGGGGCATCAATCTTCCGCTCCCTCCGAGGAGAGGAGCTACGATGTCTTCAAGGGGAGCTGGCCAAACCAAACCAACTCCCCCACCAAAGCCAAAATTGCCCCACTACGGCAATTTTTAGTGTTTAAGTGCTAAGTGTTCATGAAGTGCCCAAAAAAATAAATAAGTGAAGAAAAAAATCCATCAAATCACAGTGCAAAAACGTGCATGGTGAATAAATAATAATAAATAGGTGCCGATTAAGGCCCCAGCCTCCTGGCTGGCATTATAAAAATTCTTCACTACCTTCACCAGAAGGCTAGGGCAGCAGAAGTGCAAAAATCATAGAAAGTCCAGGTGCGTGCTCATGCTTCACCGCTACAAGTGTCCATGTTATCACGTGCGCTGTGGGAATCAAAAGCCTTCTAGCACCTTGGGCCTCTCGCTTCCCAGCCATGGTGTCAGACCAAGTGCCTCTCCATCCCCAAGCAGCAAAGGGACTTATACTACACTTGATCTTAGCCAAAAGGCCAAGTAGCTAAACCACAGATATATATTTACCCCCCTGGTGGGTCTCATTGGTGAAATGTAGCCGATCTCTCTTGGTCCAGTGAGCAAATGGTCCAGTGCTGGATTCCCCCTATTACCCTTGAGGTGAGAAATCCCAAAGCTAATTTGCATATGTAAAGTAGAAGTCAGAGACACTCAACTAGGAACAAGCCTGTAATACAAATTTTCAGGCTCTATAGGAATGGTGTCCTACCCAGGGTGCAATCTCTTTTAGCCCACTAGTGCCTTTCACAGAGAGGAAATATCCAAAATCATGTTATATTGGTCCCGCCATTACAGCGGTCCAACCCTGAAACGCCAGACAATTCCTCTCTGCACAAAAGAAGCAGGAATATCTCTCTCTCTCTCTCTCTCTCTCTCTCTCTCTCTCTCTCAACTATGAACTAACCTGAAATACAGATTTGCAAGCACTGTAGGAATGGTATCCTACTCAGTCTCTTTTAGCCCACTACATAGTAACATAGTAGATAAGGCTGAAAAAAGACGTGTCCATCAAGACCAGCCCATGCCAAAAACACCCCTGTTGATCAAGAGGAAGGCAAAAAAAAAAAAAAAAAAAAATAAGCCCTCTGGAGCCATTTCCAATCTAGTCCCAAGTGTGTGTGTGTGGGGGGGGGGAAATGATTCCTTCCTCATTCCAATTGGTAGTCAAATAGTTCCCCGAATTAATATCCTATTTGCTTTGAAGCCGTCTCTCATAATTGTCAACATTGTTCTGTGCTAGGTAGGCATCCATTGCTTTTTTAATGCAGTTGCTTTATCTGCAAGCGCAAAATCCAGAGGCAAAGAATTCCATAGCCTTGCCGCCCTTACTGTAAAGAATGCCTGCCTTTGTTTTAGTCAAAAGCGCCTTTCCTCTAGTCTTAACGGATGATCTCTTGTTCTTAGCTCACCTCTTTCTAGTGCCTTTTGCAGAGAGAAAATATCCGAAAGCGTATCATACTGGCCCCACCCTAACAGCAGTCCAACCACAAAATACCAGGCAATTCCTCTCTGAACAAGAGAGACAGCCAGCCACAAACATATGCTTCGGCCTTGTTGAGGTTCATCTGTGAGATGTAGCTTATCTCTCTAAGAGCTGCAAGCAAGGGATCCAGTGCTGGATTCCCCTATTACCTTTGAGGTGACAAATCCCAGGGGTAACTTGCATATGTAAAGTGGAAGCCAGAGATACTCAGCTAGGAACCAACCTGCAATACAAATTTGCAGGCTCTCTAGCAGTGGTGTCCTACCCAGGGTGCAGTCTGTTTTAGCCCACTAATGCCTTTATAGCAGTCCAACCACGAATTTGTCTCTGACTATGAGACGCAGCCAATGCCAGACATACATATTTTTTGCGTTGGTGGGCCTCCTCAGTGAAGTGTAGCTGATGTCTACAGTCAGTGTGAGCAAATGGTCCAGTGCTGGACTCTCCTATTACCTTTGAGATCACAAATCACAACAGCAATTTGCATATGCTAAGTAGAAGTCAGAGACGCTCATACAAATTTGCAGGCTTTCTAGCAGTGGTGTCCTACCCAGGGTGCACTAATACACTTCACAAACAGGAAATACCCTAAAGCATATCATATTGGTCCTACCATCATAGCAGACCAACCACAAAATGCCAGAGAATTCCTTCCTGAACAAGAGAGGCAGCCAACCCCCAATGTAGGCTTTGACCTCATCAGTGAGGTATAGCTGATCCATCTCATCACTGTGAACAAGGGGTCCAGTGCTGGATTCCCCCTATTACCCTTAAGGTGACAAATCCCAAGCGTAATTTGCATATGGAAAGTGGAAATCAGGAACACACAACTATGAATGAACCAGCAATACAAATTTGCAGGCCCTCTAGGAGTGGTGTCCTACCCAGGATGCAGTCTCTTTAGCCCATTATGCCTTTCACAGAGAGGAAACATCCTAAAGCAAATCCTACTGGCGCTGCTATTACAGCAGTTCAGCCACAAAATGCCAGGCAATTTCTTTCTGAACAGGAGAGGCAACCAACCCCCAATGTAGGTTTTAACATCATCAGTGAAGTATAGCTGATCTCTCACATCACTGTGAACAAGGGGTCCAATGCTGGATTCCCCCTATTACCCTTGAGGTGACAAATCCCAAGGGTAATTTGCATATGTAAAGTGGAAATCAGGGACACACAACTATGAATGAACCTGCAATACAAATTTGCAGGCTCTATTGGAATAGTGTCCTACCCAGGTGCAGTCTGTTTTTGCCAACTAACAAAATAACAGATTAACCCTATGCACTCACTACCCTGCCTCTAAAAGGAGTATATTAACAGTGAAGGAGAGGTGCCCACAGGGTAATAAATAGTTAATACAAAAAAAAAAGGCAAAAGAAACCCTGTATTACCGAGCACTCAATCTCTATATACACCTATATTTGTGTCATTAGAGTATGGAAAAATAAGGTAAATGAAAACGTAACATTTAATTTTGTGCTATTTAAAATATAATCCAAACAATCTCTAAAACGATAGTAGACCCTTATTTACACCACATGGAGATTTAGACCCACTATAGTGTATAAATGGCTATTTCAATCTCGGATCGCTATAGTTTATACAACATAACAATAGCGTTTATATGGGTAACAAGACTCATTCAAAGTTGCAAACTCTCATACAGTATTAACCATATATATCCTCATCACCACAATAATCCAACACCGATTATTAATAGACCAGTGTGTGACAGCAACTTATGTCTAATATATCTTCTGAATGTCTGTACCCTAACTAAATTTGTTACCAGGGCACAATCCGGATTGCCAGTATTGTCTTTCTAGAGACTAAATATAATCTATCAATAAAGATGCGATCCAACATAGAAGCTTAAGCCATTGAAGGTCTAGTGACTTTCACAGAGAGAAAATACCCTAAATCACATCATATTGGTTCTATCATAACAGCACTTCTTCTCTGAAAAAGAAACACAATCAAACACAATTTATATATTTTTTTTAAATAATCTTTATTTTGACATGGAAAATACAATACAACATTTCTTTGTACAGTAATGCTTTCTAATACAGAGTGCATTCATACATTTAAAGCAATAACATTCTTAATACCTGCAACGCAGTGCACTTTGGCAGCACACAGATAATTGCATATGCAAAGTGGAGTCAGAGACGCTCATACAAATTTGCAGGCTCTCTAGCACTGGTGTCCTACCCAGGGTGCATTAATGCATTTCACAGAGAGTAAATATCCTAAAGCATATGTGACCAGATGGAATAATTTACGACTATACCACTTGAAATATTGATCCCTATATTGTACATTGTGTGACATAATGTAATAGTTTGGGTGGTGTATTACTGTAATTCCTGTAAAGGGATATAATAGTTGCGAGCCAGAGTGCAGAGAAAATAAAGGTTATGCCCAGCACTCTTGCTTGCTTACAATAGATCTGTGTAACTTGGCTAAACAATGACTGGAATGTTGATTGACTCCTGCTGTGCTTCCTTGACCAATCAGGGGACGTTATTATGGTCCAGTCAAAATGCCCTTTTTCCAAAACCTACTTTGTATTCTTATCTTGATAAGAGTGACTGGAAATGTAGGCCATTATCTGAGTGGTCAAGCATAGCAACACTGTCCCAAGCACTAATTTACATTCTAATCTTGATAAGAGTGTCTGGAAGTGTATATAAGCAGTGTGTTTCATCAATAAAGCTGTTCTGTTCTACCCTCCTTAATACCAGTCTCGGCTGTATTTCTGGAGGGGACTTAGGCTGGGGATTCTGACCTTAGCCACTGCAGGAGCAAATTCACTTGCCTCGCCCGTCTACTGGCGTAGGACCTCTTGAAACCCTACCTAGGGTGCTGCAGCTAAATTCACTATCTCTGCCAGTCTGCCAGGGGGCAGCATCCAGTTGTTCCTGCCTGAGCATCCAGGACCTCCAGGAAGCAGCAGGGCTCCAGCCGTCCAGGGGAGAGGGCAGCAGCAGCGGCAGTTCAGGAACCAACAGCCCCAAAAGGGTCCGGTACTGAACAAGAGAAGCATTTATCCCCAGACATACATTTCCACCATGTCAGACCTCACTGGGGAAGTGTAGCTGATCTCTCTAAACACAGTGAGCAAATGGTCCAGTGCTGGATTCCCCTTATTACCCTTGAGGTGACAAATCCCAATGGTAATTTGCATAAGTAAAGTGGAAGTCAAAGACACTCAACTAGGAACAAGCCTGTAATACAAATGTGCAGGTTTTCTAGATCTGGTGTCCTACCCAGGGTGCAGTCCCTTTAAGCACACTAGGCCTTTCACAGAGAAGAAATTAACTAAATCATATCATATTGGTCCTGCCATTTTAGCAGTCCAACCACAAGACGCCAGGCAATTCCTCTCTGAACAAGACAAACAGTCAGCCTTGCTTGACCTCATCAGTAAGATATAGCTGATATCGCTAGGCACTGTGAACAAGGGGTCCAGTGCTGGATTCCCCTTATTACCCTTGAGGTGACAAATCCCAATGGTAATTTGCATATGGAAAGTGGAAGTCAGAGACACTCAACTACAAATGAACCTGCAATACAAATTTGCAGGCTCTATAGGAATGGTGTTCTAACCAGAGTGCAGTCTCTCTTAGCTCACTAGTGCCTTTCACAGAGAGAAAATACCCTAAATCATATCGGTTCTATCATAACAGCACTTCTTCTCTGGAAAAACAAGACAAGACAAGACAAGACAAGACACACAAACAAACAAACAAAAAAAAACCACAATCAAACAGAAGGTATTGATGAGCCCGAGGTGCTGTGCAGTCTCGTGCTTCCCGGTCCCAGTCGTGCTCTGTGTCCTCTCTTGGGTGCGGCAGTGCAATTCTAAGGGCTGGGTCAGCCTTCAGCCCCCCGCACCATTGAAGGATTGGGGGGCCCTTTAGCTTTCTCTCCTCCCCCCAGAGGGAGAGAAGGGTCTTCATCCCGGGGTTTTCAGCATTAGAGCGTCCCACCCCGGGACCTTTTTCTTTGGCTCCCCTCCGGGGAGAGAAGCGTCCGAGTCTATCGGGGGGGTGGAGGCCTGAGGGCACATCAACCATCTCCCCCCCCACCAAAGCTCGAGTCTTCCGACCCGGCCCCACTGAGCCAATTTCCAGTGTTTAAGTGCTGAAGTGGGCTAAGTGCTTAGTGTCAATAAATAGTGCAAAAAAATCCATAAATCAGTGCAAAACAAAACGTGCACTGTGAATGAATAATGAATAAATAAGTGCCAGTTAAGGCCCCAGCCTCCCGTCTGGCATTATAAAAATTCTTCGTGCCCTGCCAAGGAGGCCTGGGCAACTGAATTGAAGGGAAAAATAAAAAGACCTAAGTGCGTGCCGATGCTCCACCAAAACACGTGTGCGGGAATCACATGCTCGGTGTCACAGGGGAAAAAGCACTTCGGGCTTTCCGCTCCCCGGCCATGGCATCAGACCAAGTGCCTCTCTGTCCCCCAAGATGCAAAGGGACAGATACTACACTTGATCTTGGCCAAGAGGCCGAGAAGCGATTCATTGTGACATGTATAAAGAACTAAATTGACTAACACTCAGATTTAGACATGCCCTTCACCTCTCTTGCCTGGTTTATAACCATTTCTCTAGAAAGTTACCACACTACCTGAGCAGTACAATCACTCCAGTTCTCCATACTAACTATAACCTCCACTCCACTGCTAACAACTCACTGACTATCCCACTCTACCTAAGCAGTATGATCACTCCAGATCTCCATATTAACTATAACCTCCACTACTAACAACTCACTGACTATTCCACACTACCTGAGTAGTATGATCACTCCAGATCTCCATACTAACTATATCCTCCACTACTAACAACTCACTGACTATTCCACACTGCCTGAGCAGTATGATCACTCCAGATCTCCATACTAACTATAACCTCCACTGCTAACAACTCACTGACTATTCCACACTACCTGAGCAGTATGATCACTCCAGATCTCCATATTAACTATAACCTCCACTACTAACAACTCACTGACTATTCCACACTACCTGAGCAGTATGATCACTCCAGATCTCCATACTAACTATAACCTCCACTGCTAACAACTCACTGACTATTCCACACTACCTGAGCAGTATGATCACTCCAGATCTCCATACTAACTATAACCTCCACTACTAACAACTCACTGACTATTCCACACTACCTGAGCAGTATGATCACTCCAGATCTCCATACTAACTATAACCTCCGCTACTAACAACTCACTGACTATTCCACACTACCTGAGCAGTATGATCACTCCAGATCTCCATACTAACTATAACCTCCACTACTAACAACTCACTGACTATTCCACACTACCTGAGCAGTATGATAACTCCAGATCTCCATACTAACTATAACCTCCACTACTAACAACTCACTGACTATTCCACACTACCTGAGCAGTATAATCACTCCAGATCTCCATACTAACTATAACCTCCACTCCACTGCTAACAACTCACTGACTATCCCACTCTACCTGAGCAGTATGATCACTCCAGATCTCCATATTAACTATAACCTCCACTGCTAACAACTCACTGACTATTCCACACTACCTGAGCAGTATGATCACTCCAGATCTCCATACTAACTATAACCCTCCGCTCCACTGCTAACAACTCACTGACTATTCCACACTACCTGAGCAGTATGATCACTCCAGATCTCCATACTAACTATAACCTCCGCTCCACTACTAACAACTCACTGACTATTCCACACTACCTGAGCAGTATGATCACTCCAGATCTCCTACTAACTATAACCTCCACTGCTAACAACTCACTGACTATTCCACACTACCTGAGCAGTATGATCACTCCAGATCTCCATACTAACTATAACCTCCGCTCCACTGCTAACAACTCACTGACTATTCCACACTACCTGAGCAGTATGATCACTCCAGATCTCCTTACTAACTATAACCTCCACTGCTAACAACTCACTGACTATTCCACACTACCTGAGCAGTATGATCACTCCAGATCTCCTTACTAACTATAACCTCCACTACTAACAACTCACTGACTATTCCACACTACCTGAGCAGTATGATCACTCCAGATCTCCATACTAACTATAACCTCCGCTCCACTGCTAACAAACTCACTGACTATTCCACACTACCTGAGCAGTATGATCACTCCAGATCTCCTTACTAACTATAACCTCCACTACTAACAACTCACTGACTATTCCACACTACCTGAGCAGTATGATCACTCCAGATCTCCTTACTAACTATAACCTCCACTACTAACAACTCACTGACTATTCCACACTACCTGAGCAGTATGATCACTCCAGATCTCCATACTAACTATAACCTCCACCGCTAACAACTCACTGACTATTCCACACTACCTGAGCAGTGTGATCACTCCAGATCTCCATACTAACTATATCCTCCACTGCTAACAACTCACTGACTATTCCACACTACCTGAGCAGTATGATCACTCCAGATCTCCTTACTAACTATAACCTCCACTACTAACAACTCACTGACTATTCCACACTACCTGAGCAGTATGATCACTCCAGATCTCCATACTAACTATAACATCCACTACTAACAACTCACTGACTATTCCACACTACCTGAGCAGTATGATCACTCCAGATCTCTATACTAACTATATCCTCCACTGCTAACAACTCACTGACTATTCCACACTACCTGAGCAGTATGATCACTCCAGATCTCCATACTAACTATATCCTCCACTGCTAACAACTCACTGACTATTCCACACTACCTGAGCAGTATGATCACTCCAGATCTCCATACTAACTATAAACTCTACTACTAACAACTCACTGACTATTCCACACTACCTGAGCAGTATGATCACTCCAGATCTCCATACTAACTATAACCTCCACTGCTAACAACTTACTGACTATTCCACACTACCTGATCAGTATGATCACTCCAGATCTCCACACTAACTATAACCTCCGCTCCACTGCTAACAACTCACTGACTATTCCACACTACCTGAGCAGTATGATCACTCCAGATCTCCATACTAACTATAACCTCCACTGCTAACAACTCACTGACTATTTCACACTACCTGAGCAGTATGATCACTCCAGATCTCCATACTAACTATAACCTCCGCTCCACTGCTAACAACTCACTGACTATTCCACACTACCTGATCAGTATGATCACTCCAGATCTCCATACTAACTATAACGTCCACTACTAACAACTCACTGACTATTCCACACTACCTGAGCAGTATGATCACTCCAGATCTCCATACTAACTATAACCTCCACTGCTAACAACTCACTGACTATTCCACACTACCTGAGCAGTATGATCACTCCAGATCTCCATACTAACTATAACCTCCACTACTAACAACTCACTGACTGTTCCATACTACCTGAGAAGTATGATCACTCCAGCTCTCCATACTAACTATAACCTACACTCCACTACTAACAACTCACTGACTATTCCACACTACCTGAGCAGTATGATCACTCCAGATCTTCATACTAACTATAACCTCCACTCCACTACTAACAACTCACTGACTATTCCACACTACCTGAGCAGTATAATCACTCCAGATCTCCATACTAACTATAACCTCCACTGCTAACAACTCACTGACTATTCCACACTACCTGAGCAGTATGATCACTCCAGATCTCCATACTAACTATAAGCTCCAATACTAACAACTCACTTACTATTCCACTCTACCTGAGCAGTATGATCACTACAGATCTCCTTACTAACTATAACCTCCACTGCTAACAACTCACTGACTATTCCACTCTACCTCAGCAGTATCATCACTCCAGATCTCCATACTGACTATAACCTCCGCTCCACTGCTAACAACTCACTGACTATTCCACACTACCTGAGCAGTATGATCACTCCAGATCTCCATACTAACTATAACCTCCACTGCTAACAACTCACTGACTATTCCACACTACCTGAGCAGTATGATCACTCCAGATCTCCATACTAACTATAAGTTCCAATACTAACAACTCACTTACTATTCCACTCTACCTGAGCAGTATGATCACTACAGATCTCCTTACTAACTATAACCTCCACTGCTAACAACTCACTGACTATTCCACACTACCTGAGCAGTATGATCACTCCAGATCTCCACACTAAGTATAACCTCTGCTGCTAACAACTCACTGACTATTCCACATTACCTGAACAGCATGATCACTCCAGATCTCCATACTATCCAGGGCTTATAATGTGAAGTCCTTTGCTACTAGCCAGGCCTGAAAAGTTACTCGCCACTGCAAGCCATAACATACCCACCAGGGCTGAATTTCTACTCGCCAGGGCCACATTTTCACTCGCCATTGGCTAGTGGCGAGTGGAAATTTTGAGCCCTGATACTAACTATAACCTCCACTGACTATTCCACACTACCTGAGCAGTATGACCACTCCAGCTCTCCATACTAACTATAACCTCCACTGCTAACAACTCACTGACTATTCCACAATTCCTGAGCACTATGATGACTCCAGATCTCCATACTAACTATAAACTCCACTACTAACAACTCACTGACTATTCCACACTACCTGAGCAGTATGATCACTCCAGATCTCCATACTAACTATAACCTCCACTACTAACAACTCACTGACTATTCCACACTACCTGAGCAGTATGATCACTCCAGATCTCCATACTAACTATAACCTCCACTTCTAACAACTCACTGACTATTCCACATTACCTGAGCACTATGATGACTCCAGATCTCCATACTAACTATAACCTCCACTGACTATTCCACACTACTTGAGCAGTATGACCACTCCAGCTCTCCATAATAACTATAACCTCCACTGCTAACAACTCACTGACTATTCCACATTATCTGAGCACTATGATGACTCCAGATCTCCATACTAACTATAACCTCCACTGACTATTCCACTCTACCTGAGCAGTATGATCACTCCAGACCTCCATACTAACTATAACTTCCACTCCATTGCTAATAACTCATTGACTATTCCACACTACCTGAGCAGTATAATCACTCCAGATCTCCATACTAACTATAACTTCCACTCCACTGCTAACAGCTCATTGACTATTCCACACTACTTGAGCAGTATAATCACTCCAGATCTCTATTCTATATATATAAAAGAGAAAGGCTCATTGCATAATTTATGTATCCTCAGGAGACACACCCAGGGGTGGCAATAAGGAAGGGTTACTGTTCCCATTGGGTGATTCAATGGGGGCGTGATTTTCACACCAAATGGTGTGAAAATCATGCAGGTAGTTGGCCCGCCCCCACTATGCAGCCCGCCCACCACTATCAAAGTCAGAAAAAAAACAAAATGGCTGCCACTTGCTCCTACACCACAGACAAACACACACATGCCCCACTCACACAGCACCAAACTCACACACATGCCCCACTCACACAGTACCAGACACACATACACACACATGCCCCACACACAAATGCCTCACTCACACACACACAGCACCACCACACACAAAAGCCAGAAAGAAATATGGCTGACACACAGTCACTCACCCTGACTCCCAGTGGCCACAGCAGGACCTGTACTACAGCCACTGAGGAACAAAATGGCACTCAAAGGGTTAAGGTAGGTCCTCATTGCTCAATTATTTCTTCACTGTCATCATTTGCCATGCAAGACACAGGACAGACAGCCATCAGATTCACACTTAACCCACTGACTGCCACAGGGTTGTGTATCAAGTGTTAGCCCTCACGGAGTGAGGCCTATTACAAACACTTTTCCACATTTATGTTAAGCCCCGCCCCTACTCACAATTAAGCCCCGCCCACTTTTAACCCAAATTGCCCCATTGCTCTCTCCACATCAGCACCACATGAGGGACTCCACAAGTAAAAGTTCCCAGGTATTACACACACATGCCCCACTCACACAGCACCAAACACACACACAAAGCCAGAAAGAAATATGGTTGACACACAGTCACTCACCATGACTCCCAGTGGCTTCAGCAGGACCTGTACTACAGCTACTGAAGGGTGCTACAGCACCAGGGGAACAAAATGGCACTCAGAGGGTTAAGGTAGGCCCTCACTGCTGAATTACTTCTTCACTGTCATCATTTGCCATGCAAGACACAGGACAGACAGCCATCAGGTACACACTTAACCCACTGACTGCCACAGAGTTGTGTATCAAGGTTTACCCCTCAGGGAGTGTGTTCAAACCCCTCACACTGTAAACTTGCATTTCCCTCCCACTTCTCCTCCTTCCCCAGCCTACTACTAACACTTTTCCACATTTATGTTAAGCCCCGCCCCCTACTCACTATTAAGCCCTGCCCACTTTTAACCCAGATTGCCCCATTTGTCTCTTCACATCAACACCACATGACTCCCTTCCAGGGACTACACAAGTCAATGTTCCCAGGTATGAATACACTTCCCACTGCTATATAACTCTGACATGCCTCTCTATACCTTAACCATTTGAGTGCCAGAGGGGTGCACAACTCATGCACGCATGTGTTTCTGCGCATATATGTTGCGTGCGTGCGTGTGTGTGTGTACATCTCTGTTACATATTTGTGTGCATCTCCGGTGTGTGTGTGCATGTCTTTTGCATGTCTCTGCCACTCACTGTGTGTATGTGTCCGCCTGTGTGTTGCATAAGTCTGTGTTTATCAGTGTGTCTACATTTCACTCACGTGCAACCAACTCCGTCCCACATTGGTAGTGTATATATATAAGAGAGAAAACCTGCGTCCCCTGCCACACACACCCAGGGGCGGCTGTAAGGAACAGTTAGCCTGCCCCCCAACATCAGTCTTAACTTAGGCTGACCAGACCTCACCTTTAACCGAGGACGCATAGGAAAAATGCATACTGCAGGACTGCTTTCATTTCAGTGAAGTACTGCAAAATGGCTATTTCCTATGTGTCCCCGGTTAAAGGTGAGATCTGCTCAGCCTACCTTAACCCTTTGAGTGTCAGAGAGGTACGGAGGGTTAGCCCTCTCCTCCACAACTCACCTACTGCTACATCACTTCTCTCGACTTACAACTCCTACTGTAAACAACTCATGGCACAATACCCACCAACCAGCAGCTCCCATTTTGCTGGGGAGCCACACATTGATCACTTCTTTCAAAGACACACTGGGACACTCAGAGTCTGCTGGGGAATAGGTTAGAACACACAGATCTTCAGCTTCCATGCTAAGAACTGGGGCTGATGGACTCACTTTGTTTCAATGTAACCCTTTGAGTGCTGTTGCAATGCCTTGGATACCTCTCTGGCACTCAGAGGGTTAAGCCCATTAACCCTTGGAGTACCAGAGATGATATGCAGCACATTGCTCTGCGTACCTCTGTCACTCAAAGAGTTAATATCTGTTTGGAAAGCTTCCATATTTGGGTATTGTGCAGCCCCCTCCTTCCTCAGAAGCTGCCCACAGGGTTAAACTGATTTCTTTGAAAATGTCCATTGATTTCAATGAGACTATTAATTCCATGAATGTTACAGACAATGCAAACACATTGCCAAAGCAACGCGTTGGGGACCATTGTAGCATTCAAGGGTTTAAAGCCCCATTTATGTCAACACGATTTTCCTGAATTTCAATCCTACGGTGTCAGTTTTTTTTTTTTGAGTTGCACCCTTTATCTTGATACATAAGGCCCATACAGTTATACTCTTACCCCATTAATCTAAACCCATTTATACTTTTGGCTCTTGCAGCAGCTGACTGTGCACTGTGATCTGTGAGGCTGATGTACTAACACAAAGAGGAACAATTCATCTGTACCATACAGAACAAATAAAATGCTTTGCTGACCTCTCTAGCATTCAAGACGTTAACACACCCATTCAAATAAATGGATATTGTTCCTTGTGCTGCTGTTATTTTCCACAAAATTCCACCACTTTCCTTAGTATATGAGCCTTCCTGTTTTGAAGCCTATTAGCTGTTAGGGGTCCCTGTATTGATCCCTTGCCTACGGCCCATGGACAAATAATCAGGTTCTGTCCCAGCCGACCACCACGGCCCACTAATGCAAGGAGCGCCCAACATGTGTCACATATTCCTTTCACTGCCAGAGGACTATACAACTCATTACACATCAATGTGTTGTGTACCTCTCTCACACTCAGAGTTAAAGTGCTTCACTCCAACCAACTGCTACACTAGGTCTGTATAATGCAGTAACCTTACAGCCCTGTATTTCATGTCTACTTCACTGTCTATGTATAGTCATTTCTCCCCCTCACCCATTATTTTACTGTAACACTTCACTGTCCCTCTTCTCCTCAATCTCTCATCTCCTCCTCCCTTGTCACCCCCACTCACTTATCCCCTTGCCATTCATCCATAGTGCCAATCTTGCCATTTTACTCCCACATCACTATTACATTATCTATCACTGCATCTGTCACTTAACCCTCTGTCTGCCATCCTATTTCTTCAAATGTACTGCAGTATCCATTGCTGTAATCTAAATTATTCCTTTATTCACAAACATCTTCTCACTGTGACCTTCTACAAGTAACACAGCACACTGACTTCAACTGTAAGGATACAGGGTCTTATTCATCAAGTAACATAGCACACTCACTTCAACTGTAAGGATACATGGCCTTATTCATCAAGTAACACAGCACACTCACTTCAGCTATAAGAATACAGGGCCTTATTCATCAAGTAACACAGCACACTCACTTCAACTGTAAGGATGCAGGGCCTTATTCATCAAGTAACACAGCACACTCACTTCAACTGTAAAGATACAGGGCCTTATTCATCAAGTAACACAGCACACTCACTTCAACTGTAAAGATACAGGGCCTTATTCATCAAGTAACACAGCACACTCACTTCAACTGTAAGGATACAGCGCCTTATTCATCAAGTAACACAGCACACTGACTTCAACTGTAAGGATACAGGGCCTTATTCATCAAGTAACACAGCACACTCACTTCACCTGTAAGGATACAGGGCCTTATTCATCAATAACACAGCACACTCACTTCACCTGTAAGGATACAGGGCCTTATTCACCAAGTAACAGAGCACACTCACTTCAACTGTAAGGATGCAGTGCCTTATTCATCTGTAACACAGCACACTCACTTCAACTGTAAGGATGCAGGGCCTTATTCACCAAGTAACACAGCACACTCACTTCCCCTGTAAGGATACAGGGCCTTATTCACCAAGTAACACAGCACACTCACTTCAACTGTAAAGATACAGGGCCTTATTCACCAAGTAACACAGCACACTAACTTCAACTGTAAGGATACAGGGCCTTATTCATCAAGTAACACAGCACACTCACTACAACTGTAAGGATACAGGGTCTTATTCATCAAGCTGAAGAGCTGCAATTAAAACATTTTTTACAAATTTTATCAGCATATCTACATCACCACTGCGTCTGTCACACACTGTCTACACATGTGACATCATATGCCTATGTGTGTGTGTCTCTCTGTATGTATGCGTTTCACAGTGTGTGACACGCTCTGTCTCTTTAAGTGCGTGTCTGTAACACTGCATATTTCTGTTTCACACAATATCTCTCTGTGTAAATAATATGACGGGCAACGCCATCCCACATTGCTAGTAATAAGAATAATAATAGAAATCACTATCACATAAAAGTGCCAAAAAAAACCAACTAATCACCATCGAAAAACTAATGAAACAAGTAATTATCCCATGTATATGTGCTCAGCAGATAATGAAACAGTTGGTGCCTGGCATCCTAAAGTGTACTATACCAAGCGCTGAAATGGATAAAACATGAATACGTGAGGACCCCTCACCACGAAGAATTTATAGAGTATTTCATGACCTATTGACGCCTGTTTGTGTAAATGAATAAATGATTTAGAGCAAAGTATTTTATTTACACAGACTGATTAATACACACATATACTGAGGTTTAACCCCTTAACGGTCATAGTACGTCAAGGGTCGATTTGACTTAACGACCGATGACGTACTATGACCATCATCGAGTTCCGTGCTCCCCTCCGCGGCTGCACACCGTTCGGAGAGTCCGGAACGCAATGGAGCAATAAAAAAAAATTGCTCCGTGGTCGTTGAGTCGCGTCCGCATTCCCCGGTCGTTAAGGGGTTAAACAAACAATAATGTGAGTTGTATTGTGGAGCAATATGATACATTTATATACATATGTCCTAAATAGAGGCACACCAGAGAGGGAACAAGGGACATGGGGGTTTGGGTTTCAAACAGTTAAAAGGTATGGACCTCTAATATCTTTAAAGACGGACACTTCGGAGGTATGGGCCCCTAATATCGCCTAAAGAGGGGCACTAGGGAGGTATGGGCCCCTAATATCGCCTAAAGAGGGGCACTAGGGAGGTATGGACCCCTTATATCTCCTAAAGAGGGACACTTGGGAGGTACAGACCCCTAATATCTCCTAAAGAGGGACACTTGGGAGGTAAGGACCCCTAATATCTCCTAAAGAGGGACACTTGGGAGGTACGGACCCCTAATATCTCCTAAAGAGGGACACTTGGGAGGTACAGACCCCTAATATCTCCTAAAGAGGGACACTTGGGAGGTACAGACCCCTAATATCTCCTAAAGAGGGACACTTGGGAGGTACGTACCCCTAATATTGCCTAATGAAGGACACTTGGGAGGCATGTACCCTAATACCTCCTAAAGAGGGACACTTGGGAGGTATGCACCCTAATATCCATACCTGGGAACTCTCAGGGTTTGACCCTGAGACTCAGGGTTTTGAGCCAAATCTCAGGGTGAAGGGCCAAATTCTCAGGGTGAGAGAGGTCTGTGTCACCTACTATATGAATTTCCCCAATTAAATGTTTCCTGAGCCTCTAAACTAATGTCATTAGTACCAGAATGACAGTGGGAGATGTCCTGCTTGTCCTGTTTGTGTTCAGGCAGTGAGTTATCCAAACTGTAGCATGTTAAAGGTCCCTCACACGCGGACCGGAGCACCTCTGTGTTAGAGCAAGCAGGCACATATCACATAAAATCTACATTATGGGAAGCTTTAAGGGTTAATATTTCAAAGATCTCAGGGTCAGTTCATTTTGAAAGTTCCCAGGTCTGCTAATATCTCAGAAAGAGGGACACTTGCGAGGTATGGACCCCTAATATCTGCTTTTAATTTGCCAAGCAATACTTTAGATACCAGTGACCACTATGGCAGCAATCAAATGGTTAAGCACAAGCAGGGTCTGCCATTCTTGTTTGCCACTGGTACTTAAATGGTTAGGTCTCCCTGAAGACTCTAGAGATTCCCATCACTAACAGCTCGGTGGTGTTACACAACGCTTCCCAGTCGCCGCAATTTGGGAACATTAGGGAGGTTCTGTAGTACAAGATGCGGCGCCACAACAAACATGGCTTCCGAGGCACTTTCGCTTTTTGTTTCGTGTGTTCCTAGGTTGCCACTCCAAAGATGGCGTCAACAGCAGCCAGTGAAGCCAAAAGACTTTTAGCCAATCAAAGCGAGCGTCTCTGATGGGCGTCTGTGTCCGTATCTGCGATTGGTCAGTTTGTGACTGTTATGACTTCCTCAAACGATGCAGATGGTGAGGCTGAGATGTGTGTTCTGTACTGACTGACCACAGGTAGGTGGCACTCAGTGAGTGTGACTCGGCTGTAGAGGGGTGAGTGCCCACTGTACAGTGTGTCTGATGCGTCCCCCCCCACTGTATCTCTTTAGTAGGTACAGTACTTTATGTTTACATTGTGTATGTTACAAAACAGAGTAAGTCCTCATGTTTAACCCTTTGAGTACCAGAGAGGAACCCCTCTGGCACTCGTAGGGTTAAAAGACTGAACTGCTGCTTGCTGGGTCTTTGTCGAGCAGTGCTTTGTCTCCTGACGAGGTTATTGCACTTGTAGAGTGTCACTGGGGACCAGTCATCAGCTCTAATCTGCAGGACACCCCAAACCCTGTGAGTGCCAGAGAGGTAACCGAGGCAGTGTGTTGGATGTTTCCATGGCACTCAAAGGGTTAAACTTCTGGTTGCCAGAGAAGTATCCAGTGCATTGCAGTCTGTTGTGTTGGATGCCTCTATGGCATTCAGAATGTTAATTAATCAGAGATAAGTTAATCAGAATGTCTGAGTTATTGAGTCCACACCTGTGTTAAACCCAGAATTCTCTTCACATATGAAATGTTATGTCCATACCTGTGAACTTTCAAGATGTGCTGACCCTGAGATCTTTGAAATATTAACCCTTAAAGCTTCCCATAATGTAGATTTTATGTGATATGTGCCTGCTTGCTCTAACACAGAGGCGCTCCTGTCAGTGTGCAAGGGACCTTTAACGTGCTACAGTTTGGATAACTCACTGCCTGAAAGGGATAGTAATACTTAAAATGTAAAAAAAAATATGTTGTACGGTCTATCCCCCTGAGTAAAACAAGGGTACTCCCACTGCTGAAAGGTGTTTCATTCAAAAGTTCTTAATTTTCAAAGGTGAATTGTTTAGGTGCAATATCACAGTGGCCTGAAATTATACAGTGGCGCTGTTGCTACACCATCCTATGGCGATTTATGGTCCTGGGACCAGAGCTGTCCATAGGATGGTGTAGCAACAGCATCACCGTATAATTTCAGGCCACTGTGATATTGCACCTAAAAAATTCAACTTTGAAAATTAAGAACTTTTGAATGAAACACCTTTCAGCAGTGGGAGTACTCTTGTTTTACTCAGGGGGATAAACCCTACAACATATTATTTATTTATTTATTTATTTTATTTAATTTTTTTTTACATTTTAAGTATTACTATCCCTTGAACTCAAACAAGACAAGCAGGACATCTCCCACTCTCTTTCTGGTACTAATGGCACCAGATTAGAGGCTAAGGAAACATTTAACCCCTTAATGACAGGGGTTTTTTTTTTCTCCATTATAGCGAATGACTTTCTGGACTTACCAGGTAAGTCGTCTGTCACTAAGGGGTTAATTGGGAAAATTCATATAGTAGGTGACACAGACCTCTCTCACCCTGAGAATTTGTCCCTTCACCCTGAGACCCTTATATTTGGGTCAAACCCTGAGAGTTCCCAGGTATGGATATGTCTCAAGAACTAACATTGAGAATCTCACTGGAGGATTGGCACTTAGATACAGAGAAGGCTCGGTCCACTGTGTCCTTATGCACAATGCTGATCGCCTGGAATATGCCGTCTGTGTCCCTGATTCAAACCTATCTGCACTTTAGGCAGACAGATGGGTGTGCAACACTCAGCCAAAATGAGGCAGACAGATGTTCTAAGGTGAGGCAAAATGATCAGCATGTGTGTGTGCTGAGGCGCAAGGCTGATGGTACATAGGTTTAGGGAAATCAGGCAGTCTGTATGCCTGTTTCTCTGCAACTAGTTCAGTCAGGTGTAACAGATGGGGATGAGGTGGGTGCATAGGTGGTGGTGGGGGAAGCACGTTTCCCTGCCTGAAGCCTCTCTCCCATAGTGCCGCAACCTGCCCCCCCCCCCCACACACACACACACACACTCCCTCCATCTCTCTAATCCCGTGAATTGTGAACATACTTGCTGTGGAGGGTTTTATGTACGTTACATATACTAAAATCATCCATAATAAACTGTGCCTCCACCAGCTCTCTATCAAATATATCCACAAATTTGTTATGTTATATGTATGGTCTGAGCTGCTTGTGTTAGGGAACATTACTAACCCTTTAACTAAAATGTGGTGGTGGGCAACACTATCCCCCACACCCATCTCTTCATCCCGATCAGTATGCTAACCTCCTTCTTACTGCCTGTTTCAAACATGTAATGGGGCCTGTCCACGCCTGTAAAAATCTCTGCAAGGACTAGCACGTTCTTTAAATCTCACATGTAGGTATGCCGATACCAGCATTTGCGCGAGTACTTGTTCTCGCGCAAATGCGGCCGATGCCAGCACCGATACCCTGTGTCAGGGTCGGTGCTGCAGAGAGGGAGCCCGGGGAGCTGCTCACAATGCTCCCCGGTCACCTGCAGCGCCGGAGCGTTGCCGCGGGTTACCATGGCAGCGCTTCGATGCTGACCTCTGCCGGGGCTTGCGAGAGAACAGCGAGCACCCGGCAGAGGAGGGTAAGGGAGGCTAGATGGGGCAGCGGGTTGTGAAAGAGGCAGAGAGGGGGGTCAAGAGGGAGAAAAAGAAGCAAAGGGAGGAAGGATCAGGAGACAAAGGGTGGGGGGCCAAGAAGAGGCAAGAGGAGGGGGGCTCAGGAGGGAGAGAGAGGCAAAAGGGTGGGATCCAGTGTCAAGGAGAAGGAGTGGGAGAAAGGGGGGAACAAAAGGGAGAGAAAAAGCCAAGGCAAAAGAAGGGGGCACAAGAGGGGGAGAAAGAGTCAAGAGGTGGTGTGTGTGTGTATGTATGTATGTATGTGTGTGTGTATATATATTTCAAGTACTCACCAATACTAGTTACTTTTTTTTGCGGTAATTTGCCAGTTTTCCAAGTACCTAAAGCATATAGGTACTTGGAAAACTGGCAAATGACTGCAAAAAAATCGGTAATTGGTATCGGTGAGTACTTGAAAAAGTATCGGTACTCGTACTCGGTCTTCAAAAATCGGTATCGGTGCATCTCTACTCACATGGCATTACAATATACACATTTTCAAGATTTCCAGGTCTGCTCCATCCTGCATTTGAGGACATGCACCTCCTTGACATTATTATTACTGTACTAATATTTGGCACATCAGGATAATTAGTTAATTTGCATAATGTGACACGCATTAGTGCCAGAGGGATATCCAACACTCAAAGGCTAAAAGTGGCATTTAAATCAATGTTAATTTGCATTTATCCCCTGCAGTGCAGTTGATTTGGCAATGAATTGCTGTAATTTGCTTTTATTCATGAGTCTCCAATTGTTCTGGGACGACAGGTCCATTTAACTCTCTCTACTGGTTACTGTAAAGCATTAACCTCCTTCTAAATGTTTCCTTCTTGTGATGTCATTAGGAAAGGACGGCGGCACATCCGTGACTGGTCCTTAGAGACATGCTGTCTCTAGTGTTTGTCTGCGCTCAGAAGGTGGTTTCTGATCATGGCTCCGTGCGCCGAGCGCTGGACTTTATCCCCACAGAGCTTTATCCAGTTCTGTTCAAGGCAGCCTTCCTTGACAAAAAGACTTTGGTCCTTCAGGACTTGGTTCAGAGGTGGCCATATTCTGTCCTCAGTTTGCAGAAGCTTCTTAGCAATGACCAACACTGCAACCCCATCCCACTCAAAGAGAGGCCCAGTAAGCTGTGCGTTCAGACAGTGATACTGGGTGTCATGGCGTATCTGAGTCAGGCTCTTTCCAAGGATTCAGAGGGACATCAGGCAAGGTAAGACAGATAAAATGAACAGAAAGGCCAACACTTTATAACAGAGCGGTAACAACAGCTGTAAAACACTAGTAATAAGGAGGTCACTCGATTAGGGAACAGTTAGTATTTGCAGGAAAATGAAAGATCCATTGTCCCTGTTGTATATCAAGACAGCAAACGCCACAACACTATTGTGCCAATACATAAATAATACAGCTTAAAAGTCTGCTTGTCTCCATCATAAGATCATAGCTTAGATGATCAAAGCAGTTAGTCACAGACAAACCTTATACTTGTTTTGTTTGTAAGAGATGAGTGCAAGTGTAGTCAGTTTATTAGGATTAGTACTTACCTCTCTTCTATTCAGGTAATATATAACCTTACACAGACCCATTTACAGAGAATACAGCACTATCATTTGCAGACAACTGTCAAAATGGTCATGGGTATAGCATGGTACTGTGTTAGCCATAAAATGCAGGAGACTAGAAGTGTAAACATTATACTTTTACTGGCTAATTGAGTGGCGTTGGATGCAAGCTTTCAAGATAACTAGGGGCTCAATTCTATTCCCGGCAATAAAAGTGTCTGTAAAGACCAAAAGGGTTCTGGGTGGTACACACACAGTTGTACAGTTGGAATTCTATTACTTGACCACCCTAACTGTAATGAGCATTGTTGGCGAAAACGCTAGTTGAAGATTTTTGTTCCCGCAACTCGTGCTAAATACCGTGAGTTGTGTGACCACCAAAGGAGAATGGCTTACTCAGTGTCAAACAAGGAGAATGAGCTCAAAACACAGTCACCCTCCCCCCACCTCCCATACACTAACCCTACACTACCCCTAACATGACACTTAAACAATACTACCGCTATCACTATCCTAACACCCAGACCTGTATGACCCTTACCTGTCATCCACTGTCCATCTTCTTCCTTAATCTTCTCTCTCCCTGTTTCTGTAATCTTCTTTCTTCTAATCTTCTTTAACCCCTTAAGGACCAGCGGTCCCGGGGCGTGCCGTCCCTTAAGGACCACATAGGAAACTTTGACGTGCCGTCCCACGTGACTGATCACGTGGGGCGGCACGTCAAACTGGGCACTGGAAGAGATCGCTCTGGTCTTGGAGCGATCAACTTCAGTGCCCGGTATTACTCACCGCGCTCCTACAGGAGCGCGGTGAGTAAAAGTACGTGACATGCCAGGACCGTCACTGGTCCTTAAGTGCCGGACCAGCGTGACGGTCCTGCCATGTCAGTGGTCCTTAAGGGGTTAAAAACCTGTATTTAAAATTTAAAAAAAATCCAATGAATGATGTTAAAAAAAAAAAAAAAAAAATCCCCAAAGATATGTTTGACTTAACCCTTTGAGTGCCGGAGAGGTTACCCCCTCCTGCACTCAAAGGGTTAAATGCATGATGGCATATTATGTCAAAATAAGATGTAGCCATTCTTTATCCAAAATTGCAGGCTGGCATTTCTTGTTGATCCAAATATCAAGGCATCCAAAGATTTAAGATTTTGCTGCTGCCATTGGTGGCGGCAGCAGAAATGCCAAGTAAACACCCTCACCCCACCCCTTTCATACCTATCGGTGCCTAAGTGTGCTTACATACCTCCCAGCCAGTCAGCTTCTAGCGGGGAGATGACAACTGTGCATGTACCGCCCCAAACTCTTTTGGTCCTTATCAACTCTTATAGTGCGGGGAATAGAGCTGAGCCCCTAGTTGTCTTGAAAACTTGCATCCAGTGCCACTCAATCAGCCAATAAAGGTGTCATTTTTACACTTCTAGTCTACTGCAGGATGATTATGGTAATAGGATCCAGGAAAAAATCTCCTGGAAAAAGGCAAGAACATCTTCCCACTTAACCCTTTGAGTGCCAGAGGGGAATGAAACACATTGCTTTTGTAATGCGTTCCGTACCCTGATGGCACTCAAAGGGTTAAACCATTTGTAAGACTAGATTTTGGGCCTTGGAAAGCAAACAGAACTAGCATGGAGTACAGGGTATTTAATGCGGAACTACCACCCCTTACAAACATGGCCCCAAATAATTACCCATCTGGCGACTAGCTGCTCAGTAGCGCCTGTCGCCAGAATGATTACCGCCTTAATGATAATTATACACTGCTGCCGGACTGACAGGCAGGAAACAGCTCAGACATCTTTTCATAGTGACGTCTGCTCGTCTGTGCTGTCAGTCCCAGCCGGCTCTAGGAGGCGTTGTTAGGAGCCGTTCGGCTCAAAGGGACTGACAGCGCAGGCGCGCAGACGTCACTATGGAAAGAGGCAGGAAACAGCGCAGACATGTCAGCCCCGGAGCAGCGTGTAATTCTCTTAACGCGGTAATAATTCTGGGGAATAGCACTACCGAGCAGCTAGTTGCCAGATGGGTAATTATTTGGGGCCATGTTTGTAAGGGGTGGTAGTTACGCTTTAACCCCAGTTCATTTTTAGGTGTTCCTTTGAAGGGACAGTAACACCTAATATGCAAAAATGCATGTTGTAGAGTTTATCCTCCTGAGTGAAACAGGGGAACTCCCACAGGTGAGAGGGGCTTATTTAATATTTACTGCAGATCACACTTGAATTTTTTTAGGTGCAAAATCACAGTGGCCTGAAATGTTACAGTGGCGCTGTTACACCATCCTATCCTATGGAGAGCCCTGTCAACTGACCGTAAATCTCCATAGGATGGCATCACTCTTTCAGGCCTCTGATACTGCACATAAGAAATACAGGTTTGAGCTGTAATAACTATTGAATAAAAGACCTCTCAGCAGGGAAAGTTCCCTTGTTTTACTCAGGGAGATAAACCTTATAAAATAAATACATATCTATCTCTTTAACCATTTGATTGCCAGAAAGGTATCCAATGCATTCCAATGCACACCTCTCTGACAGGGTTAAACACAGGGTTAAAGAGTAATGCTTAAAATGTTGTTACTTTACATTTTGTACAGAAGATTTAAATTAACACCGGTTCCTGCAAATAATAACTAACGGCCTCTATGAGTTGTGCCCTTGTATCCTGGCCAAGAGAAAACCCCTTCAGTCTGTCCCGGGTGTCACGTCCATTCCAGTGTCTATCAGGTCTACTCACGCTCACACTCCACTGATTGCACCTTATTTATTTACTTAGTTTGTTTCCTGCGAATCTGAAGTAACAAGAGCGCCGGAGCCGCAGAATATTACCGTGTGCAGTGGGTAGAGACTGAGGTCTCGTATTCCTGCCAGCAAGTGTCATGTCCGCCTCCAGGAATATACCATGACCAAAAAAGGGACCAGCAACGAGAATACCAGTCCCTAACCCCTTAACGACCCTTGACAGTCATAGTACTTCATGGGTCGATCTGAGTTAAAGGGATAGTAATGTGTCACAATAAAAGCAGCTCTAATTAATCATCATAGTATTTGATGTTGTAGTTGTAGTTCAAGAGTAATTCAATGATAAAATATCCCCCTCCTGCCCCTTTTACTGATGTAACACTATTCAGCCAGATCAGATGGGAGGTGCCCAGGTAGACTGCAGAGAGGGACAATCTTGAATTAAGATAAGGGAAAAACCTGAAAAACTTGTCAAGGGGGGCAGGGCTTTCATTGTTCTCATAGAAAGAAGATTGTCCCCTTCTGTTATCTGTCCAGTCTATGGACTGGATTTCACATCTGAGAAGAGATGGATTACACTAGGTAAAAGGGGCGGGAGGGGAAACTTTGCTTGTGAATATCTCTCAAACCATAATGGTTTGAGAGATAAGACTTATCGTTCTTCATGTTTTTTTAATGCCTACAAAATAAAATAAAGATAAAACTAAGTATTACTATCCCTTTAACGATCCATGATGTACTATAACCATCATGGAATTCCGGGCTCCCCCTGTGGCTGCACGCCGTTCAGGGAGTCTGGAACCGGAATTAAAAAAAAAAAAAAATAATAATTCTCCGTGGTCCTTAAGTGACTGCGACGATCGGCCGGTCATTAAGGGGTTAAGAGGAACTAGAAAGTCACTCAAAATGGCCAGTAAATAATACAATATACATTTTATTAATGGTACAATAAAGAGTACATGTGTCAAAAAGAGTGTTATTTTAAAAACAATTAAAAACAACAGGGGGTTCAAAAATGCCCCCAAAACTGTATAAACACTACTGAATGGTATAGAGGCCAAATTATCTGACTGACATCCTGTCTAATAAAAGGCCAGAAAGTTTGTCACGATGCAGTCATGCTCAGTGCCCGCGTTCAGCCAGTCTCTACTGCGCATGACTGCATCGCGTGAGTGAGGCAACGGCAATACGCAGAGCAGGTCTGGGTAATGTTAACCCTTTGAGTGCCAGAGGGGTACACAACACATTGCTACCCCTCTGGCACTTAAAGGGTTAAGAGGCCGGTCGTGCTCTGCGTCCTGCCGTTACCTCACTGCTTCGCGGCCTGTGCACACGGCTTTTACACTAGTAGTAAATAAAGTATATAATACGAACCTTGTCACCCGTATTTCATCCAACCAAAACAGCAGTGAGATAACGTGATTATAAGACAAGTAAAACTTGCCACAGAATAGAAAATACCCCAAACAATATGTATATATCCCGATTCAACCTAAATCACGTGTTTTTTTTTTGAGATGCACCGATACCGCTTTTTTAAGACCGAGTACGAGTACAGATACTTTTTTCAAGTACTCACCGATACCAATTACCGATACTTTTTTTTGCGGTCATTTGCCAGTTTTCCAAGTACCTATATGATTTAGATACTTGGAAAACTGGCAAATGACCGCAAAAAAAAGTATCGGTAATTGGTATCTGTGAGTACTTGAAATATATATATATATATACATACATACATACACACACCACCTCTTGACTCTTGATTCTCCCCTTTTGACTCTTTGTCCTCCTCTTGATTCCCACCTTTTGCTTCATTCTCCCCCTCTTGAGTCCCCTCCTTTTTCCTTGGCTTTTTCTCTCCCTTTCTCCCCCTCCTTCTCCTTGACTCTTGATCCCACCCTTTTGTCTCTTCTTGGCCCCCCTCCTTTTGTCTCCTGATCCTTCCTCCCTTTGCCTCTTTTTCTCCCTCTTGACCCCATTCTCTGCCTCTTTCACCACCCGCTGCCCCATGTATCTTGCCTCCCTTACCCTCTTCTGCCGGGTGCTCGCTGTTCTCTCGCGAGCCCCGGCAGAGGTCAGCGTCGGAGCGTTGCCATGGTAACCCAACGCTGCAGGAGAAAGAGAGGTGACCGGGAAGCATTGTGAGCAGCTCCCCGGGCTCCCTCTCTGCAGCACTGACCCTGACACAGGGTATCGGTGCTGGCATCGGCCGCATTTGAGTGAGTACAAGTACTCGCGCAAATGCTGGTATCGGCACAGATACCAATACTAGTATCGGTATCAGTGCAACCCTAGTTTTTTTTCTTTATTTAACTTCTTTGTCATTTACTTATGTGTTTTCGCTTATTCATTCACTTATTTGGGTTTGTATTCCCTTCTTATTATATAGATAGGGTTTACCTTATTCACGTGATTTAGGTTGAATTGGGATATATATATATATCATTTTGTTTGTAGTATTTTCTATTCTGTGACAAGTTTTACTTGTCTTATAATCACGTTATTTCACTGCTGTTTTGGTCGGATGAAATACCGTTGACAAGGTTCATATTTTTCTTTAGTTTGTCGAAATAAAAATATTTGTATTTCTACTTTATAATCCCGGATAGAGTCCCATTCTTTCTTTTGGGTCTGCTTTTCACACAGTCTTCTGGTGCGCTTATTGGGCCTCTTACCATATATACGTTTTGGGCCTCAGAGGGAACCACACTGTTGTTATTGTTTATGCTGACTTGTGCGACCCACTTTCTTGTACACACACTCCTCCATGGACACGACGGCTCAGGCTGTTTGAAGATGTCTCTTGAACCAAAGTGCAAGGGCAAAATTCATAATGGCTGTTTTGATTTTCTGGCCATAGTAACGTGAGCGGAGTGTTATATACATGTTTTTGTGTTCCTTGAAGAGTGTGTTTGATGTCAGTCACAGTGTTTGAAATGCTGCACTTGTGAAGTTTTAAAGATTTGAATCCCCCCTCCCCCAACCAGGACATTAGCACCTTTCAGCAGTGAAGGTGCTGACACAGACCGTCCAGCAGTTAGGTTGCCATGACATTTTTACCCCCAGCCCTCAGAAGGAGGGACGAATTTCCACTCTGCTGCACATTGGACCTCTTCCTGAGCACTAACTGTGTTAAAGTGTTAGTAATGTCTAAAAAAACTTTTTTTGCATTTAGAAGAGCTTAAAAGGCTGATCTACATGCAAAAAACCGTATCTCTCAAACCGCTATGGTTTAAGAGATACAGGCGTTTGAAGTTTGATTTCTCCTACTGACAGCTGTAAAGCTGTCAGCAGGAGATTCATGTCGGTCAACACGGAGGCGCTTGAGAAGTGCCGAGATCTCGTTATTTACCACGAATCCCTTCATTGGAATGGTCTAAAACGTGTGCCTAGTGTTCAGGCCTAGTGTTCAGGCACACGTTTTAGACCATTCCAATGAAGGGATTCCGTGTAAGTAACGAGATCGCCACACTTCTCAAGCGCCACGGTGTCAACCGACACAGATCTCCTGCTGACAGCTTTACAGCTGTCAGTAAGAGAAATCAAACTTTAAACGCCCGTATCTCTTAAACCATAGCGGTTTGAGAGATACTTTTTTTGCATTTAGATCAGCTTTTTAAGCTCTTCTAAATGCAAAAAAGTTTTTTTAGACATTACTAACACTTTAATGGTGACAAGGTGAAGGGAATCAGGGAGAGTGAGTTTCACACACTGAATAGATTTGCCATGGCCAAGCATTGCACTTATTGCTTCTTAAAGTGATAGTAATGTCTATGTAAAATTAGATGCCCGAGTTTTCTGTATATTAAAAGGAACAGACTGTGCTATGTCTAAGTGCTTCTTTGTAGTTCAAAAGTTATAAAGCACTGAAGATCCACCTCCCGCCCCTTTCTGTCCGCCTCCCATGGAATCTGAGATCGGGTCGAGCGACTCGACAGCTGCAACGAGGTACAAACTTCAGTAAGTAGAAGGGAAATCCTGCCCCCCTTGATTAAAGGGATAGTATTGCTTGAAAATAATTTTATTTTATATTGTAGCCCTTAAAAAAACATTAAAAATGATATAAGTCTTATCTCCCAAACCTTTATGGTTTGGGAGATATTAGCAAGTAAAGTTCCCTTTTAGCCAAGTATGCAATCTAGTGGACAGATTTGGAATCCTGTCCACAGATCAGACAGCAGCTCTTTAAAGGGATAGTAATGTTCCATAATAAAAGCAGCTCTAATTAATCATCATAGTATTTGGACTTTGGAGAGTGTTATTTCAATTCTGTCAGAGTTGTAGTTCAAGAGTAATTCAATGACAAAGTATCCCCCTCCCACCCCTTTTACTGATGTAACACTGCTCAGCCAGATCAGAAGGGAGGTGCCCAGATAGACTGCAGAGAGGGACAATCTTCAATTAAGATAAGGGGAAAAACCTGAAAAACTTGTCAAGGGGGGCAGGGCTTTCATTGTTCTCATAGGAAGAAGATTGTCCCCTGCTGTTATCTGTCTGGTCTATGGACTGGATTCCACATCTGAGAAGAGATGGCTTACACTAGGTAAAAGGGGCGGGAGGGGGAACTTTGTGAATATCTCTCAAACTATAAAGGTTTGAGAGATAAGACATATCGTTCTTCATGTTTTTTTAATGCCTACAAAATAAAATAAAGATAAAACGAAGTATTACTGTCCCTTTAACAGTGCCGAAATCACGATGTTTAAAAATAACTACTTCATTGGAACTGTCTACAAACTGTTCCTGTCTTGCAAGCACACTTTGTAGACCATTCCAATGAAGAAATTCTTTTTAAAGATTGTGACCTTGGCACTGCTGAAGAGCCGCGTCCGGTCTGCGGACCGGATTCCAAATCTCAAGGCTTGAGCAGTGACGTCACTCCAGGGGAAAATTTATTTGCTAATATCCCAAACCATAAAGGTTTGGGAGATAAGACTTATATCATATTAATGTTTTTTTAAGGGCTACAATATAAAATAAAATTATTTTCAAGCAATACTATCCCTTTAAGGAGGGTAGGATTTCCCTTTGCTTACTGAAGTTTGTCCCTCGCTGCAGCCATCCCAACCAGCCTGCATCTTCTGAGTGACATGGGGAGAAGGGACGGGTGTGGGGGGGTCTTCACTGATTCATAACTTTTGATCTACAAAGAAGTAAGCGCTTAGACATAGCGCAATCTGTTCCTTTTACTATACAGAAGACTGGGCATCTAATGGACATTACTATCACTTTAATCTGTGGTTGCTCCAAGGACAACATTGATGGCCGCAGCCTCAGGCTTTCATAAGTTTTCTAACAAATAAAGATGTAATAGCTGAAGAGAAATACCTGTTTTTCAGTAGCCATGTAGTATTGGCAGGTGAATTCCTTTCATGACATTAAAGTTTATTTTCCCTTTAACCCCTTAAGGACTGGCGGTCATGGGACATTTCCGTCCCATAATGACCGCATAGGCGCACTTGGACGCGCCGGTACACATGACCTGTCACGTGTATCGGCGCGTCATTATGGGGCCTGATAGAGATCGCTCCGATCTTGGATCGGTCAATTTCAGGCCCTATTTTTACTTACAGCGCTCCCGGTAGAGCGCTGTAACTAAAAAGTACGTGACGTACCATGACCGTCATCGGTCCTTGAGTATTTCAAGGACCGTGACGGTCCTGGTACGTCAAGGGTCCTTAAGGGGTTAAAGCAGAAGTTTCAGATAATATCAAGTCACCATTCATTCATTAAATGCATGGCGACTAGCTTGAAAATAGATGTCTTACCGTAAAACAATACGTGTGGCTAAAGGAATCCGTCCTGTTTGGAGACCGGAACTGAGGCTAGAGTGCAGACATCTTGTCTGTGCACATGTGCCGTCAGTCCCGGTCTCCATAGAGTAGACTGCTTTGCACCATATGGTCACCGGAAGGGACTGACGGCGCAGGCGCACAGACCGCACTAACCTGCCCATCAGTCCCGAAATGGGACGGATTCCTTTAGACACAAGTATTTTTTTACGGTAAGACATCTATTTTCAAGCTAGTTGCCATGCATTTAATGAATGCATGGCAATTTAGTATTACCTGAAAGTTCCTCTTCAAAAGAGCAATAAACTTTTTTTTTTTTTTTAATGAAAACATGTATTTTATAGAGCATTTCCTGCTGAATAAAACAAGGTCACTCACATCGCTGTCAGTTGTTTTATTCAAAATTTATAGCAGTTCAGATAACCAGGAAGTGAATTTACTGTGTTTACTTCCTGATCGTTCTGACAGGAAGTGAATTTACTCTGTTTACTTCCTGATCGTTCTAACTGACAGGAAGTGAATTTACTGTGTGTCTACTTCCTGATAGTTCTAACTGACAGGAAGTGAATTTACTGTGTTTACTTCCTGATAGTTCTGACAGGAAGTGAATTTACTGTGTTTACTTCCTGATAGATCTAACTGACATGAAGAGAATTTACTGTGTGATTACTTCCTGATTGTTCTAACTGACAGGAAGTGAATTTACTGTGTTTACTTCCTGATAGTTCTAACTGACAGGAAGTGAATTTACTGTGTTTACTTCCTGATAGTTTTAACTGACAGGGAGTGAATTTACTGTGTGATTACTTCCTGATAGTTCTAACTGACAGGAAGTGACTCGGCAGTTTCTATCACAGTCTATGGAGAACTGTATGTCACTGACTTTCCTCTCCATTAGAATGTAACAGAATAACTAATTGGAATTTGACCACTAGAGGGCACTGCTAATGTAAAAAAAACATGGGTTTAAGCTGCAATAACTCTGGAAATATAAATCTCTCGGCAGTGGGAGTACCCTTATTTTACTCAGTAGGAAAATCCCTACAATATATATTTTTTCATAAAAAAAGTTTACTGCTCCTTTAAAGAAAAACTATTATGTGAGCAGTTTTTTTTTTGCCATTGTAAGCAGGAGAACTGACTGACGTCAGTGAGAGGGGAGTTTAAAATATAAATAATTCCAAAACACGTGAGCATTAAGGAATGTGACTGACATCAGTAACAGGCTTTAATACTTTATAGGGCAATGAGGAAAAAAAACATTTTTAGGCATTACTATCTCTTTCAGGAAAATTATACTGTATGTGCTGTGTTTCATCAGGTTGGGTATATCTATTTCCCTTCAATTTCCGCACTGTAATCGATGAAAAACACTCTGTTTTTACAGGAAACAGCAGCTTCGGATCCTGGATATGACCGGAATGCAGGACGATGGATTGGAACAGGACCCTGACACAATGAGTCTTTGGTCCCGCACTGTGACGTTAGCCAAAGCCTGCATTGATGTGTCCAGGAGGCATAGTGAAGACGTTATGCAGGTCGCAAAGCGCAGGAGAGGCTGTATTGCCACCCCTTTGACCCCTCCTGTAACCTGCAGCTCTGTGTACGTGGAGGTGAAAGTGGACCTCTTTGTGAACAGCACGTCCTATGGAGTCTTGCGGGAGGCCCTCCTTGTGAGCACGTATGGTCCCCTCCGTCTGCAGTGTAGAGATCTCAGGGCTGAGGAGCTGTCACTCCGCAGCACATCAGGACTTCTTGAACTTCTGAGCCCGGCTGGAGTCCGGCAGATAGACCTTAGATTTAATAACCTTGGACTCCCCGGACTGAATGTCCTTCTTCCACACATGGCCAAGTTCGCCAGTCTGCAGAGCCTCAAGCTGCCATATAGTAATATTGATGTGAGGCGATTGTCGCCTGAGATGGAGGAAAGGCTGCAGGACTTTGCATCTCAGCTTGGACAACTGTGTGCCCTGAAGGAACTGAATCTGGGCTCTTCTCGGCTTTCTGGACGATTACGGCAGCTGCTCAGGTGAGATGTCCTGTTCCCCAAGAGACCACACTCCGGAACAATTCTAAAACATTAAAAGGCAACTATATTCACCCCAACTGCCTCCTGAGTGGCCCTGAAAAAGGGCCACACAGTATGTTTAGACATTCTTAGTGGGGTTGAATAAAGCAGATTAACACTTTGGGTGCTAGAGACCTCTCTAGCACTCAGGGGTTTAATGTGGAACAGAGAGTTTCTCTTTGTGGCAAAAGAGAGTATTTGTGGGGTGAAAATAGTGCTAGTGTGTGTGTCGTTAATGGTAAACCTTTTAATTGGGATGTCTGAACTAGGAAAAGTTAAATATCTTTGTAACAAAGATCTTGAATCTATAAGAGATCTGATTTTTAGAGGGAAAATTCTAGATTGGGAGGAATTCAAGAAATGTATTTGGTTGTGATGAATCAATTCTTCCTATTTATGATGGGTTCAGAACTTCAGATTGATACAAGAAAAAGATCTAGATACTTACTTAAATCTTTCCCAAGTCCTTTTCAACATTTTGTTAGACATTGGAACTATGGGGGCAAAAGTACCTCTGTGATTTATACATTTTTATTAAAGGATAAGATTAGAATTACGATGGGAGGTAATGATTGGAGCGGTTGTACAGGATGAAGAATGGAGCAAAATTCATAAAAGGGATCTATCACCCCCCTATACAAGTTAGCCTTAATAGTTAATTTTATAGTGAATATGTGTAAAAGTGTATTAATTTCATTTTTTTAAAGCTCTATTTGGCCGAAATCTAAGTAATAAATGCTGCCTTGCACCTACTTCCGAATAGACTGTGGTTACCAGCTCTGTAACCGTAGTCTGTCACTCTGCCTCGGCTTCCCTCCCCCTATCCAGCCTCTTCCGATGACGGAGGCTTTCTGTCTGTAAGCTGGAGGGTCCATTGGCTAGATATCGAACTCTGCCAATGACATCACTCCAGCTTACAGACAGAAGCCTCCGTCATTGGAAGAGGCTGGATAGAGGGAGGGAAGCAGAGGCAGAGTGACAGACTGCAGTTAAAGAGCTGGTAACCGAAGTCTACCTTTCGCTGATTTCTCTCCAGAATATCTATATCCTTCTGGAGATGAGGTCTCCAATACTGTAGGTGAAGTCTAACCAGAGATATGTAGAGTGGCAGGACCACTTCTCTCTTTCTGCTACTAATGCCCCTAGCTATACGACCCAGCACCCTGCTTGCAGTTAATTATTGGACCTCCAACTGTTGGGTCTAAACATCTTGTCATCCCCAACCAGAATGATAGGAGCTGTAGTCCCCATGAACTGGAGGTCCACTAATTCACTGCCCATTCAATATATTATCTCTATTTTTTAATCCTGTGTGTATGTTTTCTCCTTTACAGTGGGTTGAAGAAACCTTTGGAGAGCTTGGAACTGGCCTTCTGCTCCCTCCTGCCTGTGGACCTTTGCTATCTCACCCAGAGCTTCCATGCCTCCTCCCTAAAGAAGTTGGACCTCAGTGGGAACAATCTGTCAGAACTTCTCCTACTTCCTTTCCAGCACCTTCTCACGGAGGTCTCCAGGTGCCTCATCTACCTAGACATCATGGAGTGCAAGCTGTCGGACAGCCACCTGTCTATGATGATGCCTGCGCTGTGCCGCTGCTCATCCCTCCGGTATCTCGGCCTATTTTGCAATCCCATATCTTCTCAGGGGCTGAGGACTCTTATGGAGAACTCTGTACTGATGCCTGAGTTACGTATGGTGGTTTATCCTTTCCCGGTGGACTGTTGCACTGACAGTATGCCCTGGCAAATGTCTTCGGCCTCCTCGGATAGCTGCTTTGACCACGAGAAACTTGCACAAGTTGGAGCTGAACTACAAGAAATGCTGGCCATAGCACACAGGACAGATCTAGTATGGACCACTGATGTGTATGTGCACCGGACTCTGGACTACCTTTGTCTTTAGCCCACAGATTACAACCCATCACTTCTTTTTCACTTCCTGTAGCCTACAGGTTACAGCCAGACAGTCCTGGTCCACTTTACGTAGCCTACACATTAAAACCAATCACTTCTTGTTCACTTCCTGTAGCCTTCAGGATACAGCCAATCAGTCCTGGTTCACTTCCTGTAGCCTACAGGTTGCAACCAGCAGACCTGTTCACTGTCTGTAGACAGCAGGTTACAGCCATTCAGTCCTGACTCACTTCCTGTAGCCTACAGGTTACAGCCAATCAGTCCTGTTCATTGCCTCTGGTCTTTTATTCTGTGCCATGCCATTTCATATGATTGTGCTTTATGATCTCTTATGTTGGGGGGGGGGGGGGTTATTTCAGAATAAAAGAACTCCTTTTAAAGGAAAGCATCTTGATTTTAGGTGGGTATTTAAAAAAGAAAGTAGAGAAACTATAGAAAACAAAATGCATAAGAGATAAATACAAATTCCTAAAATCCTCATTGATATAATTGAGACTTATAACTCTTTGTTTAGAGAGGTCTCCAACGCATTGTGAAGCAGTATGTTGGAGACCTCTAGATTTCATGAGATAAAAGCTCTATTTAAGTTAATGGGACATTTTTACATTTGTATTTTCACCCTTTGGTGCCTTTTGTTTTTTGTGTGTGCATAAGACCCTCAGTCTGAAATGTAATCCTTTAACCCCTTAACGACAGATGACTTACCAGGTACGTTCCGCAGAAACTGTCACTTAGTGACAGAGGACGTACCTGGTAAGTCACGGAAGTCCGGGTCTCCGTGCGGCTGCACGCCGCTCGGAGACTCCAGACTTGTTTGAAACAAAAAAAAAAAATGTTCCTTGGGCGTTAAGGTGACAGCCGCGTACGAACGCGGCTGTCGCTAAGGGGTTAAAGAACTGGTCAGGTGTATGTATAAAATTACTGTGTGTAACAGAAGCACCTACCTAGGTAGGAGTCCATTACACAGCAATCAGGCGTATCTATATAATTACCGTGTGTAACAGAAGCACTTACCTAGGTAGGAGTCCATCATACAGCAGTCAGGTGTATCTATATAATTACCGTGTGTAACAGAAGGACTTACCTAGGTAGGAGTCCATCACACAGCAGTCAGGTGTATCTATATAATTACTGAGTGTAACAGAAGCACTTACCTAGGTAGGAGTCCATCATACAGCAGTCAGGTGTATCTATATAACTACTGTGTGTAACAGAAGCACTTACCTAGGTAGGAGTCCATTACACAGCAGTCAGGTGTATGTATAAAATTACTGTGTGTAACAGAAGCACTTACCTAGGTAGGAGTCCATTACACAGCAGTCAGGTGTATCTATATAATTACCGTGTGTAACAGAAGCACTTACCTAGGTAGGAGTCCATTACACAGCAGTCAGGTGTATCTATATAATTACCGTGTGTAACAGAAGCACTTACCTAGGTAGCAGTCCATCACACAGCAGTCAGGAGTATCTATATAATTACTGTGTGTAACAGAAGGACTTACCTAGGTAGGAGTCCATCATACAGCAGTCAGATGTATCTATATAACTACTGTGTGTAACAGAAGCACTTACCTAGGTAGGAGTCCATTACACAGCAGTCAGGTGTATGTATAAAATTACTGTGTGTAACAGAAGCAATTACCTAGGTAGGAGTCCATTACACAGCAGTCAGGTGTATCTATATAATTACCGTGTGTAACAGAAGGACTTACCTAGGTAGGAGTCATTCATACAGCAGCCAGGTGTATCTATATAATTACTGTGTGTAACAGAAGGACTTACCTAGGTAGCAGTCCATTACACAGCAGTCAGGTGTATCTATATAATTACTGTGTGTAACAGAAGCGCTTACCTAGGTAGGAGTCCATCACACAGCAGTCAGGTGTATCTATATAATTACGGTGTGTAACAGAAGGACTTACCTAGGTAGGTGTCCATCATACAGCAGTCAGATGTATCTATATAATTACTGTGTGTAACAGAAGCACTTACCTAGGTAGGAGTCCATCACACAGCAGTCAGGCTATCTATGTAATTACTGTGTGTAACAGAAGCACTTACCTAGGTAGGAGTCCATCACACAGCAGTCAGGCGTATCTATATAATTACTGTGTGTAACAGAAGCACTTACCTAGGTAGGAGTCCATCACACAGCAGTCAGGCTATCTATGTAATTACTGTGTGTAACAGAAGCACTTACCTAGGTAGGAGTCCATCACACAGCAGTCAGGCGTATCTATATAATTACTGTGTGTAACAGAAGCACTTACCTAGGTAGGAGTCCATCACACAGCAGTCAGGCGTATCTATATAATTACTGTGTGTAACAGAAGCACTTACCTAGGTAGGAGTCCATCACACAGCAGTCAGGCGTATCTGTATAATTACTGTGTGTAACAGAAGCACTTACCTAGATAGGAGTCCATCATACAGCAGTCAGGTATATCTATATAATTACTGTGTGTAACAGAAGCACTTACCTAGGTAGGAGTCCATCACACAGCGGTCAGGTGTATGTATATAATTACTGTGTGTAACAGAAACACTTACCTAGGTAGGAGTCCATCACACAGCAGTCAGGTGTATCTATATAATTACTGTGTGTAACAGAAGCACTTACCTAGGTAGGAGTCCATCATACAGCAGTCAGGTGTATCTATATAATTACCGTGTGTAACAGAAGTACTTACCTAGGTAGGAGTCCATCACACAGCAGTCAGGTGTATCTATATAATTCCTGTGTGTGACAGAAGCACTTACCTAGGTAGGAGTCCATCACACAACAGTCAGGCGTATCTATACAATTACTGTGTGTAACAGAAGTACTTACCTAGGTAGGAGTCCATCATACAGCAGTCAGGTGTATCTATATAATTCGTGGATTTTCCTAACAATTGTGACGGAAATTCGGAATTTTATTAAAGACACGGAGGCGAATATTATGCTATAATCCTTCTCCACTGCTCCAATCAGCAGCAAAGACAAGTTTATTGTTTCATACAGAGAAAAAAAAAAAGAACTGGACCCATCATACTCCTCCCCCCAGTTAACCCCTCCCACAACCCCTATAAACTGGGATGCAGTTTTAAGCTCTGCCTCTTTCTTATAGATGCGACCGAAGAACATGATCCATTTGAAACTGCATTCAGACACAGCGACCGGAACCAGACTGCAGATATCCCCCTGGAAGGCAAAAAGAAACAATGAAAGGGGAGGGAACACTGGGAGGGATAATATTCGCCTCCGTGTCTTTAATAAAATTCCGACTTTCTGTCACAATTGTTAGGAAAATCTGTGAATTTTATGGCAAGCACGGAGGCTTCATATTATGCTAGTTCGAAGCAAGGCTAACCAAGTAACTAGAAATACGTAGAAACAAGAGAAACAAGGTAAAGAAATGCACACCCTGTAGACCTATGAGCCAGACAAAGGCCCAAACAACAAAAATCAAAAGGCTTCAAAGCCAAGAACACAAACACACCCCGAAAGGAAGCAAACCAACCGGCAAAGCAGAGCAAAACGTGTCCCCAGAGAGTCACAGCAAGGAAAGAAAGCCAGCAACCACTGGGAAGCAGGGTGACACTGATACAAAAGACCAGACGTCAACCCACCCCAAAAGGCGGCGACCCATCGAAATGCCTGTGAAGCCGGCCAGGCTGACAAATCACCAAAGACAGAGAGACCAACAACACGGAAGATCTGCAACAAAATATATATATATACCCCAAGAGAAAAAACATGGATCGAGGAACGAAACCATACCACCCTAAGCCAGCCATATGTGGCAGAATCATACAATAGACGCCACAGGCGGGAACACAGATGGCACAAACAACCGGACGTAGAGGGAAACCAGAGTAAACACAACCAAGGACAGGGATCAGAGCACCGGAACACAAGTCCACAAAATATCACCCTGTTGAGAAGAGGTCACTTGTGGGGTGGAGCCGCACAATTCAAAATGTGTCAGACATGGCATAGGCAAGAGATCGGGCTCAACATGCTAGATCTCATGACTTCAGTATATAGAACTACCACGTGAGTAGAGGATCACGTGTGGGAACGAAGCCGCGCAACATCAAAGCTGGCCATAAATCACAGCAGATAAGTGCTCAAGGGAAGCAGTCCCAGAGAAAACCAGAAAGAGAGGGAATGACAGGAACCAATCCCCATCAGAAAAATAATTGGTAACACAGTGGGAGTCAGGTGAAGCATCTAAAAGCTTCATGTAGCACATAGGAGTCAGGTTAAGCCCCTGAAAGCTTCATTGAGCACATGAGGAGTCTGGCAACACAGTAGGAGTCAGGTGAAGTATCTAAAAGCTTCATGTAGCACATTAGGAGTCAGGTGAAGCCCCTGAAAGCGTCAGTGATCACATGAGGAGTCTGGCAACACAGTAGGAGTCTGGTGAAGCATCTAAAAGGTTTATGTAGTACCTTAGGAGTCAGGTTAAGCACCTGAAAGCTTCACTGATGGTGCCCTCCTGAGGAGAGGGTCATGGCGGTGGGACGGAACCGCACCATTCATAACCGCCTTAGTTTGCGGTATCCCAACAGGGTACAACCTGTGCCAGCAGAAAAGCCTTATGCCGAAGTAATGTAATCAGGGTCAGGGACTTAAAATCTGTACGGACTAAAACGTGCGCCTCCAGAAGAGACAGAAGCAGCTGTCCGAGAAATGGCAATTCAGACATGAAATGGGCAGACTGTGCCATAGTACCCACTACCAGAGTCACGCGATTCATAGCCAACGACCAGGACTCAAGAAAGGGAAAAAGGCAAAGATAGTAGACATGCAAAACCTGGACTGCACCCAGAAGGTGCGGGGCTGCACAGTCCGTGCGCCGAAAACAGAGGAAAAATCCAAGTCCCGGGACAGACAGCTTGCCCCACCAGACTGAAATCCACTCCAGTCTCGCCAGACAGGGTGCAAGCGCCAGTTAGGTGGAGAACAGGCAAAGTCAGGGAAGGAAATCCCCAAACACCGGAGGAAAGGACAGAAAATAACCGAGACACCAGGGAATTGAAAAAGGAGCACTGGCAGAGTGAGACACACACACCCATATATAGCCATATCCAAACACCACCCCACATATACCAGTATAGACAGACACACCGACACGCAGACAGAAACAGACAGAGAGGGATATGCCCAGACAGGGATAAGACAGGTGAAAGAGATAAGCGATGGCCAGAAAGGAAAAACTATGGGTAAGATATGCAAAATAGACCTATGCCCAGTCAGGAAGAACTAAGGCAATGGTAAAAGCCAGTAGGAGTAGATCTACGGCCAGCCAGGAAAAAGACTAAGGCTGAAGGAAAGCCAGGAATTTGAAGCTCAGAAAGGAAAACTAAGGCTAAATGTAAAACCAGTAGAGCCATGGAGAGAAAGAGTCTAGGTGGACTACAAGCCAAGTAGATCTACGCCCAGAGGAAAAATACTAGGCAAGTAGAACCATGCCCATATAGGAAAACTAGGGGCAAAGGTATCAGCCAGCAGAGGTATGTCTAGATAGGAATAGCCAGAGTCAAAAGATGTGTGCAAGTAGAAACTATGGCTAGATAATAATCAGCAAGATGTCATTTTTAAAAAGGAGAATAGATGCAAGGGAAGAGGGTACAAATTTACTCATAATAGTACCCAAGCAAAACTCTCCTTGAATATGATGCACTATTTGGGCGTTAGTTAAAAAATAAAGTCAGGGAGTCTCGCACTAGTCTTACTGGTGGCGTTACGGGATTGTTTGAACAGCAGTTGTACCCTGGAGAATTTGTGTACCGCATGTTAATCCATCTGTACACAAGTGCAGGTTTTAATTAAGTATAGGCGCAGGACATATGTTGTGACCTCAAAATACATATATTGAGTGCTACGTAGTTATGTATAGAAAGAGGTCGAATCTCTTATCATGTATCACAATAATAAATGTAATCGTATATTACATTCTGTGAAACTCCTACCACAAGAACTCACCCACAGTGGATAAAATAACATTATACATTGTAAACGCTACCAGGGGAGGTCTGGCAACTTGTGGCCCAGGAGGGAAATATAATCAAATGGCCAATTTCTATTATCATTCTAGTCCACGGTCCCAGCACCCCATTTTGTAAATTTTAAATTTGCATAAATGTTGTGGAAGTATGTTATACCGCATAGCTTACGACTGAATACCAATAGGATGATCAGGTCAATTTTATCTAAACATTGGTCGATATTACATCTGGACAGAGATCTGAGTGAAGTCTTCCACTGTCTTTTTAGATAAACAAGGAAACAGCTATAAAATTGGAAAGTTTATCAATTGTCGTACATCTGGCATTATTTATTTATTACAGTGTATTTGTGGGATTCAATATGTTGGCAAAACATCTAGAGAATTTAGAGAAAGAATCCTGGAACATGTGGGGGATATCAGGAATAAACGTGATACCCCCATAGCCAGACATGTACTTGAACAACATTCAAATGACAGTAATGTAATTACATTTATAAGGATTGAAAAGGTATATCCATCACCTAGGAAGGGTGATTTTAATCAGAAATTATTGAAACGTGAAGCTTTTTGGATTTATAAATTGAGGACTTTAAGTCCAACTGGATTGAATGAAGGCTTTACGTTTAAACCATTTATTTGAAGTCTTTTTCAGTCTCCTATATTATGGTACATATATTGGACATTTAAGAAAATTTTTTGATCCCTTATTATTATAATCAATTTGTCTGGATATGGTATTACAGTTTATTCATATTTAGGAATATTGGAATCATTTTTATCATCCTGAGATATTAGTAATCATAATGGTTGGCACTGATGCAAGGATTACTGTTAATGAATAAGTGATAAATCATATAGGATATTGGCTTTATATATATATACATGGTATAAAGCTTTAGCGAAAAAGAGTTTATATGTCGCTTATGTTTAATTAAATAAGCTGATATGCATATAGGTATATGTGGTAAAAATCTATTGATTTACATTAATTTATTGATTACATTTTCCTAAAGTGGCAATCCATTTGAGGACTGTTGTTTTCACATCTATTAGATGTGTTTTTGTATCACCAGCCATACATTGTAACGGAGATGCGTTTTAAAAATGGCCTATATCTTCAGTTGAGGCTGAATTAAATTCAAGCCTCTTTTTCAATTACAAGGAGGTTTAAAAGGGCGCGCTGTATACCGGCTCAGTTCTTAGTAAGCCCCTGATGAAACCAGTCAATCTGGTGAAACGCGTTGGGCTATTCAGGGGCACTGCTATTTGGTGCCCCTCTGTGTTGTTTTGATGTGTCTGTTGTGACTTGAAAAAGTATAATGAAATGATAGTATTAGATGAGGGTTTCTTAGAATGTGGCTTACTCCACAAGGAGATTAGCTAGCGTGCATTTGGCACAATAGGGATTACAGCTAGTAGTTAATGTTATAGTTAGTATTCGGTTAGGGCACCTTAGAATGTGGCTTATTCTACGAGGAAATTAGTTAGTGTGCATTTGGCACAAGAATATTAGCAGTTTGAAGCGTGGATCTTATTTTGGCATTAACTATATGTTTACGAGCCAATAGCCATACTAGTTAATGAATGCCTGTGAGTGTCTGTGCGCCATTTTGTATAATTGGATACTAACAAAGAGCTACTGTGTGCTACAGTGTTGCATTAAACAGACACAATATCTGTGTACCTGTTGAACATCATTGAATAAAGAATCATTCGCTTGAATAATAGAACGATATTCATGTAAACTTTTTTTTAATAATAGAGTGATATCTATCTTGATCTGATTAATCGTATAAGAAGTATATAATTTAAGCGAATACGCTATAGTGACACTCAATGTTGTTTCGATAATTGTAGTCCAAGGACATCGAAAGAAGTACTAATGCACTTACATTATCGAGAACTAAGATTTTAGTAGTACTATTCAAACGGCCTCATTGTTAATACTCAACAATTGTCCCCTTAACCATAAGGGCTTGCTAATTGTTAGCAGATCTATAGCACTCCATCTTACCATATTGTAGTAGGGAGTGTATAGAGGAGCATCCAAAGGGTTAATTAGTTCATAGGAATGCAGCGAATTTGAAAAAAGAAGTTACTAATGGGGCATTTATAATCAGAGCCCTGGGATATATAGAACGTCTCTTTATTAATCAACAGAGCGTTTTTGTGGCAGAGTGTATTAGTACTTATTAAGGATAGGATGAATAGTGATATTGCTATAGATATTAGCTAATTAGTCACATGTTGAGAGAAGTCATTTTTAGGGCTCTATCTGTTACAACTATATTTAGTGCCCCTTCTCCATATGCGCTTATAATATCTTTCATGAGACAATAAAATGTCAAACACAGACCAGTTTATATAATGAAAGTTTTAGTGATTTTTAATACATATAATAAAAGCTGAGTTTTTAAGTTCCCGTTCTCCTTATTTGTTTATAGTACTGAACGAGACTCTTTCATGCAGTCTTTTGCACTCATATATGTTTCAAATCAAATGGAGTTGATACATTTGGAGTAGCTTGCAAAAGACCTCTGGCGTTTTCTATCTTCTTTATTTTCTTGAGTAGTATATTATAGTTGTGACTTGCGGTACGAATTATTAATAATTACGCACAGATATATTATTATTTTTTGTATGTTTTGTGACGGTACCAGGATTTACCGGACCCTTTTGGGGTCGTCGGTTCCTGAACCGTCGCTGCTGCTGCCCCTCTTCCCCAGCTGGCTGGAGCCCTGCTGCTTCCTGGATGCTGGATGCTGCCTCCAGGCAGACTGGCAGAGCTAGTGAATTTAGCTGCAGAATCCTATGTGGGGTTTCCAGAGGCCCTACGCCAGTAGACCGGCGAGGCAAGTGAATTCGCTCCTGCAGTGGCTAAGGTGAGAATCCCCAGCCCAACCCCCTCCAGAAATACAGCCAAGACTTGTATTAAGGAGGGTAGAACAGAACAGCCTTTATTGATAAAACACACTGCTTATATACACTTCCAGACACTCTTATCAAGATCAGAATACAAATTAGTGCTTGAAAAAGGGACATTTTAACTGGTCCATAATAACCTCCCCTGACTGGTCAATGAAGCACAGCAGGAGTCAATTCACATTCCTTAGCACATGGAGTATTCTTTAAACAAGCCAGAGTGCTGGACTTAACAGCCCACTCTGCACTCTGATTCCCCAGATTTACCAAATGTCACACAATGTACAAAACAGTGATCAATATTTCAAATGTTATAGTTCTAAATTATTCCATCTGGTCACATTACTCCCCCCCCAAGTCTTGGACAGACCAGGTGTGATCCCAACGGATCCACCTCTGCACTGTCCACAAAGTCTTTCAGTCATCTTCTTGCCAGGATAGTCTATCAGCCTTTTTGTTATACCTGCTAGGTCTGCACTGAATGGTAAAGGTGGAGGGAGAAGCTCCATTTGTGTAACAACTGTCCATTTTTCCTACAAACATATTCAGAAATGCATCCACCTTTGGGGTTGTACAGACATGGAGTTTGCGAAGGCACTGGTAAGATACCCCAAATCATTTGCTAACAGTACCTCAGCGGGGATGCCAGACATCACTCCCACCTCACAGTCTCTTTCTCCAGCACCCCAATCCAGTGTGATCCGGGCCAAGGGAATCTGGTGTATGGCTCCTCCAGCAACTCGTACAGCCACTGTCCGGCCAGTTCTCTGCCTGTGGGGGACCCGGTGGGGTTGTACCATAGTGATTGTGGCCCCAGTGTCTCTCAACCCCTTGGCTGGCTGCCCGTTCACCAGCACTGTCTGACCATGGTGTCCTCGGTTATCTGTTCTGGCAGTTTGGACCAGGCTCACCTCGTGGATCGGTCCCCACACTTCGTCTCTGCCAAAAGGTGCAATATTGTAATCCACTCCCATGGGCATGGATAAATTATACTCCATAGGTTCAGTGCCAGGGTCGTCTCCTCCACAGTAGGCTTGTCTTGTTGCACTCTGAGGTGGGACCGGTAGAGATACCGGCTGCTGGGGCAAGGGTCTAGGCTGTGACTGTCTCTGAGGGTAATTGCTCCGAACGTGCCCAGGCTGCAAACAGTCATCACACTGCAGTCCATAGCAGCGCCCTCTGCTGGGCTGGTTGTGACTGATGGGAATGGAGCTGAGATGTGGTATCTGGCCCATTTGAGTGTCTGTAGTAATTCCTTTGGATTGTACAGGAGAGCGACAGGGCCCATTCTCTTGAGTCTCCACATAACTTTCCATACAGTAGGCTTGTCTTGGTGCACTCCGGGGTGGAACTGGTGGAGGTATTGGCCTCTGGTGCAGGGGTCTAGGTCTGGACTGTCTCTGAGGGCAATTGCTCCGAACATGTCCCAGCTGCAAACAATTATAGCACTGCAGGCCAGAACTGCGCCTTCTACTGGGCTGGCGGCTAGTGTTGGGAATGGGGCAGGGCCCTGGTACCTGGATCCCTTGAGGGGTGGCATTAGATCCTGTGGGGGGGAACTGAGAGGGCCAGGGCCCACTCCATCGGGTTTCCACATATTTGTCAGCTAACTTGGCCGCTTCCCCTACTGTAGCTGGATCACGGTCCCTTACCCAATCCCGAACTTCAGGAGGCGTATGTTGAAAGAATTGCTCCAGTAGTAAAAGCTGCCGACAATCCTCCATAGACTTTGCATTGCAGCCCAGTAGCCAGTTGGCACAAGCACGGTCCATGCGGTACACCCATTCCGCATAAGAGTCCTGTTGCCGCCGTCGGGTGTCCCGGAACTTTCGCCTGTAGGTTTCTGGGGTAACGGCATACCGGGAAAGCAGGCACTTTTTCACCTCAGCATAATCGCGGCTGACTTCATCAGATAGGGCTCGATATGCCTCGGCTGCACGTCCAGTCAGTTTGCCCACCAGAATTTTTACCCAGTCTCTCTGATCAATCTCATAGAGGGCACATTGCCTCTCAAAATCTTGCAGGTACCCGTCTATGTCTCCTGTGCTCTCCTCAAACACTCTGAAGGCTTGATGAGGCAGTTTTCCCTTTCGGGATCCACAGCTCTGTGGAAATCCAGAGTCTCTCGGGCCTCTCTCCAGTTCTGCTTTCCTCAGACGTTCCTCCCTTTCTGCTGTCCTCTCCTGAGTCACCATGGCCATGACTCTATCCACCACCTCAGCAGATGGATTGGGGCCATAAAAAGCAAGCCGGACCTTGACATCTCGAGTGAAGGCATCCTCATGCTCTGTAGAGCTCTCCCTGGATCCCATGCTGGTCTGCAGGCTTGCAGGGATAGCGGTTTCAACTGATAGGCGGTCCATCTGCATCAAAGCCTCAATCAAATCAGTCTTTCTGGGTCCATTTGCATCTCCACCTCTGGCAGTTAGGATCTCTTTTAACGTGGATCGCTTCAGCTGCTTGTAGAACCCCTCCATATGCTTGCAATTGGCTCCAGCCAAATCTCCCGATGGAGATTGTCCTGTTGGTGGTTTGAATGCCTTTAGGAAGAGGGCATCCCACCGCTGCCACCAAATGTGACGGTACCAGGATTTACCGGACCCTTTTGGGGTCGTCGGTTCCTGAACCGTCGCTGCTGCTGCCCCTCTTCCCCAGCTGGCTGGAGCCCTGCTGCTTCCTGGATGCTGGATGCTGCCTCCAGGCAGACTGGCAGAGCTAGTGAATTTAGCTGCAGAATCCTATGTGGGGTTTCCAGAGGCCCTACGCCAGTAGACCGGCGAGGCAAGTGAATTCGCTCCTGCAGTGGCTAAGGTGAGAATCCCCAGCCCAACCCCCTCCAGAAATACAGCCAAGACTTGTATTAAGGAGGGTAGAACAGAACAGCCTTTATTGATAAAACACACTGCTTATATACACTTCCAGACACTCTTATCAAGATCAGAATACAAATTAGTGCTTGAAAAAGGGACATTTTAACTGGTCCATAATAACCTCCCCTGACTGGTCAATGAAGCACAGCAGGAGTCAATTCACATTCCTTAGCACATGGAGTATTCTTTAAACAAGCCAGAGTGCTGGACTTAACAGCCCACTCTGCACTCTGATTCCCCAGATTTACCAAATGTCACACAATGTACAAAACAGTGATCAATATTTCAAATGTTATAGTTCTAAATTATTCCATCTGGTCACATGTTTCATTGGGATTTTATTTCCCTTTCTTTTTCTTTAATTTAAATAAGATTTTTGTGCGGAATCATTATACTAAATGGCTGGTTTTTTATCCAACCCAATTGACTTCTCTAAATGAGTAGTATATTTAAAAACTTGTACAGATTTTATGATTTGTTTTGCTGTCTTTTGCAACCCTTTTATCATTTTCAATTTTAGCTAGCCTTATTGTTTTGCAGATTCTTTTGCTTTCTTTATGTATTTTAAATAATACATCTGACTTAAACAATTTAACCCCTTTGTAACGGAAGCAAGAAGGGTCCGCGTTGCCTTCTGCCGTCGTTCCCGGGTTTCTCGCTCTCGACGCTGGACTGGCACTGTCGGATGCACCTGTCGAACAAATGGACGGACTGATCGAACACCATGGTGTCGAAAACTCTGTGTCGAAGTCGACAAAGTGGTAGCGGCGTTGACTTCGTGTCAGAGTCGGAGGAAAGCCGGGAGAACGGGGAAAGAGTCAAAGGGATTCACAGCCAGAGCTGGGTAGCAAACTGGTACCACGGGCCGTAGAGAGTAAGGCCTCTACTCCCGGTTGAACGGATAACAGGAAAATGTAGCAGGAACCGAGGAAGGTCGAACTGTTCGACCTGACTGTAGCTCGCAGTCACAGGATCTCTTGAACACAGGAAAGAAAAGATGGAGTCCACATAGCCACCTGAAAGCATAGGAAGTCGGGTCACAGGAAGCTGGCAGCAGGCAGTTGATGATTCAGGATACTTGGTGCAGATGGGTATCAGAGTGGACACTTTGGACCATAAGCAATACAAGACTCCAGGACTCCTTGTTCACTAAGAATAAGACTGGCTTTATTCAACCAAACCGCACATATTTATACACAGAAACCACATTGCAATACATGAGCGGACAGGATAAAATAGGTGAGTCACAAGGATAATATAATCACAACATACAAGACAAAGGACCAACAGCAAATGGTCCAAGCAATTACAGTGGCACAGATATGATTATATTACTAAGACAAAACGATTGATGAACTCAGGCAATGGACACAAAGACTTGAGGGGCGTGAATGAATTAACACACGGCAGGGGGTCTCAGTACAGTTCACAATACTCTGGCTTGAGTGGCTAGAATACACATTGGAAGTAACTTTGCCCAAACTCAAATAATTAACCCTTACTGCCCATTTCCTTGGAAGCAAGCCAGCAGTCCAGGGTTGTCAGTCTCTTTGGGCCCAGAAATGTCCACAGTCTCTGAGGTTCTTGAGATAACAGTTCCAGGCCCAGACAAGGTCTCCCGTAATGGACTATGCTCCGTTACACCCTTACGGACCCATGATGTGGCAGGACCATCATCAGTAAACTTGCCATAAGGACCCATAAAGGTCGTGGCATGTCATGGAATTCAGGGCTCCCCATGTAGCCTGACGCCGTTCGGGGAGCCCTGAATCTGTAGTCCTTAAGTGCCAGCCACAAGCGGTATTTAAGGGGCTAAAATCCCAATTCTTACTCCCTTTTTCCTGTGAACCTGATTGTTAAGCCACATCTGTCTTAATTTGTTCCACTCACATTTACTACTAATAGCATATATGGATGATGTATTTTTATCATTAGAGATAATGTCTGTAAGGGATGGTTTTTGGTGATCTCCTGACGGTTAGTTGGGGGTTAGTGCTCTGCAGTCATGTAGCAAGCTAAACAACAGAGAGTAGTGCCATCTTCAGTTACGTAGTGTTTATGAGAGGCAGGTAGTGCCGTCTCCAGTTGAGCAACATTCAGTGTTATATAACCGAGTAAATACGCATGCGTAGTGTTAGACATACCCTGCATACCTTTAAGGGTATAGTCTGTATTTACCCCATCATCAACACGATTCTAGTTTAGAGCCATCTGAGACCGGAGAGAGTGTACCTGGTCTCAAGTCTGAGAGATAGAGCGAGTGTGTAACTCATCTCAAGCCTGTGTGTTGAAAAGATTGTTGCTGCAGAGTCGTATGGAGGGCTCCCCCATACTGATGTAAACTCCGGCAGTAGCTATGTATCTTTTATGTTCTCTTTTTGTAATGTATCTTTACAAGCCTGTGTGTTTAAAAGATTGTTGCTGCAGAGTCGTATGGAGGGCTCTCCCATACTGATGAAAACTCCGGCAGTAGCTAAGTGTCACGGATTTGAAGACTCTCAGACTTAAGGTTTGGTAAAATAACTTAACTTTATTAAAAGTTAAAGGCAGTCCCCGTAGGGTAAACATACATAACAATACAACAGTAATATAACATATAATAGGTTCTACCGGCCTTGCCTAAATACCGGGCGAGGCAACCCAAGTGACAGTTTTAATGACAGGCTCTACCGGCCTTGCCTATACCGGGTAAGGCAACCGTGAGATGACATATACCGGTTCTACCGGCCTTACCAATACCAGGCAAGGCAGCCCCCACGGAATGCTGAATGTAGGCTCTACCGGCCCTGCCAATACCGGGTAAGGCAACCTTAAAGATGGTGGATTACAAGGTTCTACCGGCCTTACCAATACCGGGCAGGGCAGCCCAAAGGAGTACTGGAGTAGGCTCTACCGGCCCTGCCAATACCGGGTGAGTCAACCTACAGGATGGTATCGTCAAGGTTCTACCGGCCTTACCAATACCGGGCAGGGCAGCCTGAGCGAGTAGACCAGCTGTCAGGTGACTAAGACAGCATAGAGCATAAGTATAGAGGTCTACTCAGCAGGAGTCTATTGCCAGGGATACTCAGACAACTGCAAGGAAGTGGACAGCGACTGACCACAGTACTGGATGTTCAGGAGCAAACCAACGTCCGCACGTTGGGACTAAATGGTAATAGCGCCACCAGGTTTAATGGAGCAAACCACCGACCGCACGCTGGAACCAACAATGTATATCGCAACCAGGTTTAGTGGAGTAAACCAGCGTCCGCACGCTGGGACCAACAACGTATATCGCAACCAGGTTTAGTGGAGCAAACCAGCGTCCGCACGCTGGAGCCAATAATGTATCTCGCAACCAGTTTAGTGGAGTAAACCAGCGTCCGCACGCTGGAACCAACAATGTATATCGCAAAAAGGCTTAGTGGAGTAAACCAGCGTCCGCACGCTGGGACCAACAATGTATATAGCAACCAGGTTTAGTGGAGTAAACCAGCGTCCGCACGCTGAGACCAACAATGTATATCGCAACCAGGTTTAGTGGAGTAAACCAGCGTCCACACGCTGAGACCAACAATCTATATTGCAACCAGGTTTAGTGGAGTAAACCAGCATCCGCACGCTGAGACCAACAATGTATATCACAACCAGGTTTAGTGGAGTAAACCAGCGTCCGCACGCTGGAACCAACAATGTATATCGCAACCAGGTTTAGTGGAGTAAACCAGCGTCCGCACGATGGGACCAACAAAGTATATCGCAACCAGGTTTAGTGGAGTAAACCAGCGTCCACACGCTGAGACCAACAATCTATATTGCAACCAGGTTTAGTGGAGTAAACCAGCGTCCGCACGCTGAGACCAACAATGTATATCGCAACCAGGTTTAGTGGAGTAAACCAGCGTCCGCACGCTGGGACCAACGATGTATATCGCAACCAGGTTTAGTGGAGTAAACCAGCGTCCGCACGCTGGGACCAACGATGTATATCGCAACCAGGTTTAGTGGAGTAAACCAGCGTCCGCACGCTGGGACCAACAATGTATATCGCAACCAGGTTTAGTGGAGCAAACCAGCGTCCGCACGCTGGAACCAACAATGTATATCGCAACCAGGTTTAGTGGAGTAAACCAGCGTCCGCACGATGGGACCAACAAAGTATATCGCAACCAGGTTTAGTGGAGTAAACCAGCGTCCGCACGCTGGGACCAACAATGTGTATCGCAACCAGGAACCAACAAAGTATGATCAGCAGCGAGAAGAACAATGTCGCCAGAGAGACTGCTGGATCAGGAGATTCAGGAACTCAGTAAGATTAACCCGCGAGGTGCTGGAACACAGGAACACTGGAACTCAGTAAGATTAACCCGCGAGGTGCTGGAACACAGGAACACTGGAACTCAGTAAGATTAACCCGCGAGGTGCTGGAACTCTGGAACACAGGAACACTAGCATACAGGAACAGTGGAACACAGGATCAGCAAGTACAGCAGGAACAGGCCCAGAAGGCCTGACAAGCAGGTCAGGCAGAGTGAAGTCAGAAACACCACGAAAGGGCAACCTGAAAGTGCTCAGCCTGTGTTTAAAAAGGCTGTGTGAGGAGGGCTAATCACAGACAGCCAATCATGATACTCAGGAAGTGACTGACACTGAACAGCACCAATCACGGCCACCGTGATACTAAGTATCTTTTATGTCCTCGTTTTGTAATGTATCTTTAATAAACTGTAGTTATAGTTTTTTTTTTTCAATACCACTGTGTGTATTTCTTTATCTTTTCTGGAATTCCAGACCTCTAATGTAACAATGTCCCAATGAAAGCCCTGCCCCCCTTTTACCTAGTGTAAACAATCTCTTCTCAGATGTGGAATCCAGTCCATAGACCAGACAGATAACAGCAGGGGACAATCTTCTTCCTATGAGAACAATGAAAGCCCTGTCCCTTTTACCTAGTGTAATACATCTCTTCTCAGATGTGGAATGCAGTCCATAGACCAGACAGATAGCAGAAGGGGACAATCTTCTTCCTATGAGAACAATGAAAGCCCTGCCCCCCTTTTACCTAGTGTAAACAATCTCTTCTCAGATGTGGAATCCAGTCCATAGACCAGACAGATAACAGCAGGGGACAATCTTCTTCCTATGAGAACAATGAAAGCCCTGCCCCCCTTGACAAGCTTTTCAGGTTTTTCTCTTATCTTAATTGAAGATTGTCCCTCTCTGCAGTCTACCTGGGCACCTCCCTTCTGATCTGGCTGAGCAGTGTTACATCAGTAAAAGGGGCGGGAGGGGAAACTTTGCTTGTGAATATCTCTTAAACCATAAAGGTTTGAGAGATAAGACTTATATCATTCTTCGTGTTTTTTAATGCCTACAAAACAAAATAAAGTTAAAATGAAGTATTACTATCCCTTTAAGGCTTGCTTTACATAAAGGCAATCTCCCAACACACAAACACACACACTCTTTGGTTTACCCTATTCCTCCAAAAAAGTGCATATACCACTAGATTGCCAGCCCAGAAAACAGTATTGCAATCAGTCCAGTCTCCCCATCTCCACCAGTCAGACTACAAGCATTTGCATGCGTGCATTTTATGTTGCTGACATTCTGAAGATGTGCATACTTTGAAGTATTTGTTTATTTTGACCAGGCTGTAACATAGACACCTCATTATTACACTGTTTATCCCATCATGTATTGTTTCACTCGTCCCCATTATCTAGTTTAAATTCTCCCATTTTCTTACCATCCTGTCCTCTAACACAGCAGACCCCCTTCACGTACAGTGCAATCCATCTCTGTTACAAAGATTTTCCCCAAGGAAAAAGGCAAGACAGTGCTCTAGAAACCCAAACCCCTCCTGTGTGCACCAATTTAAGCTATGCACTTAACTCCCTAATTCCCTGTAGCCCTTCTGGTGTAAGAAGCAACCCACTCAGGTGGTATTTTAGAAATGACCACCTCCATGAATAAGGAATTTTTATGTGTGATAAGTTATATGCATTCATGGAACTGTAACTTTTTCCTTAAATATCTCAGGAACAGGAGCAGCTTTTTTATCTTTTAACACGTTAGCGACATGTGATGCGTCAGGACTGTCACTTCGGTCCGAATGTTAAGGACTGGTGACAGAACTGGTACATCACAGACTTCTGAGATAGCAGTGCTGCTTTTCTTTGTCTTGCAAACCATCTTTCCTGTTTTTTCACAAGGACAAGGCTGTTCTTCGGACCTCTCAGGAGTTTCTTCCTAAGGTGGTCTCTGAGTTCCACTTCAATCAGGAGATTGTTGTGCCTTCATTCTGTCCAGAACCCATGTCTGACAAGAAGAGGAATCTCCACCAGTTGGATGTGGTTCGGTGCATTAAGTTTTATGTGCACCGTAATCAGTCTTTGTAAAAGACTGATTACTTGTCTGTCTTTCCTGAGGGTCCCAGGGCTGGTCAGGCTGCTTCCAAGGTCACTATTGCCTCTTGAATCAAGTCTACCATTCGTAGGATGTACGAAATCAGGAACAAACCTGTTCCCTTCAGAGTTACAGCACATTCCACTAGGTCTGTTGGGGCCCCCTGGACCTATAAGAATCAGGCCTTAGCTGAGCAATTGTGCAAGGCTGCGACTTGGTCCTCATTGCACACCTTTGCCAAGCACTACAGTGTGAAAGTTCTGGCTTCTGCTGAAGCCAGCTTTGGCAGGAAGGTCCTTCAGGCAGTTCTGCCTGTCTAAGGAGCTGTTTTTTTCATGTGTCTTACTGTTGTTCAACTGTTTGAGCCTTGTTGGCTCTTTTCTTGTGTGCTGTGCAACTTTTTTAGCGTCCGTTGACACTTGGTTTGGTTTGTTCCGGTTCTGTATAGTCCTAGGGAATTCCAGTATCATGAGGACAGGTGTGACGTCCTTGTTCCTTCTTCCCACCTATGGGAACCTACTGTTGTTATATCCTCATGGTACCTGTGTTCCATATTGGACATTAAAGAAAATAGGATTTTAGTCTTACCTGATAAATCCTTTTCTCTTAGTCCAAATGGAACACAGGTCTCCCACCCAGAGAGAGGGACCGCTATTGGTCTTGCCTGTCTGGTTGTGGGAGTTCTTGCTCACTGTCCTTTTTTGGTATGGGTATCTCACATCATAACTGGAGGCAGGGTGTGGTTGGCCTACAGAAAAATCTGGTAGTCTCCACCCACAAGACCGTGTCTTTTTTAGAATGTGTTCTGCCCTCCAAGGATAAGCTTAACCCTCATGGTACCTGTGTTCCATATAGACTAAGAGAAAAGGATTTAACAGGCAAGATTAAAATAATATTTTTACTTTTATTTTAATGTTTTTTATTTTAGTTTATAGGCACAAATTATTTTTTTCCATTACTACTTTCTGAGACGTTGCTTTGTTTTCCCATCAGTATGAAGCTCCTGGTGTGTCTGGGTGTGATGGCATTCCTGACCTTGGTCAAGTGCTGTAACCCTGAACCGAGAGGTAAGGCTATCTCACTCACACGTGTAGCTGTCCTTAACGCCTTAACGACCACCCAATCCAGAGTGGGGAGGCTGTTAAAGTGATAGTAATGTTTCACAAAAACAGCAACTCCAATTAATCTTCATAGTATTTGGACTTTGGAGAGTGTTATATCAATACTGTCAGAGTTGTAGTTCAAGAGTAATTGAATGATAAAGTATCCCCCTCCCGTCCCTTTTACCTAATGTAAGTCACCTCCACTCAGATGTGGAATCTGGTCTCTTGACCAGACTGATCACAGCAAGGGACAATCTTCTTACTGTGATCATAAGGAAAACCCTGCAGCCCCATTGGCAGGTTTTTCAGGTTTTCCTTATGATCACTGAACATTGTCCCTCTCTGTGATCCATCCGGACAGTCTTGCTGCTCTGAGGTGAGCAGTGTTACATCAGTAAAAGGGGCGGGAGGGGGATACTTTATCATTCAATTACTCTTGTACTACAACTCTGACAGTACTGAAATAACTCTCTCCATGGCCCAAATACTATGAAGATTAATTGGAGCTGCTTTTATTGTGAAAGATTACTATCCCTTCAAGGATGATTTTTTTTTTTTTAACTTTTCCTTTATTAAGAAAAAATGTAAACAGTACAGATAAATGCAATGTACTAATGTACAAAAGTGTTCTAAGGGGAGCATCTCACGGATTAAAGTGAGATAAGAAAACATTTGTAATTAAATCAGAATCTTTACCTTCCAGTGAACTGGAATCTGTGCTCTGGCTATTCCCAACAGGGCTAACAAAATTATCCGAGTGGTAGGGTGCATAGGTGGGAAACGGATATAAAAAAGGATTTGCCAAGGGTCTCTGGACAACTCGATATCTAAACTACGTTCGATGCATCCCAAACACTTCACCCAATAGTCCTTCAAACCAGGGCAAGTCCACCAGATATGGTAAGATGATCCCTCTCTGTCTCCACATCTCCAGCATTTGTCACTAACAGTAGGGAACATAGTGTCAGGCTATTTATATGAAGGTATCCAAAGGGTTAAAACAGAGAACCACTCAGGTTGGATTTCTTCACTTAAATAGGCAATTGACAATAAATTAATTTGAGAACTTTATCTTTAATATGTATTGACACGCTACTTCACAGTAACGAATTGATCATAAGAATCAATCCTTCATATTTGTGCAAAAATATATATATTTTATTAAAATACAATATATATACAAATATCAGCAACAATGAAATATATAAGTGATTAGCAATTATAAAAGGTACATAGAAAATCAAACCACACTTATTATCATAAAGATTAGCAGCGGTGCAAGGGTTAACCACACATAGGTATATTCAGAGGTATAATAACAATAATTGCATTCAGCAGCATAGAACAGGTTAATTGATTGTTACAATTAATACAATACAGTTGGCTGCAGGGTCTCTTAATACCTCTGCCCCAGAAACAGTATAGACTATGCCAATTATGATGTAAGGGGTATTGTGAGATGAATTAAATAATTCCTCTAACAATTCCTTGTATCATATATCAATAATAATCAAATTTAGGGAATAACTGGAATAAAATCCCAGATTTGAATCACTATAATTTAATTATATACTGAATTCAATATTGCTTACCTCTGAATAAAATATATAAATTGCAATTAATATACATATCTATATATATAAAAGAAGACTTCTGTGTGCCTGGCAAACACACCCAGGGGTGGTATTAAGGAGGAGTTACTGTTCCCATTGGGTGATTCAATCATGCAGGGAATTGGCCCGCCCCCACTATGCAGCCCGCCCACCACTATCAAAGTCAGAAAAAAAAATATGGCTGCCATTTGCTCCTACACCACAGACAAACACACATGCCCCACTCACACACACAGACCACCACACACACATATGCCCCACTCACACAGCACCAAACAGACATGCTCCCACTTACACACACAGCACCACATACACACACAAAGCCAGAAATAAATATGGCTGACACACACACACACACACACACACACACACACACACACACACACACACACACACACACACACACACACACACAGTCACACACACACAGTCACTCACCCTGACTCCCAGTGGCCTCAGCAGGACCTGTAGTGCAGCACCAGGGAAACAAAATGGCACTCAAAGGGTTAAGGTAGGCCCTCTGCTGAATTATTTCTTCACTGTCATCATTTGCCATACAAGACACAGGACAGACAGCCATCAGGTTCACACTTAACTGCCACAGGGTTTGTTTATCAAGTTTTACCCCTCAGGGAGTGTGTTCAAACCCCTCACACTGTAAACTTGCATTTCCCTCCCACTTCTCCTCCTTCCCCAGCCTATTACTAACACTTTTACACATTTATGTTAAGCCCCGCCCCCTATTCGTGATTAAGCCCCGCCCACTGTTAACCCAAATTGCCCCATTGCTCTCTCCACATCAGCACCACATCAGTCCCCTCCAGGGACTACACAAGTCAATGTTCCCAGGTATGAACACACTTCCCACTGCTATTTAACTCTGACATGCCTCTCTATATCTTAACCATTTGAGTGCCAGAGGGGTACACAACTCATGCACGCATGTGTTTCTGCTCATATATGTTGCGTGTGTCTGTGTGTGTGTGTACATCTCTGTTACATATGTGTGTCCATGTGTGAATCTCCGGTGTGTCTGTGTGTGTGCATGTCTTTTGCATGTCTCTGCCACTCACTGTGTGTATGTGCATACCTCCCAACATTTCACATGGCCAAAGAGGGACACTGTAGTTTTAGGTGATATTATTGGGGCGTGGCTGGTGGGTGGGGCAATAGTAAGAATTTTTAGGTTATTTCATGACCTATTACTGGCTATTTATGTAACTGAATAAATGATTTAGTTCAAGACCAAAGTATTTTATTTGCACAGACTAATGTATAAACACATATACTGAAGTTTATTGCTTTATTGCTGTAGAGCAAAGTAATACACACCACACAGTCAGGGCTGGTGCAAGGATTTTTGCCACCCTAGGCAAAACCTAATTTTGCTGCCCATTTCGCTCCGCCCCTTGTGCCCCACCCCTTTATACCCCGCCTACTTATACCCAACCTCTTTTCATGATTGTCCTCTCTCTGCCCCCTGGGCCAGTCTGCCCCTGGTCTGGAGATGCCTGTAAGAGATGCCCCCCACCAGCTCCAACTTGCCCATTATCAGCTTCACTTTGGCCCACCAGCTCCACTTTGCCCCATCAGCTCCACTTTGTCCCCCCATCAACTCCAACTTGCCGCCTCAGCTCCAACTTGCCCCCATCAGCTCCACTTTGACCCCCACCAGCTCCAATTGCCCCACCAGCTCCACTTTGCCCCCCATCCACTCCAACTTGCCCCCACCGGTTCCACTTTGCCCCCCAGCAGCTCCACTATGCCCCCAGCAGCTCCAATTTGCCACCATCAGCTCCTCTTTGCCCCCCATCTGCTCCAAATTGCCCCCATCAGCTCCACTTTGCCCCCCATCTGCTCTAACGTGCCCCCACCGGCTCCACTATGCCCCCAGCAGCTCCAACTTGCCACCATCAGCTCCAACTTGCCACCATCAGCTCCACTTTGCCCCCCATCAGCTCCAAATTGCCCCCATCAGCTCCACTTTGCCCCCTCAGCTCCAACTTGCCCCATCAGCTCCACTTTGACCCCCGTCCGCTCCAACTTACCCCCATCAGCTCCACTTTGCCCCCCATCCGCTCCACTTTGCCCCCCATCAGCTCCACTTTGCCCCCACCAGCTCCAACTTGCCCCCACCAGCTCCACTATGCCCCCACCAGCTCCACTATGCCCCCTCAGCTACAACTTTCCCCTATCAGTTCCAACTTACCCCCATCGGCTCCACTTTGCCCCCCAGCAGCTCCACTATGCCCCCAGCAGCTCCAACTTGCCCCTATCAGCTCAAGTTGCCACCATCAGCTCCACTTTGCCCCTCATCCGCTCCAACTTGCCCCCCATCCGCTCTAACTTGCCCCCACCAGCTCCACTTTGCCCCCCTTCAAGCTCCACTTTGCCCCCCCTCAGCTCCACTTTGCCCCCCCTCAGCTTCACTTTGCCCCCCCTCAGCTCCACTTTGCCCCCCTCAGCTTCACTTTGCCCCTCCTCAGCTCCACTTTACCCCCTCAGCTCCAACTTGCCCCCATCAGCTCCACTTTGACCTTCATCTGCTCCAACTTACCCCCATCAGCTCCACTTTGCCCCCACCAGCTCCAACTTGCCCCCACCAGCTTCACTATGCCCCCTCAGCTCCAGCTTTCCCCTATCAGCTCCAACTTGCCCCCATCAGCTCCACTTTGCCCCCCATCTGCTCCAACTTGCCCCCAGCAGCTCCACTATACCCCCTCAGCTCCAACTTGCCCCCCATCACATACCTGTAGCGCCCGCGCAGTCTTCTCTTCAGTAATGCAGAGCGTGGCGGGAGATCATGACTCCCAGCGCGCTCTGCATTACTAAACATCCGACCCAATGAGGGAGCGCTGTAGCAACACAGACCTGACTGTGTTGTGGTTCCCGGCGTGGTGTGTGCGGGCGCAGCTCTTCTCCGCTACATGCCCGCGCCCCCAGTACGTGTGCGCCCTAGGCCGGCGCCTACCTCGCCTATAGGTGGAGCCGGCCCTGCACGCAGTCTGACCTCCTAAAAAGAGGGACAACAGGGTGGGAAAGAGGGACAGAGGGATTTGGCCCTCAAAGAGGGGCTGTCCCTCCTAAAGAGGGACACTTGGGATGTATGGTATGTGTCTGCCTGTGTGTTGCATATGTCTGTGTTTATCAGTGTGTCTGCATTTCACACACGTGCGCCCAACTGTCATAACATGATGGGCAACGCCGTCCCACATTGCTAGTATATATATATATACAAATAATCTACCAGAATTAATCCAGTAACATATGTCTATAAAGTAACCAACTTCATGCAACATATATCAAAATTATGACTATAGCAACATATACAAAACCTATAGGCACTCCAAGGGTTAATCCACTCGTTTAAAATAGGTGCCACACCCAGAAGTTATTTTGTCTATTAAAAGTGAATACCTTCAAATTACAAAATATAAGCCTATTACCCTCACAAAGAACTTTAGAATGCACACCACAAATAAATAGAGAAACAGCAGTTAGAGAGTTAATAAATGAATTCCAAGAATTCCCTTGATTAAATATTAGCCATTATAATTTCACCAGAAACACAATATTCTAGACATACCAAAATTATATTAACCAATATACTCAAGGATAAATATATCTCACTGCTATCTCTATTTTATGATATCTCTGGTAATTTATAACAATAAATTAATTAATTAATTCTGCGTAATTTCTTAATGACTATGCTAAATATAGCAGATTATAATATTTTCCATAAAACTGGCCAGGCTTCTATGGGCAAATCTATATATATATAAAAGAGAAAGGCTCATTGCATAATTTATGTCTCCTCAGGAGACACACACACACCCAGGGGTGGCAATAAGGAGGGGTTACTGTTCCCATTGGGTGATTCAATGGGGGCGTGATTTTCACACCAATTGCAGTGGCCGAAGGCCACTGCTATTGGTGTGAAAATCATGCAGGGAGTTGGCCCGCCCCCACTATGCAGCCCGCCCACCACTATCAAAGTCAGAAAAAAACAAAATGGCTGCCACTTGCTCCTACACCACAGACAAACACACACAGGGGCGGGCTGGCCTGGGGGGCAGGGGGGCAATTGCCCCCCGGGCCACTGGTTCAAACACATTTATGGGCCGGTCCTTTGAGGCTGCTTTATGGGCTGATATCTTAACTTTTAATTAGGAAAAACTATTCAGGACCAGAGGTGTGTGCCTTGCAAAATAATGTGCTGCAAGCACCTCTGATCCTCAAAGGGTTAAGTGCACCACATTACGAGAGACCGAGACGAGAGACCAACACCTTCTTTTGATGTTTTGCCCAGCACTGACTTGAAACACCAGCCATTACCTCTAGGGGGTGGTGTTGTGGTAATTCACTGGATGCGTGATGTCATTGCTTGCTCTCTCTTGTTGTGTTCTATGAACTGACCCAGAGAGCAGCAAGGCCAGGTTTAAAATTTGCTGAACATGGCTCATCAAGCTCAGTGGCACCCAACTTGTACTTTTGGTCCAGCAAGTAAGTGAAACACCTGGCTATAATTCAATCCTTATAATCTGTAGTTCATATTCAGTATGTATGAACAAACTAAATGGAAAAGTTCAAGAGCAGTGGCAATTATTTGCTGCCCCAGTTTGGCATATATTATGGCATAAACAGAGTGAGCCCCTGTTCAGTTTAGAAGTGAGTCAGGCACCAGTGAGATCCCAGAGTATCTTTTAGAAAAAATATATAATTGCTGCACAAAAACAAAGCAATTCTGGAGCAAACCGTCTACAACATAGGAGTAAACAATCTTAAAATTCCCATTGCTTTCAATTGGGCTTTTTCCCCCTAAAATGAAAGAGGCTTCCAACACATTGCTTCTCTAGCACTCAAGGGATTAAAATCTTTATTTAAATCAATGGGAATTTTCATCCCTTTCATGGTTCAGTTGGTTTGTCCCAGAATTGTCCATCTTGTGCCTTCTGCATAAAGTTGTAAAGTCATGTACAATGTAACAATCTGCATTAGCTTTTATGAGGATCATTCAGTAGGTACAGTAAGTAAGAGCATTGTTTCTTAGTATGAAACCCATCCTCAACTTGTAAAAGAAAAGTGTAGTAATTCTGGGGTAAAAATAACTTCACCATAGGGAACAAATAATAATTACATTTTATTTAAATAGGTATTTTGACCATTGATGGTCATAGAGGTCTGTAATGCATTGTGAAGCTAGCATTAATTCACTCACATTCAAGGGGTTAAAAGCCCCATTTAAATCAATGGATATTTCCATTTGTTCCCCATAGTGCAATTGGCTTGCTCCAGAATTGTTCCATTTTTCTTGTGCATATGGCTCTATGGGCTTGTGGATTACCAAATCTAAAACTGCATATGCTATATGTTACCTGGCTTGGTATCTAATAAAGGTTTTAGAATAAAGTGGGGATTGTTATCTCCTAAAATAACACATTTATTAAGTATTTATTATATAAATGTAGAGATGTTCTCACTTGCACACTCGCTATGTATGAGGGTCTGACGCTGAGGGTCAGAGCAGCCAGGCCAGGCATAGAATTAGATGAAGACTGTGCTCCTAGCCCGGCAGCACACAACTTCAACTTTTGGTCCAGTAAGTAAATGAAACTCCTGGCTATAATACAATTATTATAATCTGTATTTTATCATGAAATATGTATGGATGCAGTGAACTGGCACATTCAAGAGTAGGGGCAATTACCTGTTACCCCAGTTTGGCATATAATAGCATCTTGTTACAGTGCTTTTGAGGAGTAGTGGCAATAAAATGAGTGTCTGCAGTTCCCCACTGGCATGGGAATGCAATATAAAATACTGCACACATCCTAGCACACAAGGAAAAGCAGCATTCACATTTTACAGCTGCATCTACTAGAAGTGGGCTTACCTTTGTTTTACTCAGCATATTTTTTCAAAATAAGCATTAATATACCTTAACATCTTAGTACTTCGGTTTTTAAATATAATGTGGGTAAGCTTGTGTGTTAATTTGTGTTAGACCACATGGTGGACCATGTGCTAATGTATAACCGTTTGAGTGCCAGAGGGGTACGAAATGCATTGCAAAGCAATGCATTCCGTACCCCTCTGGCACTCAAAGGGTTAAAGTAGTGGGCCCCCTTAACCCCTCTGTAATACTTTGTAGGCTTGTTTAGCATCCAGAGGATTAAAGGGGCAGTAATGTCCCATATATTTTTTTATAATCTTGTAGAGGATAAAAAATAAACTCAATGGCACAAATCCTGTCTCTCAAACCGCTATGGTGTGAGAGATATAGGTATTCAAAGTCCCCCCTCCCTCCCCTCCTCCTGATGTCAGCTGCAAAGCTGACAGCATGAGATTCAAGTCGGCCGACTAGAGGAGGCTCTGCAGCAGAGCTGAAATCTTGTTACTGGAAAATAATTACTTAATTGGAACAGTCTACAAAGTGTGCTTGCAAACCAGGCACACTTTGTAGACCTTTCCAATGAAGTAATTGTTTTCCAATAATGCGATTTTGGCTCTGCTGCAGAGCCGCAGGCTGGTGCCCGGACAGGGATCTCCTGCTGTCAGCTAGATGCTGACGTCAGGAGAAAGGGGGGAGGGGGAACTTTCAATGCAAATATCTCTCAAACCATAGTGGTTTGAGAGATAGGATTTGTGCCATTGAGTTTATTTTTTATCCTCTACAAAAAAATGCATGGGACATTCATGTCCCATTAAATTAATAAGTACAGCAGTTTCTCTATGAATGCTGAGATCACAACTGGGTTCCCACAGTCAGGGGCAGGTTCCCTCCTGCTGCTGTAAAGCAGTGGTGTAGTTGGCATGGGGAGCAGCCCAGCACTTACACACCCTCCAACTAGGGCTGGCATCAAATAGGACAAGAGTGGCTGGTGTCCCAGGCCCAGCAAGCAGAGAAGGAGGATCTTGGGCAATGTGGGCAATTTTTTCCCACTAAGCCCCTCCTACTTTCTGCTGTGAGTGCGGGAAGCTTCCCAGCATTCCCACAGATTGAAGCATGTGAGTCCAGCGAGTGAATTTGCTGCTACTGTGCACACTCTGCACTCACCTACTCCACTGGCCAGCACCAATGCTAAAAGTTTTCTGTGGCCAATCTGTTCTTCATATGCATTTAACAGGCCAAATAGCTCCCACTGCCCAGGTCACTATAGTACTGAAAAAGATCCCATTTTTATTTTAACCCTTTCATTGCAAGAGGGATGTCCAGCCCCCCCTAGCACTGAAAGGGTTAAACTCATTAGTGACAGAGAGAAAGGTGTTTTGATAAATGTACTGGAAAAGCAAGGCATTGGAAACCCATCCGGCATTCAAAGAGTTAATGCACAAAGAGCCGCAGCTTGAACACACATAACCAGTTTGTATAGAAGCAGCTCTTGAGTGCCAAGAGGATGCCACAACCACTGGTACCCAAAGTACTAAAGTGATTACCCTTTGAGTGCCAGGTAAATGTAAGGATTTGTATATGCTGGACACACCTCTGGCACTTACAATTACTCCACTTTAACCCCTTTGGTACTCAAAGAGTTATTGCTATGTATTATACTGATGTTCAAATGTTACACTCCAACCCCAATTAGCCAGGGGATTATTTTAGCTGTGGTTAAACAGTTGCTGGAGAGCCACAGGTCAAACATCCTTTTTGCATAGCAATAACTCTTTGAGTGCTAAGAAAATGCCAGTCCCCTGTCATTCAGGGGGTTAAATTATTTTACTCTTAGTGTTAGAGGGGTGTCAGAGGCATTTTTGTGTTGGACATTGGTCTGGCATTCAGATTGTTCATGTAATGTGTGGTGTCTGGTTCCCCATGCCCCCCTCTCTCCTACTGTACACTCTAGGGTGACCACGGGTCCCGGAACGTCCGGGACTGTCCCTTATTTCAGGGCTATGTCCCGCGTCCCGGGTCCCCTTCAACCGGGACAATGAAGTGTCCCGGAATGAAGGCAAGCCGCCCTGGATGTCAGCCTGCAAGCGGTGTGTCACATCATGGATGCCGCTTGCAGGCTGACATCCAGGGCGGCAATGCAGCTTACCTGATCTCCTGGAGGTAAGCGCTCTAGTAATACAGAGCGCTGGGAGATGACATCACTCCCAGCGCTCTGCATTACTGGCCATACCGCGCGGGAGCTTCAGCTCTGTGCCGGAGGAGGCACAGAGCACATTCTACGCCGCTAGACCACCAGGGACTTAAGGTATGATGGCTAGGGTGACCACGTCCCGGAATGGCAGAAGGGAAATGTGGTCACCCTAGTACACTCTACTTATTGCCTCTCTCTCTCACACGCACACTTCTCCCCCTTACCCAGGGGAGGGCTGGCCTGGGGGGCAAGGGGGCAATTGCCCCCTGGGCCGGTCATATGGCTGGGCTGGTGGACCACTGACTCTCTAAATGGTGCTACACTACTACCATAACACATTTTCTTTGTAAGCTTTATGGTATTACTATTATAGCTTTACTTCAATTGTAAGCTCTGTAGTGTAGCCTCTTTTCAACTGTATGTATCACTTGCCTTCACAACATTAATGCCAATTTTAAAATTAACAAAATGTGTGGACTGGGACAGTGGGCTTGAACCATAGTAGAAATGGGTTATTTGATTGTATTTGCCTCCCGGGCCACATGTTGCCAGCCCTCTCCTGCCCTTACCTTTATTCCTCACTCTTGCTTTCTTCCCCATTTTGTCATTCCTTGGTTTCAACCAAAAGCTCTGTGGTATCACTAGTGTAGTTTCATTTCAATTGTAAGAGCTGTGCTATCAATTGTTTAGCTCCATTCCGGTTGTAAGCTCTGTGGCATGACTAGTCTATCTCCATTTCAGTTGTAAGCTCTGTGGTATCATTAGTGTAACTACATTTCAATTGAAAGCTGTGGCTATCACTAGTGTAGCTTCACTTCAGTTGTAAGCTCTGTGGTATCACTAGTGTAGATCCATTTCAGTTGTAAGCTCTGTGGTATCACTAGTGTAGATCCATATCAGTTGTAAGCTCTGTGGTATCACTAGTATAGATCCATTTCAGTTGTAAGCTCTGTGGTATCACTAGTGTAGATCCATTTCAGTTGTAAGCTCTGTGGTATCACTAGTGTAGCTTCACTTCAGTTGTAAGCTCTGTGGTATCACTAGTGTAGATCCATTTCAGTTGTAAGCTCTGTGGTATCACTAGTGTAGATCCATATCAGTTGTAAGCTCTGTGGTATCACTAGTGTAGATCCATATCAGTTGTAAGCTCTGTGGTATCACTAGTGTAGATCCATTTCAGTTGTAAGCTCTGTGGTATCACTAGTGTAGATCCATTTCAGTTGTAAGCTCTGTGGTATCACTAGTGTAGTTTCATTTCAATTGTAAGCTCTGTGGTATCATTAGTGTAACTACATTTCAATTGAAAGCTGTGGCTATCACTAGTGTAGCTTCACTTCAGTTGTAAGCTCTGTGGTATACCTTGTTTAGTGCTATTTCAAATGTAAGCTCTGTGACATAACTAGTGTGGATACATTTCAATAGAAAGCTGTGGGGTAATACTATACCTCCATTTCACTCGTAAGCTCTGAGGCATCATTAGAGTAGGTCCATTGCAATTGTAATCTCTGTGGCATTAGTATTGTTGCTTCATTTCAATTGTAAGCATGATATCTCAAAAATAATTAGATCAAATATTAAAAATAATTCACAGTTAATAATTGGATTGTCATATTACCATAAGAAAAAACACAGCACAAGGCAACTGTACTCCAAATGTACATCTGTTTAAATTTTATTAAACAGCATTATATAACTTATACTTGCCTTACTTTGCAACAATAATAAAATAAACAAAAGGAGGTGGTCTAGTACAGAGGGCTAGAACGATAATAAAAATGGGCCACTTGATTGTACCTGCCCCCCAGGCTGGAATTAGCCAGCCCTCCCCTGTCTGGTGGACTATATTTCCCATCATTCTCAGCCATCAGAGGTTGCCCACTGTCTATGTCACTATTTCTCAATGTATTTTTGTCAAGGCATTTGGAATTTTCGGGACGCAGCTAACATTTAATATGCAATTTCTCAAGGTCTGCATATCTGTTGCATGTATGTGTTTCTCTATTGCATGTGTTTGTCTGCATATCTGTTGCATGTATGTGTTTCTCTATTGCATGTGTTTGTCTGCATATCTGGTACATCTGTGTATATGTGTCTGCCAGTGTGTTACATATGTCTGTGTGTATCAGTGTGTGTACATTTCAGACATATGCAACACGTGTGTGTGTACGCCCAACAGTTATAACATAACGGGCAACTCCGTCCCACATTGCTAGTTTTAACCCCTTAACGACTGTCATGCTTTTCGGGCTGAAACTGTACCAGCATTTAGATTTACAAGGGCAGTGTGCTTTACACACTGCCTCTGTGTCTGCTCTGTGCCTCGCTCTTCCTTACTATTAACCCCTGAAGGACCGGGAAAATCTGAGGTCATTTTCCCTTAAGGACCGGAGCAATTCTGACCTTTTTGACTATGTCTTTGTTCAACAGTGTTTTCCCTCTTAGTCTTTTATTCCATCCACATAAATTATATACTGTTTTGTAAGCACAAACAGGGCTTTCATTTGATACCACACTTATATAGATAACCCACCATTTACTTTATTAAAATAAAAAAAAGGTAAAAAAGAAAAAAACGTTTTTGTTTTTTCTCTTGGGATCAATTAGGCACAAAGGGTTACATTTTTATGGAGACTGCATGAATGGTATGACCGGTCAATCATACCTACAAAATGTGCAGTTTAAAGTGGCCACTGTCCCCCCCTTGGGTGAAAATCCCCATGTCCCTTTTTCCCACCCTATTTTGTCACTTTTTTATCCCTGACATTTGGCAGTGTGTATAAGTGTATTACATGGATCCACAACAATCACACTTCCAAAATTGTTTAATAAGATTATTAAAAAAAATATATATATCTTTTCGTAAAAAAAAAAAGTGTGTTGTGTTTTAAAAAAAAAAAAAGTATCATTGCAGGTCAGAAATTGACCTGCATTTAGCAAGCCTCTGGCACCAGCAGTGAAGGAGTTAATACCCCCAGCTGCTGTATTCTCATTTGCCACTAGGTGTCTCCTCTCTACTTCTGTCTCCCTTACTTTGATAGCAAGGGAGACAGAGGTAGAAGAGACAGGCACAGACAGCATGCTTTGCGTGCTGCCTCTGTCTCTCACTATGTCGGTACATGTGATCGCTGCTATAGCGATCGCATGAACCGGCACAAGCAGGAAGGGCTGAGACTGAACTCCCTAGTCTCGGAGCGCTCAGTCTCAGCCTGGAATTAATGATAGCAGCGTGCGCGGAGGCACGCTGCTATCATTTAAGACATGACGGTCCTGGACCGTTATGGGTCCTTAAAGGGACAACAACCCATGACGGTCCAGGACCGTCATGGGTCCTTAAGGGGTTAAAGTAAGGGAGAGAGAAGCAGAGAGCAGACACCTAGTGAAAAAAAATGCAGTAGCTGGGGGTATTAACCTCTTCAATGCTGGCGCTTGGGGCTGGCTGGATGCAGGTCCATTTCTGACCTGCTAAGATTAACATTTTTTTTTTTTTTAATAAATTTGAAAAAGATAAATATTTTATTTATACATTTTATTTATAAAATAAATCTGCCAAGTTTAAAAAATAAATAATAGGAGTGTGATTGTTGTGGAGCCATGTAATCCACTTATACACACCGCCAAATCTCAGCAATAAAAAAGTGGAAAAATAGGGTGGGAAAGAGGGACATGGGGATTTTCACCCGGGGGGACAGTGTCCACTTAAAACTGCCCATTTTGTAGGTATAACTGACCGGTCATACCTTTCATGCAATCTCCATACAAATTTAAACCATTGTGCCCAAATGATCCCAAGAGAAAAAATATAAATAGTGTTTTTATTACATTTTTTTTAAAGTTTTCTTTAATTTTAATAAAGTAAATGGTGGGTTATCCATATAAGTGTGGTATCAAAAGAAAGCCCTACTTGTGTGTAAAAGAATGGTATATAATGTATGTGGATGGACTAAAAAACTTCGAGGGAAAACACTGTTGAACAAAGACATAGTCAAAAAGGTCAGAATTACTCCGGTCCTTAAGTGAAATCCACCTCAGATTTTCCTGGTCCTTAAGGGGTTAAATAAGGAAGGCTAAAGTAACATGTAGGTGAGTCTGAAAGCGGTTTCAAATCAACCTAAGTTGCCATCAAGTGTTACTTCCATTTTAAACTGGAGCTGTGTGATAACGGAATCCTGCGTTACTGCTGTCTCTAAGCTGCACTGTGATGTCAGTCAGAATCACTGATCAAACTCTTTAAATAAAGTCTGTTAGGTGTTACAGCCAACATTTCTCTGTTTTGTGTCTGGCTAGCGATTTCATTGCTAAAATGTCTGCAGATAAAGAGGAAAAGCTTGGAGAGTTCATGATTATTTTATTATTATTATTATCATCATTTAAGAACCGGCTGGAGGAAGGGGCTCCTTTCTCAAACGCTAACAGTCTGGCGTTCCATCAGGACTGGTCTGAACAAGCGCCAAAATCATCGGACGATGAGATGAACAAACTGGATAGCGCTACTGGTTACACTCATCAGGACTGGCCTCCACCATCACAGTCAAATTACGATGAGTATGAAAATATTCCTACTTGTTATTATGATCAGGTGTACCAAGAGTACCGCTACCAACCTGAACATCAACATACATGGTACAATCCGTATGAAAACGATTATATTACTACTCGTTACTACGATCAGGTGTACCAAGAGTACCAGTACCCACCTGAATATCAACATACATGGTACAATCCGTATGAAAATGATTATATTACTACTCGTTACTACTATCAGGAGTACCAAGAGTACCAGTACCCACCTGAATATCAACACACATGGTACAATCCATATGAAAACCAGTATATTCCTACTGGTTACTACGATCAGGTGTACCAAGAGTACCAGTACCCACCTGAATATCAACATACATGGTACAATCCGTATGAAAACGAGTATATTCCTACTCGTTACTACGATCAGGTGTACCAAGAGTACCGCTACCAACCTGAACATCAACATACATGGTACAATCCGTATGAAAACGAGTATATTCCTACTGGTTACTACGATCAGGTGTACCAAGAGTACCAGTACCCACCTGAATATCAACATACATGGTACAATCCGTATGAAAACAAGTATATTCCTACTCGTTACTACGATCAGGTGTACCAAGAGTACCGCTACCAACCTGAACATCAACATACATGGTACAATACGTATGAAAACGAATATATTCCTACTCGTTACTACGATCAGGTGTACCAAGAGTACCAGTACCCACCTGAATATCAGCATACATGGTACAATACGTATGAAAACGAATATATTCCTACTCGTTACTACGATCAGGTGTACCAAGAGTACCGCTACCCACCTGAATATCAACACACATGGTACAATCCGTATGAAAATGAGTATATTCCTACTGGTTATTACGGTCAGGTGTACCAAGAGTACCGCTACCCACCTGACTATCAATACACATGGTACAATCCGTATGAAAACGAATATATTCCTACTGGTTATTACGATCAGGAGTACCAAGAGTACCAGTACCCACCTGAATATCCACACACATGGTGCACTCAGTATGAAAACGACTACATTCCTACTCATTACTACTATCAGGAGTACCAAGAGTACGGCCATCAGGAGGTGATATATGACTGTCAGTTGGAACCTCCACAGACATCGGACGATGTGCTGGAAAGGCTGAATCTTGTGTCTCATTTCCTCCGCCTGGAGATGTTACTGAACTGGCCTCTATACTATGTAAGGCAACCTCCTCCATTACCGTACAATGAAATAGAAATGTCTACTTATTACGCCGATCAGGAGGACTGGCCGTCATCACTGGACAGTCAGAACGAAGAAAACCCTCCGGAGATAAAAGTGACGTTCTGTATTGGTGACTCTGAAACAACAGAGGAGGAGGTGAAGGAGGAGGTGATAGAAGAGGTGAAGGAGGAGATGAAGGAGGAGGTGATAATACAGGTGGAAGAGGAGGTGAAGGAGGAGGTGATAGAACAGGTGAAGGAGGAGGTGAAGGAGGAGGTGATAGAACAGGTGAAGGAGGAGATGAAGGAGGAGATGAAGGAGGAGGTGATAATACAGGTGGAAGAGGAGGTGAAGGAGGAGATGAAGGAGGAGGTGATAATACAGGTGGAAGAGGACGTGGAAGTGAAGGAAAAGAAACCTAAGAAAATGGGGTGGATCTGGCGATTTTTTAGATGGTTTTGGTATATAAAATAAAGATTCTGTAGATACAGAACATTCTAGTTGTGTTTGAGTCTTGATTAAAACAAAGTAAATACAATGGGTTAAAGACGTTTAGCTAATCCATAATGCAGGTAGTGGCACCTGAGGCCCTTCAATGCCCCCCCAACTGTAGTAGACTATAACTGGCGTTGTACTCTACAACAGCTGGTGAGCCTCAGGTTGCCTGGTATGCCGGATGATACGCCATTTTAGAGAGTCTAAGTTCTACTTTAGGGAAAGATGTGAAAAAAGTGGGAGCTGAACTCTTTGTAACTGCAATGCACTAGACACCCTTCTGGGGCCAAAAAGGGTTAAGTTCCCCGTGTATTCACATCTGTATCTACGGTCTGCCTGTTCCGTTCCGTATTGCGCCTGCTGCCCTCAGGCTGCTCTGTGATAGGGTAGTGATACAGAGCCGCTAAAATACCCTGTTTACTTAACCCATTGGGTGCCAGAGGGGTACACAACACATTGCTTTGCAGCATGTTCCGTACCCCTCTGGCAATCAAAGGGTGAAATGCATTGTCCCAGCATTCCAATGGCAATCCCATCTCTAAAGAGTCGCGGTTGCGTTATGACAGGTAGGCTGGCAAACATACGCCATTGGCTGACACCCACCAGGATGGGGGCCATTCATTGGCTGATGAGATACACACGTCAACATGCACATCAGTATTTAGAACAGATATCAGTTCATACATATTCCCAGCGGTTTTTGTCCATCTGTGAATTAGAAATGGTGGTACTTATAAAGGAGAATTCACACCTCCAATAATAACCCCCACTTACATCACTATGGCAAGAAAATTCTAATGACCCTATGAATTTTGCCTTTCTTCAAGAAATAACAGCTTTATTAGGAGGTGTAAGTTCTCCTTTAACCCCTTCCCAACAATGGACACACATGCACGTCCCTCAAAAACTGTCACTTAGTGACAGAGGACGTACGTGTATGTCCCGGAAGTCTGGGTCCCCGCGAGGCAGCACGCCATTCAGGGACTCCGGAATAATTAAATAAATAAATAAATTCTTATCTGGGCGTTAAGTGACAGCAGTGTGTGCGCACGGCTGGTCACTAAGGGGTTAATGAATGGATATTAGTCTATATATATAAAAGAAGACTTTGTGCCTGCCAAAACACACCCAGGGGAGGCATAAAGCAGGAGTTACTACTCCTATTGGGTGATTCAGTCATGCAGGGAGTTGGCCCGCCCCCACTATGCAGCCCGCCCACCACTATCAAAGTCAGAAAAAAACAATATGGCCGCCACTTGCTTCTACACCACAGACAAACACACATGCCCCACTCACACAGCACCAAACACACACACATGCCTCACTCACACAGCACCACACAAACACACACACATGCCCCACTCACACACACAGACCACCACACACAATGCCCCACTCACACAGCACCAAACACACATGCCCCCACTCACACACACAGCACCACATACACACACAAAGAAAGAAATAAATATGGCTGGCACACACACACACACACACACACACACTCACTCACCCTGACTCCCAGTGGCCTCAGCAGGACCTGTAGTGCAGCACCAGAGGAACAAAATGGCACTCAAAGGGTTAAGGTAGGCCCTCATTGCTCAATTATTTCTTCACTGTCATCATTTGCCATGCAAGACACAGGACAGGCAGCCATCAGATTCACACTTAACTCACTGACTGCCACAGGGTTGTGTATCAAGTTTTACCCCTCTGGGAGTGTGTTCAAACCCCTCACACTGTAAACTTGCATTTCCCTCCCACTTCTCCTCCTTCCCTAGCCTATTACTAACACTTTTCCACATTTATGTTAAGCCCCGCCCCCTACTCGCGATTAAGCCCTGCCCCCTTTTAACCCAGATTGCCCCATTTGTCTCTCTACATCAGCACCACATCAGTCCCCTCTAGGGACTCCACAAGTCAAAGTTCCCAGGTATGAACACACTTCCCACTGCTATTTAACTCTCACATGCCTCTGTATATCTTAACCCTTTGACTGCCAGAGGGGTGCACAACTCATGAGTGCATGTGTTTCTGCTCATATATGTTGCATGTGTGTTTGTGTCCATCTCTGTTACATATATGTGTCCATGTGTGCATCTCCAGTGTGTCTGTGTGTGTACATCTGTTACATATGTGTGCATCTCCAGTGAGTCTGTGTGTGTGCGTGTCTTTTGCATGTTTCTGCCGCTCACTGTGTGTATGTGCATACCTCCCATCATTTCACATGGCCAAAGAGGGACACGTTAGTTTTAGGTGATATTGTTGGGGCGTGGCTGGTGGGCAGGGCATTAGTAAGAATTTTTAGGTTATTTCATGACCTATTACTGGCTATTTATGTAACTGAATAAATGATTTAGTGCAAGACCAAAGTATTTTATTTGCACAGACTAATGTATAAACACATATACTGAAGTTTATTGCTTTATTGCTGGAGAGCAAAGTAAAACACACCACACAGTCAGGGCTGGTGCAAGGATTTTTGCCACCCTAGGCAAAACCTAATTTTGCCGCCCATTTCGCTCCGCCCCTTGTGTCCCACCCCTTTATACCCTGCCTACTTATACCCCACCTCTTTTCATGATTGTCCTCTCTCTGCCCCCTGGGCCAGTCTGCCCTTGGTCTGGAGATGCCTGTAAGAGATGCCCCCTACCAGCTCCAACTTGCCCCTTATCAGCTTCACTTTGGCCCACCAGCTCCACTTTGCCACCATCAGCTCCAACTTGCCACCATCAGCTCCACTTTGCCCCCCATCCACTCCAACTTGCCCCCATCAGCTCCACTTTGCCCCCCATCCGCTCCAACGTGCCCCCACCAGCTCCACTTTGCCCCCCATCTGCTCTAACGTGCCCCCACCAGCTCCACTTTGGCCCCTCAGCTCCACTTTGCCCCCATCAGCTCCACTTTGACCCCCATCCTCTCCAACTTACCCCCATCAGCTCCAACTTGCCCTCCATCTGCTCCAACTTGCCCCCACCAGCTCCAACTTGCCCCCACCAGCTCCACTGTGCCCCCATCCGCTCCAACTTGCCCCCCATCTGCTCCACTTTTCCCCCATCCGCTCCACTTTGCCCCCCCTCAGCTCCAACTTGCCCCCCCTCAGCTCCACTTTGACCCTCATCCGCTCCACTTTGCACCCATCAGCTCCAACTTGCCCCCACCAGCTCCACTATGCCCCCTCAGCTCCAGCTTTCCCCTAACAGCTCCAACTTGCCCCCATCATCTCCACTTTGCCCCACATCCGCTTCAACTTGCCCCCTCAGCTCCACTATGCCCCCTCAGCTCCAACTTGCCCCCCATCACATACCTGTAGCTCCCGCGCAGTCTTCTCTTCAGTAATGCAGAGCGCGGCAGGAGATCATGACTCCCAACGCGCTCTGCATTACTAAAGATCCGACCAGATGAGGGAGCGCTGTAGCGACACAGACCTGACTGTGTTGTGGTTCCCGGCGTGGTGTGTGTGCGGGCGCAGCTCTTCTCCGCTGCATGCCCGCGTCCCCAGTACGTGTGCGCCCTAGGCTGGCGCCTACCTCGCCTATAGGTGGAGCTGCCCTGCACACAGTCTGACCTCCTAAAAAGAGGGACAACAGTGTGGGAAAGAGGAACAGAGGGATTTGGCCCTCAAAGAGGGACACTTGGGATGTATGGTATGTGTCTGCCTGTGTGTTGTATATGTCTGTGTTTATCAGTGTGTCTGCATTTCACACACGTGCGCCCAACGGTCATAACATGACGGGCAACGCCGTCCCACATTGCTATATATTATAATTTGCTAGGATGCGTTGTTCCCGGTGTGCGCACGGCTGGTCTCTAAGGGGTTAATGAATGGATATTAGTCTATATATATAAAAGAAGACTTTGTGCCTGCCAAAACACACGCAGGGGAGGCATAAAGCAGGAGTTACTACTCCTATTGGGTGATTCAGTCATGCAGGGAGTTGGCCCGCCCCCACTATGCAGCCCGCCCACCACTATCAAAGTCAGAAAAAAACAATATGGCCGCCACTTACTCCTACACCACAGACAAACACACATGCCCCACTCACACAGCACCAAACTCACACACATGCCCCACTCACACAGCACCACACAAACACACATGACCCACTCACACACACTTGCCCCACTCACACACACAGACCACCACACACACACATGCCCCACTCACACAGCACCAAACTCACACACATGCCCCACTCACACAGCACCACACAAATACACACACAGGCCCCACTCACACACACTTTCCCGACTCACACAGCACCAAACACACATGCCCCCACTCACACACACAGCACCACATACACACACAAAGCCAGAATTAAATATGGCTGACACACACACACAGTCACTCACCCTGACTCCCAGTGGCCTCAGCAGGACCTGTAGTGCAGCACCAGAGGAACAAAATGGCACTCAAAGGGTTAAGGTAGGCCCTCATTGCTCAATTACTTCTTCACTGTCATCATTTGCCATGCAAGACACAGGACAGACAGGCATCAGGTACACACTTAACCCACTGACTGCCACAGGGTTGTGTATCAAGTTTTGCCCCTCAGGGAGTGTGTTCAAACCCCTCACACTGTAAACTTGCATTTCCCTCCCACTTCTCCTCCTTCCCCAGCCTATTACTAACACTTTTCCACATTTATATTAAGCCCCGCCCCTACTCGCGATTAAGCCCCACCCACTTTTAACCCAGATTGCCCCATTTGTCTCTCCACATCAGCACCACATCAGTCCCCTCTAGGGACTACACAAGTCAATGTTCCCAGGTATGAACACACTTCCCACTGCTATTTAACTCTCACATGCCTCTCTATATCTTAACCCTTTGACTGCCAGAGGGGTGCACAACTCATGAGTGCATGTGTTTCTGCTCATATATGTTGCGTGTGTGTTTGTGTACATCTCTATTACATATGTGTGTCCATGTGTGCATCTCCAGTGTGTCTGTGTGTGTGCACGTGTCTTTTGCATGTTTCTGCCGCTCACTGTGTGTATGTGCATACCTCCCAACATTTCACATGGCCAAAGAGGGACACTGTAGTTTTAGGTGATATTGTTGGGGGCGTGGCTGGTGGGCGGGGCATTTGTATGAATTTTTAGGTTATTTCATGACCTATTACTGGCTATTTATGTAACTGAATAAATGATTTAGTTGAAGACCAAAGTATTTTATTTGCACAGACTAATGTATAAACACATATACTGAAGTTTATTGCTTTATTGCTGTAGAGCAAAGTAATACACACCACACAGTCAGGGCTGGTGCAAGGATTTTTGCCACCCTAGGCAAAACCTAATTTTGCCGCCCATTTCACTCCGCCCCTTGTGTCCCACCCCTTTATACCCCGCCTACTTATACCCGACCTCTTTTCATGATTGTCCTCGCTCTGCCCCCTGGGCCAGTTTGCCCCTGGTCTGGAGATGCCTGTAAGAGATGCCCCCCACCAGCTCCAACTTGCCCCTTATCAGCTTCACTCTGGCCCACCAGCTCCACTTTGCCACCATCAGCTCCACTTTGCCACCATCAGCTCCAACTTGCCACCATCAGCTCCACTTTGCCCCCCATCCACTCCAACTTTCCCCCATCCGCTCCAACATGCCCCCACCAGCTCCACGTTGCCCCCCATCTGCTCTAATATGCCCCCACCAGCTCCACTTTCCCCCCTCAGCTCCAACTTTGCCCCCATCAGCTCCACTTTGACCCCCATCCTCTCCAACTTACACCCATCAGCTCCACTTTGCCCCCCATCCGCTCCAACTTGCCCCCATCCTCTCCAACTTGCCCCCAACAGCTCCAACTTGCCCCCACCAGCTCCACTATGCCCCCCCATCCGCTCCAACTTGCCCCCCACCAGCTCCACTTTGCTCCCTCAGCTCCACTTTGCCCCCATCAGCTCCAACTTGCCCCCATCAGCTCCACTTTGACCCCCATCCTCTCCAACTTACACCCATCAGCTCCACTTTGCCCCCCATCCACTCCAACTTGCCCCCCATCCGCTCCAACTTGCCCCCACCAGCTCCAACTTGCCCCCACCAGCTCCACTATGCCCCCCATCCTCTCCACTATGCCCCCCATCCGCTCCAACTTGCCCCCCCTTCAGCTCCACTTTGCCCCCCCTTCATCTCCACTTTGCCCCCCCTCAGCTCCAACTTGCCCCCCCTCAGCTCCACTTTGACCCTCATCCACTCCACTTTGCCCCCATCAGCTCCAACTTCCCCCCACCAGCTCCACTATGCCCCCTCAGCTCCAGCTTTCCCCTAACAGCTCCAACTTGCCCCCATCATCTCCACTTTGCCCCACATCCGCTCCAACTTGCCCCCTCAGCTCCACTATGCCCCTTCAGCTCCAACTTGCCCCCCATCACATACCTGTAGCTCCCGCGCAGTCTTCTCTTCAGTAATGCAGAGCGCGGCGGGAGATTATGACTCCCAGCGCACTCTGCATTACTAAAGATCCGACCCAATGAGGGAGCGCTGTAGCAACACAGACCTGACTGTGTTGTGGTTCCTGGCGTGGTGTGTGCGGGCGCAGCTCTTCTCCGCTGCATGCCCGCGCCCCCAGTACGTGTGTGCCCTAGGCCGGCGCCTACCTCGCCTATAGGTGGAGCCGGCCCTGCACACAGTCTGACCTCCTAAAAAGAGGGACAACAGGGTGGGAAAGAGGGACTTGGCCCTCAAAGAGGGACTGTCGCTCCTAAAGAGGGACACTTGGGATGTATGGTATGTGTCTGCCTGTGTGTTGCATATGTCTGTGTTTATCAGTGTGTCTGCATTTCACACACGTGCGCCCAACGGTCATAACATGACGAGCAACGCCGTCCCACGTTGCTAGTATATTATAATTTGCTAGGATGCGTCGTTCCCTGTGTGCGTAACACGCACGGACACAGAGATCAATGCCTCCTAGCAAACTGCACATGGCTCCCCGGCATGGCAGCGCTAGAGAGGCTGCATCTTCTGCTCACAGGCACCCGGTCGCCAGCCTAGACCCCTTTGAATGACGGGCTTTAACCTACTATATGAATAAGTGGCTCTTAATTTGTTGTCCCCTCATCAGGAGTAAAAACCCTGAATATGTACAGCTTGGACAATAGAAGGGAGAGGGTGGATGTAACAAAACCTTGAAATATATTAATGGATTTACTAAAATTGAGACAGTATTTATTTTTCAGAATAGAAAGAGAACAAGAGGGTGGAAAAATAAGAGAAAAGATAAATATTACAGAAAAGATAAATATTACAGAAAAGGTGATAAATGGCATCAAGCTGAAGCGCTAGGAGACTAACAGTACACGGATGTAAGAACTCTCTGGATAGATATATGGCAATACAATAAGTCTGAGTGATCTAGATGGGGACATGGGCAGACTAGATGGGGACATGGCAGACTAGATGGGGACGTGGGCAGACTAGATGGGGACATGGGCAGACTAGATGGGGATGTGGACAGACTAGATGGGGACCTGGCAGAGTAGATGGGGACGTGGGCAGACAAGATAGGGACGTGGGAAAGGGACATGGGCAGAATAGATGGGGACGTGGGCAGACTACCTGGTGACGGGGGCAGACTAGATAGGGACGTGGGCAGACTAGATGGGGACATGGGCAGACTAGATGGGGACGTGGGATGGGGACGTGGGAAGACTAGATGGGGACGTGGGCAGACTAGATGGGGACGTGGAATGGGGACGTGGGCAGACTAGATAGGGACGTGGGCAGACTAGATGGGGACGTGGGCAGACTAGATAGGGACATGGGCAGACTAGATGGGGACGTGGGATGGGAACGTGGGCACAGTAGATGGGGACATGGGCAGACTAGATGGGGACGTGGGATGGGGACGTGGGATGGGGACGTGGGCAGACTAGATGGGGACGTGGGATAGGGATGTGGGCAGACTAGATGGGGACGTGGGATGGGGACGTGGGCAGACTAGATGGGGACGTGGGCAGACTAGATGGGGACGTGGGATAGGGATGTGGGCAGACTAGATGGGGACGTGGGAACAGTAGATGGGGGCGTGGGCAGACTAGATGGGGACGTGGGCAGACTAGATAGGGATGTGGGCACAGTAGATGGGGACGTGGGCAGACTAGGCCGGGAGGTGGGATGAGGACGTGGGCAGACTAGATAGGGACGTGGGCAGACTAGATAGGGACGTGGGCACAGTAGATGGGGACATGGGCAGACTAGATGGGGACGTGGGCACAGTAGATGGGGATGTGGGCAGACTAGATGGGGATGTGGGCACAGTAGATGGGGACGTGGGCAGACTAGATAGGGACGTGGGCACAGTAGATGGGGACACGGGCAGACTAGATGGGGACGTGGGCACAGTAGATGGGGACGTGGGCAGACTAGATGGGGACATGGGCAGACTAGATGGGGACGTGGGCACAGTAGATGGGGATGTGGGCAGACTAGATGGGGATGTGGGCACAGTAGATGGGGACGTGGGCAGACTAGATAGGGACGTGGGCACAGTAGATGGGGACACGGGCAGACTAGATGGGGACGTGGGCACAGTAGATGGGGACGTGGGCAGACTAGATGGGGACGTGGGCAGATTAGATAGGGACGTGGGCAGACTAGATAGGGACATGGGCACAGTAGATAGGGACGTGGGCACACTACCTGGTGATGTGGGCAGACTAGATGGGGAAGTGGGCAGATTAGATAGGGACGTGGGCAGATTAGATGGGGCAGTTGGTTCCTATCTCAGGTATGTTTGTAATTATATACTAGCAATATTGGCCTTGCCTGCCCGGATAATAAAATAATTACCCCACAATAAAAAAACACAAAACCAAAGTCCCATGCAGCTGTATACATGACTAAATAAATATAGAATGTGATACGTGTCTGGAAGTAATAGGGTTAAGAAATAAAAGTGCATTTACGTGTAGGATTATTTTCCCCTGACATCCAGGTAAACCCAGAACGGAGACAATGTTCTTAATGACTGGATTGTTGAATTTGCATTGCGTACCCTTCTGTCACTCAAAAGCTTAAGCATTGGTTAAAAAATAAACAGATGGGCAATGTGTCCCACACTGCTAGTATCTCCTTAAGAGGGACACTTGGGAGGTATGGACCCCTGATATCTCCTATAAAGAGGGACACTCGGGAGGAATAGACCCCTACTATCTCCTAAAGAGGGGACACGTGGGACGTACAGACCCCTACTATCTTCTAAAGAGGGGACACGTGGGAGATATGGACCCCTAATATCTCCTAAAGAGGGACACTTGGGAGGTACAGACCCCAATTGACTTGAATTAGGGCTGTGATACTTAGGATAGAAGTGCTAGGGTTAGGGGGTTAGGTGTTGATTAGTATGGTGCTCCCAGTAACCTCCTCCCCGTCCCGCTTGCGATGTAAGATCCAAGGGCTGGTATGAGATGCTTATCTGTGGGATTTGAACTTTGGCAGTCCAGAAAACGACCGCTTCTGGGAGCTTTTGGCTAAACAAGAAGATATGTTAGGGGGGTACATCCCTGTGAGCTTGCAAGAGGACTTGAGCAACACAGTCAGTTGGGAGTTTGATGTGGAATACATGTATGCCAGATTATTGCAAGAAATCCGGGAGACCCTAGAGGAAGAAGAAGACTGGGGGGGTCACTCATCTGTGGAGGACCTCAAGGAAGCTGAGGACTTGGATGGAGTTTCCCCTGTTCACTCCACACTGGTGAGTGGGAATGCGAACCTCACCAGTGCCCCTGTTGTTGCCCCTACGTTAGGGAGTGGAACAACGGTCCTCCCTGATGCCCCTTTTCCCATGGACTGTGTTTTGCCTGAGCTGAAGAGTGGGGATGCGTTCCTCCTCAGCCAAGAATATGCCCCTACATCAGGGAAGGGGACAACGGTCCTCCCTGATACCCCTTTTCCCTTGGATTATACTTTTCCTGATCTGAGGAGTGGGAATGCGTTCCTCCTCAGCCAAGAAGATGCCTCTGCATCAGAGGATGGGACAAGCGTCTCCCCTGATAGGCAGGTTGGCCCGTCCCCTGCTTTCCCAGCTGTGGTGAATGAGATGCAGGTCCCCACCAGCAGCAGTGTTATGCCCCAACTGATGGGTAGGAGAGAGCCCATCAGCCCCTGTGAACCCCCTGCTGTGGTGAGTGAGGAAGAGCTCACCAGCAGCCCCAAAGTGATGCCCCCTGTGGTGTTGAAAAATGCCCTGGAAGCGGAGCAGTATGTGCTCTCCAGGGCCACAGAGGATGCCGCTTTGAGGGATGGGACTGTGGTCTCCCTCAAGGCAGAGAAGGCCCTGGAAAGTGATGGCCTACAAGAGGAGGTCCCCAGCGGACCGGAAGAGAGCAGCGCTGCTGGCCCTCCTGTGAATTTGTTGTGTGAACTGATGGGTGGAGAAGAGTGCCCCATCAGCCCCCCTGTAAACCCTGACCTGGTGAGTGGGAGTGAGCTCACCAGAATCTGGGAAAACCCTACTGCAGTGGAAGAGACGCAGGTCCCCACCAGCAGCCCCAGTCCGTCCCCTGTTGTTGGTGCCCTGGAATAAGGAAATATTGTGTTCTCCAGGTACCTGAGTAAAGTGGCTAGGAGGATTGGGAGTACCTCCCTGCTAAAGAAAAGAAATGGCCCTGAGGAGGGGGCCCTGGAAGCCAAGGAGATCAGCAGATTGCCCCTTTGTAGCACTGATGCTCTGGGTACCAGCCCTTATGTGACCCCTGGCCTGGTGGATGGGAGTGAACCCACCAGGCCCTGTGAATCCCTGGCTGGGGTGAGTGGGACAACAGTCCTCACCCCCAGCCCAACGGTTGCTTCCCCTTTTCCCTGTGAATCCCTGGCTGGGGTGAGTGGTACAACAGTCCTCACTCCTAGCCCAACAGTGATTCCCCTTTTTCCTGAGATCCCCAGCTTGGTGAGTGGGACTGCGGTCCTCACCCAGGATGCTGTTTGTGGCCTTATGAACTGTGAACTGATGGGTGGGAATGCGTTCCCAATCAGCACCCTTGTAACCCCTGGTTTAGTGCATGGGAGCAAGCGCACCAGGCCCTGTGAAACTCTGGCTGGGATGAGTGGGACAACAGTCCTCATTCCCAGCCCAACGATTGTGGCCCCTGAATTCTGTGACCTCAGCCTGGGGGATGGGAATTCGTTCCCCACCAGGCCAACTGTTGACCCAGTCAAAGGGAGTGGGACCACTGTCCACCCTAAAGAAGTTGGGTCTTGCCCTGGTTTTGCGCTGTGCCCAGAGTCTGGTTGCCCTGGGTTGGTGAGTGGGAGTGTGCTCCTCACCGGCCCTTTGAATACCCCTGCCCTGACCAAACAAGTTCTCAGCGCTCTGGATGTTGCCCCAGCCCAGGAGAGTGGGAATGACATTCTTTCCTGTCCCTCTGGGGCACTGGCCCCACAAAAATGGGGAGATGTGCCCCTCTCCCCACTACTTGATGTCCAGGCTATGAAAAGCCTAGAGACCCTGTGGACACAAAGGGGTCCAAGGTATGGACTGGCTCTGGACCCTGAGCTACTGGCCCCAGACCCAGGAGGGTCTGACCCCAGCACTGCCTGGAATATGGCCCAGGAGAAGCCACCCAATTTGGTGCTAGCCAGGACCAGCAGGCACCAATTTCCCTGGCCCAGAATCAAGGAACACAGTTGTCCTCCTGGCCCAGGACAAGGTGCATACCTGCTGTTTCCTGGCCCGGACAAGGTACTGATGTTTTCCCCTGGTCAGACAAAGGACCCAACTCTTGTTCCTAGCCCGGACAAGGGGCATACTTGTTTATTGTTTCCCTGGCCCAGGACAAGGGGCTCCACAATTGTTTTTGGCCTAGGACCAAGGCCTGCGGACTAACGAACTGTCCAGACAAGCGACTCACAACAGTAATGCTCTTCTAGAATCCCAAGCCAGCATTTACTCAAGCAACCGCTGGCTTGGTACAAAAAAAGGGGGAGAAATGTAACGCATCCCACCCATTACTAGAGCCTTGTCTGGGCATGGCATTTATTCACCCCTGGGCCCAAGGATTATGGATATTGGACACTCTGGGACACTCCTTTGGGCACGGGCATACCATCTCTCAAGCCCTTATCCTGGACTAAGAGACTTTGGCTAGCCTTATGTGGATACGCAGCTGTGCCAGAGGAAAGAGCAATTTGAGGCTTGTGTGCTGCAAACTCTTCTGGCCTGCAAAGGGTTAATTATTTGAGTTTGGGCATATTTACTTTCAATATGTATTGCAGTCCCCCAAGCCTTTTGCTTAATTATTCAACCCCTGGCCATTGTTAAGGAAATGTATATTCTAGCTACTCAAGTCATTGTATTGAGAACTGTCCTGAGACCCCCTGCTGTGTGTTAATCCATTCCCTCCCCTCAAATCTTTGTTCAATCAAACCCTTTTGTATTTGAAATGTAATCATGTCTGAGTCATTGTATCTTTTAAGACCATCTGTTGCTGGCCTTTGTCTGATGTATTATGATTGGATCACGCCCTTTTGTATCTGGTTTCACCCATCAGTTGCAATGTAAAGATTTGTGTATAAATATCTGTGAGTTATGTTTGGAGTGAACAAGGAGTCCTGGAGTCTTGTATTGCTTATGGTCTAAAGTGTCCACTCTGATACCCATCTGCGCCAAGTATCCTGAATCGTCAACCGCCTGCTGCCAGTTTCCTGCGACATAACTTCATGGACTGTCAGGCGGCGACGTGGAGTCTTCCATGCTTCCCTGTTTCCACCGATCCTGCGACTGTTTCCAGTGACTGTCCATACTTCAACCGGTGCATCTGACGGCGCTTATCTGGCATCAAGAAGGAGAGACCCGGGAACGACGGTGGAAGGCGACGCGGTCCATTCTCAGCTTCCGTTACAGGGACACTTGGGAGGTATGGACCCCTGATATCTCCTAAAGAGGGACACTTGGGAGGTTTGGACCCCTAATATCTCCTAAAGAGGGACACTTGGGAGGTATGGACCAGTAATAACTCCTAAAGAGGGGACACGTGGGAGATACGGACCCCTAATATCTCCTAAAGAGGGGACACTTGGCAGATATGGACCCCTAATATCTCCTAGAGGGACACTTGGGAGGTGTAGACTCCAAATATCTCCTAAAGAGGGAGACACTTCGGAGGTATGGATCCCTAATCTATATATATAAAAGAAGACTTCTGTGTGCCTGGCAAACACACCCAGGGGAGGCATAAAGCAGGAGTTACTATTCCTATTGGGTGATTCAATCATGCAGGGAGTTGGCCCGCCCCCCACTATGCAGCCCGCCCACCACTATCAAAGTCAGAAAAAAACAATATGGCCGCCACTTGCTCCTACACCACAGACAAACACACATGCCTCACTCATACAGCACCACACAAACACACACAGACCACCACACACACACATGCCCCACTCAGACAGCACCAAACACACATGCCCCCACTCATACACACAGCACCACATACACACACAAAGCCAGAAATAAATATGGCTGACACACACACACACAGTCACTCACCCTGACTCCCAGTGGCCTCAGCAGGACCTGTAGTGCAGCACCAGGGGAACAAAATGGCACTCAAAGGGTTAAGGTAGGCCCTCATTGCTCAATTATTTCTTCACTGTCATCATTTGCCATGCAAGACACAGGACAGACAGCCATCAGATTCACACTTAACCCACTGACTGCCACAGGGTTGTGTATCAAGTTTTACCCCTCAGGGAGTGTGTTCAAACCCCTCACACTGTAAACTTGCATTTCCCTCCCACTTCTCCTCCTTCCCCAGCCTATTACTAACACTTTTCCATATTTATGTTAAGCCCCGCCCCCACTCACGATTAAGCCCCACCCACTTTTAACCCAGATTGCCCCATTTGTCTCTCCACATCAGCACCACATCAGTCCCCTCTAGGGACTACACAAATCAAAGTTCCCAGGTATGAACACACTTCCCACTGCTATTTATCTCTGACATGCCTCTCTATACATTAACCATTTGAGTGCCAGAGGGGTACACAACTCATGCACGCATGTGTTTCTGCTCATATATGTTGTGTGTGTACATCTCTGTTACATATGTGTGTCCATCTCCAGTGTGTCTGTGTGTGTGCGTGTCTTTTGCATGTCTCTGCCGCTCACTGTGTGTATGTGCATACCTCCCAACATTTCACATGGCCAAAGAGGGACACTTTAGTTTTAGGCATGGGCGGATTGTCCTATCGGGGGATCGGGCATCCCCTGGTGGGCCGCTATATCGGCTCACTTTTAAAAAGTCGCGATCCACTTTGTGCAGACTCTCTCCCCCTCTGGTGCACGCTGAAAGAACTGCAATTAAAATACAAGTGCTGTACAGCGCTGGCCATCTCTACCCCTCCGCTCCACTTTGTCTTGAGTGCAGAATGAGGGCACTAAAGGAAGTTAGTGGAGGAGAGAGATGTCCGGCGCTGTACAGCACTTGTAATTTATTTGCAATTCTTTCAGTGCGCACCGGGGGTGCGTGTGTGTGTGTGTGGGGGGGAGCCCGGGCCGGTATTCCCTTACAATCCGCCCCTGGTTTTAGGTGATATTGTTGGGGACGTGGCTGGTGGGCAGGGCATTAGTAAGAATTTTTAGGTTATTTCATGACCTATTACTGGCTATTTATGTAACTGAATAAATGATTTAGTGCAAGACCAAAGTATTTTATTTGCACTGACTAATGTATAAACACATATACTGAAGTTTACAAAAATATGTATATGAGCTTTATTGCTGTAGAGCAAAGTAATACACACCACACAGTCAGGGCTGGTGCAAGGATTTTTGCCACCGTAGGCAAAACCTAATTTTGCTGCCCATTTCGCTCCGCCCCTTGTGCCCCACCCCTTTATACCCCACCTACTTATACCCAATCTCTTTTCATGATTGTCCTCTCTCTGCCCCCTGGCCCAGTCTGCTCCTGGTCTGGAGATGCCCCCCACCAGCTCCAACTTGCCCCTTATCAGCTCCACTTTGTCCCCCATCAGCTCCACTTTGTCCCCCATCAACTCCAACTTGCCGCCTCAGCTCCAACTTGCCCCCATCAGCTCCACTTTGCCCCCATCAGCTCCACTTTGCCCCCCACCAGCTCCAACTTGCCCCCACCAGCTCCACTTTGCCCCCACCAGCTCCACTTTGCCCCCCATCCACTCCAACTTGCCCCCACCGGCTCCACTTTGCCCCCCAGCAGCTCCACTATGCCCCCAGCAGCTCCAACTTGCCACCATCAGCTCCAACTTGCCCCCCATCTGCTCAAACTTGCCCCCATCAGCTCCACTTTGCCCCCCATCTGCTCTAACCTGCCCCCCCTCAGCTCCACTTTGCCCCCCCTCAGCTCCACTTTGCCACCTCAGCTCCAACTTGCCCCCATCAGCTCCATTTTGACCCCCATCCGCTCCAACTTGCCCCCCATCCGCTCCAACTTGCCCCCCATCCGCTCTAACTTGCCCCCACCAGCTCCACTTTGCCCCCCTTCAAGCTCCACTTTGCCCCCCCTCAGCTCCACTTTGCCCCCCCTCAGCTTCATTTTGCCCCCCTCAGCTCCACTTTGCCCCCCCTCAGCTCCACTTTGCCCCCCTCAGCTCCACTTTACCCCCTCAGCTCCAACTTGCCCCCATCAGCTACACTTTGACCCTCATCCACTCCAACTTACCCCCATCAGCTCCACTTTGCCCCCACCAGCTCCACTTTGCCACCACCAGCTCCACTATGCCCCCTCAGCTCCAGCTTTCCCCTATCAGCTCCAACTTGCCCCCATCAGCTCCAACTTGCCCCCATCAGCTCCACTTTGTCCCCCATCCGCTCCAACTTGCCCCCAGCAGCTCCACTATGCCCCTTCAGTTCCAACTTGCCCCCCATCACATACCTGTAGCTCCCGCGCAGTCTTCTCTTCAGTAATGCAGAGCGAGGCGGGAGATCATGACTCCCAGCGTGCTCTGCATTACTAAAGATCCAACCTAATGAGGGAGCGCTGTAGCAACACAGACCTGATTGTGTTGTGGTTCCTGGCGTGGTGTGTGCGGGCGCAGCTCTTCTCCGCTGCATGCCCGCACCCCCAGTACGTGTGCGCCCTAGGCCGGCGCCTACCTCGCCTATAGGTGGAGCCGGCCCTGCACACAGTCTGACCTCCTAAAAAGAGGGACAGAGGTATCCGGCCCTCAAAGAGGGACTGTCCCTCCTAAAGAGGGACACTTGGGATGTATGGTATGTGTCTGCCTGTGTGTTGCATATGTCTGTGTTTATCAGTGTGTCTGCATTTCACACACGTGCTCCCAACGGTCATAACATGACGGGCAACGTCGTCCCACATTGCTAGTATCTCCTAAAGAGGGACACTTGGGAGGTACAGACCCCTAATATCTCCTAAAGAGGGGACACTTGGGAGGTACAGACCCCTAATATCTCCTAAAGAGGGACACTTGTGAAGTATGGACCCCTAATATCTCCTAAAGAGGGACACTTGGGAGGTTTGGACCCCTAAAATCTCCTATAGAGGGACACTTGGGAGGTATGGACCCCAAATATCTCCTAAAGAGGGAGACACTTGGGAGGTACAGACCCCTAATATCTCCTAAAGAGGGAGACACTTGGGAGGTACAGACCCCTAATATCTCCTAAAGAGGGACATTGGGAGGTACGGACCACTAATAACTTCTAAAGAGGGGACAGTTGGGAGATAAGGACTCCTAATATCACCTAAAGAGGGACACTTGGGAGATAAGGACCACTAACATCTCATAAGGAGGGGACACGTGGGAGATACGGACCCCTAATATCTCCTAAAGAGGGACACTTGGGAGGTATGGACCCCAAATATCTCTTAAAGAGGGAGACACCTGCGAGGTACAGACCCCTAATATCTCCTAAAGAGGGAGACACTTGGGAGGTACAGACCCCTAATATCTCCTAAAGAGTTAGACACTTGGGAGGTACAGACACCTAATATCTCCTAAAGAGGGGACGCATGCAAGATACGTACCCCTAATATCTCCTAAAGAGGGGACACTTGGTAGGTACAGAGTCCTGCTATCTCCTAAAGAGGGACACTTGGGAGGTTTAGACCCCTGATATCTCCTAAAGAGTGACACTTAGGAGGAATGGACCCCTACTATCTCCTAAAGAGGTACACTTGGGAGGAACGGACCCCTAATATCTCCTAAAGAGGGACACTTGGGAGGTACAGACCCCTAATATCTCCTAAGGAGGGACACTTGGGAGATATGGACCCCTATAGATATATCAAAGGGAAAGGCTCAATAAGGAGGGGTTACTGCTCCCATTTGGTGATTCAATAGGGGCGTGATTTTCACACCAATTGCAGTGGCCGAAGGCCACTGCTATTGGTGTGAAAATCATGCAGGGAGTTGGCCCGCCCCCACTATGCAGCCCGATCACCACTATCAAAGTCAGAAAAAAACAAAATGGCTGCCACTTGCTCCTACGCCACTGACAAACGCACACACATGCCCCACTCACACAGCACCAAACACACACACATGCCCCACTCACACAGCACCAAACACACACACAAATTCCCCACTCACACAGCACCAGACACACACACATGCCCCACTCACACAGCACCAAACACAGACATGCCCCACACACACAGCACCAAACACACAGCACCACACACACATGCCCCTATCACACAGCACCAGACACACACACACACACACACACACACACACATGCCCCACTCACACACACAGCACCACACACACAAAAGCCAGAAAGAAATATGGCTGCACACAGTCACTCACCCTGACTCCCAGTGGCCTCAACAGGACCTGTACTACAGCCTCTGAGGAACAAAATGGCACTCAAAGGGTTAAGGTAGATCCTCATTGCTCAATTATTTCTTCACTGTCATCATTTGCCATACAACACAGAGGACAGGCAGCCATTAGGTACACACTTAACCCACTGACTGCCACAGGGTTGTGTATCAAGTTTTACCCCTCAGGGAGTGTGTTCAAACCCCTCACACTGTAAACTTGCATTTCCCTCCCACTTCTCCTCGTTCCCCAGCCTATTACTAACACTTTTCCACATTTTCCACATTTCTCTTAAGCCCCGCCGCTACTTGTGATTAAGCCCCGCCCCACCACACGAGGGACTCCACAAGTAAAAGCTCCCAGGTATTACACACACATGCCCCACCCACACAGCACCAAACACACACACAACGCCAGAAAGAAATATGGCTGACACACACACACACACACACACACACACATACACACAGTCACTGACTCTGACTCCCAGTGTCCTCAGCAGGGCCTGTAGTACAGCCACTGAAGGGTGCTACAGCACCAGGGGAACAAAATGGCACTCAAAGGGTTAAGGTAGGTCCTCATTGCTGAATTGCTTGTTCACTGTCATTACTTGCCATGCAAGACACAGGACAGACAGCCATCAGGTATACACGTAACCCACTAACTGCCACAGGGTTGTGTATCAAGTTTTACCCCTCAGGGGGTGTGTTCAAACCCCTCACACTGTAAACTTGCATTTCCATCCCACTTCTCCTCCTTCCCCAGCCTATTACTAACATTTTTTTCACATTTATGTTAAGCCCCGCCCTCTACTCCCGATTAAGCCCCACCCACTTTTAACCCAGATTGCCCCATTTGTCTCTCCACATCAGCACCACATGACTCCCCTCCAGGGACTCCACAAGTCAATGTTCCCAGGTATGAATACACTTCCCACTGCTATTTAACTCTGACATGCCTCTCTATAACTTAACCATTTGAGTGCCAGAGGGGTGCACAACTCATGCATGCATGTGTTTCTGCGCATATATGTTGCATGTGTGTGTGTGTGTACATCTCTGTTACATATTTGTGTGCATCTCCGGTGTGTGTGCATGTCTTTTGCATGTCTCTGCCGCTCACTGTGTGTATGTGTCTGCCTGTGTGTTGTATATATCTGTGTTTATCAGTGTGTCTACATTTCACACACGTGCGCCCAACGGTCATAACATGACGGGCAACGCCGTCCCACATAGTGTATAAACGCCCAACATGTGTCACTTAACCCTTTCACTGCCAGAGGACTATACAACTCATTACACTGCAATGCGTTGCGTACCTCTCTCACACTCAGAGTTAAAGTGCTTCACTCCAACCAACTGCTACACTAGGTGTGTATAATGCAGTAACCCTACAGCCCTGTATTTCATGTCTACTTCACTGTCTATGTATAGTCACTTCTCCCTCTCACCCATTACTTTACTGTAGCACTTCACTGTCCCTCCTCTCCTCAATCTCTCATCTCCTCCTCCCTTGTCACCCCCACTCACCTATCCCCTTGCCATTCATCCAATCTCCAATCATCCAGTCCCAATCTCGCCATTTTACTCCCACATCACTATTACATTATCTATCACTGCATCTGTCACTTAACACTCTGTCTGCCAACCTATTTCTTCAAATGTACTGCAGTATCCACTGCTGTACTCTAAATTATTCCTTTACTCACAAACATCTTCTCACTGTGAGGATACAGGGCCTTATTCACCAAGTAACACAGCACACTCACTTCAACTGTAAGGATACAGGGCCTTATTCATCAAGTAACACAGCTCACTCACTTCAACTGTGAGGATACAGGGCCTTATTCATCAAGTAACACAGCTCACTCACTTCAACTATAAGGATACAGGGCCTTATTCACCAAGTAACACAGCACACTCACTTCAACTGTAAGGATACAGGGCCTTATTCACCAAGTAACACAGCACACTTACTTCAGCTGTAAGGATACAGGGCCTTATTCATCAAGTAACACAGACACTCACTTCAACTATAAGGATACAGGGCCTTATTCATCAAGCTAAAGAGCTGCAATTAAAACCTTTTTTACAACTCTTATCAGCATATCTACATCACCACTGCGTCTGTCGCACACCATCTACGTATCTGACATACGTCCATGTATGTGTGTGTCTCTGTATGTATGCGTTTCACAGTGTGTGACATGCTCTGTCTCTTTAAGTGCGTGTCTGTAACACTGCATATTTCTGTTTCACACAATTTCTGCCTGTGTAAATAATATGACAGGCAACGCCATCCCACATTGCTAGTATACAATAAGAGATCTCCTATTGTCACCTCCTACCCATGGTGTATACCATAAGAGATCTCCCAGTGAACCAATGGTTTGGAAACCTTGCTAACATCCAAGGGTTTAAAGGGCTTGGTTTTTAAAAGTCAAATGATTCTTCCACTATGGTTTGAGGACCGCTGTGTGATATAAAAATATTAAAAATTCACCTGAGTACCCCCTTCTAATGTAGTGAATAGAATTATCACTTCCTGTGGTCATCACCCCAGACCCTCAGGTGGTAATTGTGTTATATAGCGGAGTTTGGGTGAAAATTTTAGAGGTGTCTCAAAAGACTGAGGCTCGGACTCCCCCTGAGTGTCCCCTACTGGGGTAAATTCACCTCCAGTGTCAGGGCAATTAAACTAGAAATAACACTTGGCTATAATTATATACATATTTTTCTATTACACAAAGCACTGTGATTCTATTGAGGCATTAAATGATGTCAGTTGTTTAATAGATTGTTTTTGATTTTGTATAAACTCATCATTCTCTTAAGAGTACTATTTAACTATAAACTGAATAATGTCATTATGTTACGTCGCTTCTTCTGTAGGTGCTAATGTTGATCTAAGAATTTTCAAGGTACTGAGGTTGTTGAGGTGAAGGAAAGCTTCCTTGGACTTTCAACATTGCTATTGGCTTGATTTACAGGTCGACAGGGGGATCCTCGATAGTCTTCCTCTCTGTCCCAGTGGCCACACAAGGTCCTATGAATGAGTTGCTCGTAAATTAATCATAAAGCCACACTGCCCCCTCAGCCCACATTTCCACAATTTGGCTTCATGATGGGACTGGCTGTTTATTTATATCATTGTTACTGCGTCATTTTGCATCATGGCCTGGCTGACCCTTTAACCCACAGATAGTCATTTGTTTGAAGTCCATTTGTTGGGGTGGTTGGGATAATGGGAGTTGTAATCCCTAACAATTAGTGGCCCAGTGATTGGGTTCTCATGGACTACTCATTACATAGATCACTGTCATCAGGTCAGGAATAGTTATGTGGAACTACAGGAGTTATATTGAAGGGTTATATGGAACAATAGAAGTTATAGGGAAGGGTTATATGGAACAATAGAAGTTATAGTGATGTGTTATATGGACACTAAAAGGAGTTATATGGAACAATAGGAGAATTTATAGGGAGGAGTTATATGGAACAATAGGAGGAGTTATAGGGAGGAGTTATATGAACAATAGGGGAGGAGTTACAGGGAGGAGTAATATGGAACAATAGGAGGAGTTATAGGGAGGAGTTATATGGAACAATAGGATAAGTTATAGGGAGGAGTAATATGGAACAATAGGAGGAGTTATAGGGAGGAGTTATATGGAACAATAGGAGGAGTTATAGGGAGGAGTTATATGGAACAATAGGATAAGTTATAGGGAGGAGTAATATGGAACAATAGGAGACGTTATAGGGAGGAGTTATATGGAACAATAGGAGGAGTTATAGGGAGGAGTTATATGGAACAATAGGAGGAGTTATAGGGAAGAGTTATATGGAACAATAGGATAAGTTATAGGGAGGAGTAATATGGAACAATAGGAGACGTTATAGGGAGGAGTTATATGGAACAATAGGAGGAGTTATAGGGAGGAGTTATATGGAACAATAGGAGGAGTTATAGGGAAGAGTTATATGAACAATAGGGGAGGAGTTACAGGGAGGAATTATATGGAACAATAGGAGGAGTTATAGGAAGGAGTTTATTGGAGCAATAGGAGGAGTTATACAGAGGAGTTATATGGAACAATAGGAGGAGTTATAGGGAACAATAGGAGGAGTTATACAGAGGAGTTATATGGAACAATAGGAGGAGTTATACGGAGGAGTTATGTTGTACAATAGGAGGAGTTATATGATACAATAGGAGGAGTTATATTGTACAATAGGAGGAGTTATATGATACAATAGGAGGAGTTATATGGAACAATAGGAGGAGTTATAGGGAAGTTTTATATGGAACAATATGAGGAGTTATAGGGAGGAGTTATATGGAACAATAGGAGGAGTTATAGGGAAGAGTTATATGGAATAGAAGGAGGAGTTATAAGGTGGATTTATATGGAGCAATAGGAGGCGTTATACAGAGGAGTTATATGGAACAACTGGAGGAGTTATAGGAAGGAGTTATATGGAACAATTGGAGGAGTTATAGGGAGGGGTTATATTGAGCAATAGGAGGAGTTATATAGACTAGTATCACTTATAGAGAGGGGCTACACTGAGCAATACGAAGAGTTATAGGGAGGAGTTATATGGAACAATAGGAAGAGTTATAGGGAGGAGTTATATGGTACAATAGGGGAGGAGTTATATGGAACAATAGGAGGAGTTATATGGAACAATAGGAGGAGTTATAGTGAGGAGTTATATGGAACAATAGGAGGAGTTATAAGAACAATAGGAGGAGTTATATGGAACAATAGGAGGAGTTATAGGGAGGAGTTATATGGAATAGAAGGAGGAGTTATAGGGAGGAGTTATATGGAATAGAAGGAGGAGTTATAGGGAGGAGTTATATGGAATAGAAGGAGGAGTTATAAGGTGGATTTATATGGAGCAATAGGAGAAGTTATACAGAGGAGTTATATGGAACAATAGGAGGAGTTATATGGAACAATAGGAGGAGTTATAGGGAGGAGTTATATTGAGCAATAGGAGGAGTTATATAGACTAGTATCACTTATAGAGAAGGGCTACACTGAGCAATACGAGGAGTTATAGGGAGGAGTTATATTGAGCAATAGGAGGAGTTATAGGGAGGAGTTATATGGTACAATAGAAGGAGTTATATGGAACAATTGGAGGAGTTATAGGGAGGAGTTATATGGAACAGTAGGAGGAGTTATAGGGAGGAGTTATATGGAACAATAGGAGAAGTTATAGGGAAGAGTTATATGGAACAATAGGAGGAGTTATAGGGAGGAGTTATATGGAATAGAAGGAGGAGTTATAGGGAAGAGTTATATGGAATAGAAGGAGGAGTTATAGGGAGGCGTTATATGGAATAGAAGGAGGACTTATAAGGTGGATTTATATGGAGCAATAGGAGGAGTTATACAGAGGAGTTATATGGAACAATAGGAGGAGTTATAGGGAGGAGTTATATGGAACAGTAGGAGGAGTTATAGGGAAGAGTTATATGGAACAATAGGAGGAGTTATAGGGAGGAGTTATATGGAATAGAAGGAGGAGTTATAGGGAAGAGTTATATGGAATAGAAGGAGGAGTTATAGGGAGGAGTTATATGGAATAGAAGGAGGAGTTATAAGGTGGATTTATATGGAGCAATAGGAGGAGTTATACAGAGGAGTTATATGGAACAATAGGAGGAGTTATATGGAACAATAGGAGGAGTTATAGGGAGGAGTTATATTGAGCAATAGGAGGAGTTATATAGACTAGTATCACTTATAGAGAAGGGCTACACTGAGCAATACGAGGAGTTATAGGGAGGAGTTATATTGAGCAATAGGAGGAGTTATAGGGAGGAGTTATATGGTACAATAGAAGGAGTTATATGGAACAATTGGAGGAGTTATAGGGAGGAGTTATATGGAACAATAGGAGGAGTTATAGGGAGGAGTTATATGGAACAATAGGAGTAGTTATATGGAGGAGTTATATGGAACAATAGGAGGAGTTATATGGAGGAGTTATATGGAGTAATAGGAGGAGTTATAAGGAGGAGTTATATGGAACAATAGGAGGAGTTATAGGGAGGGGTTATATTGAGCGATAGGAGGAGTTATATGGAGGAGTTATATTAAGCAATAGGAGGAGTTATATAGACTAGTATCACTTATAGGGAGGGGCTACACTGAGCAATAGGAGGAGTTATCAGGAGGAGATATAAGAATGATAAAAATGTAGTGTGTGTGGGGGGGACAATAAAATTGGTGTAAGATCTTGAACATTTTGACCCTGTAGATGATCTTCAGGTAGTTCCTTAGAACAGTTTGAACTAAGTTGCTGAATCTTTCCCATGCCGGCTTATTCTTTGGAATCTCTTTTCTAGATGGAAAGACTTCAAACACTGTAGTCTCCCCAGTAGAACTGGAGAGGATCATCTGACCTCAGAAGACTTCTCCTGGTCAGGGCCATCAAGGTGGTAATGATTATACAAAAAGGGCAGTTGTATGCTCCTAATAAAAACCTCTGGACCTGCCTTGGTGTTGTGTCTGAAGATCTGTACTCAGGAATGTTACCCGTTATTTTGTTTACTAATCTCATGAAGATATTAGTCACAGACGTAGGTGGTCCTATTCCTCACTGGGTATTTTCATTATTTACCTTCCTCTGCAGCTGGATGGCATCACACATTAACATCATGTTTGTTTTGTTTTTGTTTGTTTTTTTTAAACACAGAACATCGTCTTGCGGAAACCAATTTTTAGAATGTGTCCTATTCATATAAAATATGGACCTTTAAAAGTGGCATCAAAACATATATGGCGCATTTGTAAATTACTCCATGTGGCACTGCTGGTTCCTCTTGGTCTTTCCACTATGAATTAATATTGAAGGGAGGAAACAAGGACTCATTGGGGAAATCACTGGATGAAAATCTAAGTAAATTTAAGAGACCACAGAGTGATATTTGGGGGCATTGAGAAGGCTACAGTGTTGTGTTCCGGGGTAGTAGAAGAGGTCACAGGCACATTTTTTTTGGTGAGTCGCAGTGGCCACAGTCAAATATTTGGAAAGAGTAGAGGAGGACAAAATAGAATATTCAATATGTCAGAGGAGGTCACAGTGGGTGTTCTTGAGGAGCAGAGGAGGTCATAATTGAGTACTCTAGAGGAGTAACAGAGAAACATAGAACTTAACGGCAGATAAGAACCATTCTTCCCATCTAGTCTGCCAATTTTCCTACTGTAAAAAACTCAAACCTTATTTGGTTCTTGGTCTTGTCTTATGTTCAGGACAGCCTTATGCCTATCCCATGTATGCTTAAAGGGATAGTAATGTTTCATAATAAAAGCAGCTCTAATTAATCATCATAGTATTTGGACTTTGGAGAGTGTTATTTCAATTCTGTCAGAGTTGTAGTACAAGAGTAATTGAATGATAAAGTATCCCCCTCCTCCCCTTTTACTGATGTAACACTGCTCAGCCAGATCAGAAGGGAGGTGTCCAGGTAGACTGCAGAGAGGGACAATCTTCAATTAAGATAAGGGAAAAAGCTGAAAAACCTGTCAAGGGGGGGCAGGGCTTTCATTGTTCTCATAGGAAGAAGATTGTCCCCTTCTGTTATCTGTCTGGTCAAGCAACCAGATTCCACACCTGAGGTGAGCAGTGTTACACTAGGTAAAAGGGGCGGGAGGGGGATACTTTATCATTCAATTACTCTTGAACTACAACTCTGACAGTACTGATATAACACTCACCATGGCCCAAATACTATGAAGATTAATTGGAGCTGCTGTTTTTGTGAAACATTACTATCCCTTTAAATTCTGTCAATGTATTGACCACTACTGGTAGGCTATTCCACTTATTTACTACCCTCTCAGTGAAGTAAAACTTTCTTACATTACATCTAAACCTCTGTCCCTCTAATTTTAGACTATGGCCTCTTCTCCTAACATTTCTACTGTGAAATGTACTTCCATCCTGCACTTTGTTGAATCCCTTCATGTATGTGAATGTGTCTATCATATCCCCTCTCTCTCTTCTCTCCTCCAAGCTATACATGTTCAGATCCTTTAGTCTATCCTGATATTTCTTTTCCGGTAAACCAGTCACCATTTTAGTAGCCCTTCTCTGAATTCTCTCTGGAGTATCTATATCCTTCTGGAGATGGGGTCTCCAGTACTGTACACAATACTCTAGGTCTCCAGTACTGTACACAATACTCTAGGTCTCCAGTACTGTACACAATACTCTAGATCTCCAGTACTGTACACAATACTCTAGATCTCCAGTACTGTACACAATACTCTAGATCTCCAGTACTATACACAATACTCTAGATCTCCAGTACTGTACACAATACTCTAGATCTCCAGTACTGTACACAATACTCTAGATCTCCAGTACTGTACACAATACTCTAGATCTCCTGTACTGTACACAATACTCTAGATCTCCAGTACTGTACACAATACTCTAGATCTCCAGTACTGTACACAATACTCTAGATCTCCAGTACTGTACACAATACTCTAGGTCTCCAGTACTGTATACAATACTCTAGATCTCCAGTACTGTACACAATACTCTAGGTCTCCAGTACTGTACACAATACTCTAGATCTCCAGTACTGTACACAACACTCTAGATCTCCTGTACTGTACACAATACTCTATAGTATCTATATCCTTCTGGAGATGGGGTCTCCAGTACTGTACACAATACTCTAGATCTCCAGTACTGTACACAATACTCTAGGTCTCCAGTACTGTACACAATACTCTAGATCTCCAGTACTGTACACAACACTCTAGATCTCCTGTACTGTACACAATACTCTATAGTATCTATATCCTTCTGGAGATGGGGTCTCCAGTACTGTACACAATACTCTAGGTGAGGTCTAACTAGAGATCTGTAGAGTGACATGACCACTTCCCTTTTTGTAATGCCCCTAGCTATACAACCCAGCACCCTGCCTGCATTCCCCACTGCTTTATTACATTGCCTGCCTACATTTAGGTCCTTAGAAATAATTACTCCCAAATCCCTTTCCTCTGTTGTCTCTGACAGCACAGTACCCTTAATAGTATATTTTTCCTTTGGATTTTTATGTCCCAAGTGCATTATTTTACATTTATCAACATTAAACTGCATCTGCCACACTGTTTACATTCCTCTAATTTACCTAAATAATTTGTCATTTGTGTTATTCCCCCTGGAATGTCTTCGCTATTGCAGATCTTTGTATCAACTGCAGAAAGGCATACCTTACCTTGAAGACCTTTTGCAATATCACTAATAAAAATATTAACCCCTTAATGACCGACCACGCAGGCACACGGTGGTCACTAAAGGACCATAGAACTTTTTTTTTTCCCCGATTCCGGACTCCCCGAACGGCGTGCAGTCGCGGGGGGGAGCCCGGAATTCCATGATGGTCATAGTACGTCATGGGTCGTTAACTCAGATCATCCCATGACGTACTATGACCGTCAAGGGTCGTTAAGGGGTTAAAAAGAATGGGCCCCAGTACAGATCCCTGAGTTAACCCACTAGTAACACTCCCTTTGTCCGAATATTCTCCATTGACTACCAACCTCTGTCTCCTGTCACTCAGCCATTGCCTTATCCATTTTACTGTTTTTACATCCAGACCCCAACATTGCATTATATAAATTAGTCTTCTGTGAGGCACAGTGTCAAATGCTTTACTAAATTCTAGATAAGCTATATCTACTGCTCCCCCTTGGTCTATTATTTTAGTTTTCCAGTCAAAAAAATATATGGTTAGTTTGACAAGATCTCCTTGCTGTAAACCAGTGTTGTGTGGGATCTTGCAAGCCATTTAAATTCAGATATTTCACAATTCTTTCCTTTAATATGGTTTACATTAATTTTCCCACTACTCATGTAAGACTTACTGGTCTGTAGTTACCAGACTCTTCCCTGCTACCTTTTTTTGTGAAGCAATACTACATTTGCTACCTTCCAATCTTCTGGTATTCGTCGATAGTGACTGATTGAATAATTCTGTTAAAGGTTTTGCCAGAACATGCTTAATTTCTTTTAATAATTTTGGGTGTATCTCATTGATGTACATGTTTTTACTTTAGAGGGTTGAAATAGAAATTCTTCCTCAGTAAACATGCATGCTTCCCATGTCTTGTTATTACTTTTTTCTAATAGAGGTCCCTTCACTTCACCTTTCTCTGTAAAAACTGAACAGAAATATCCATTAAGACAGTCAGCTAGCCCTTTATTCTCATTTATATAGCTTACATTTTTGTTTTCAGACTAATTATTCCTTGTTTCACTTTCCTCCTTTCACTTATATATCTAAAAAATGTTTTATCCCCCAGCAGTAGAGAATGTTCTGTAAAAGTAGAGGATGTGACAGTGGAATGTTCTGTAGGATTAGAGGATGTCATAGTAAGGTGGTCTGGAGGAGTAGAGAAGGTCACAGAAGGATGAGGAAGTCATAGTTGGATACTTAGAGGAGGTCACACTGGGGAGTTCTGGAGGTGATGGTTAGGTCATAGTATGGTGCTCCAGAGGACGTCTCCATTAGATATTTGGGAGGGCTATAGGACATCACAGTGGTGTGGTCTTAAGGATTAGAGGATGCCACAATGGTGAGTCCTGGTGGAGTACAGGAGGTCACGTTGAACTTTTCTAATGAGGCTGAGGAGTTCATATATGACTTATGTGGAAGCTAACAATGGTGATGGTACTTTTCTCATGGAGTTCTTAGAGATTCCAGTACAGCAGCAGCAGGTTGCAGTGGGATCACAGAGCAATGATCCAGGAGGACATGGGAGATCACATGGCTTTGCCTTACAATAACTCAGCGAGGTCATAGGAAACCTATATAAGAGTGTATAATAGGGACACAGAGTAGCATCATGAGGCAGGTAGCACAGAGAGGACATAAAGGGAAGAATTTTGGAAGTCACGTGGCTTTGTCCTGAGGTAGGTTGTGATTTTCTGTGGATGGTCCATAGGATAATATCATATAAATCACAGTGCAATGTTCTCCTCAAAAATGGACAAAAGCAGGAGGATGGCCCAGCCCACGAGGAGCCCCAGGTTATGGATGAAGAACAGGACCCAAGGTCTGCTGTCTTTCACGTTCATCATGGTCGGCAGCTACAACAGAGGAAGGTAGAAACGGGTATTAAAAGAGAGATACGTTAAAGGAGCACTTAACTTTCCTAATAACTGAAAATCCTAATGGCCCCTTCGAAGTTTGTCATCATGCCTTGGTTCAAGAGATAACATCTTCACAGTCCTGAATGTCGGGTATGTGGAGGAGGATGTGATGGTTCCTGGGAGGACAACGGGATACAACCGCCACCCGCTGAACATGGTAATATTAACACTTTACATCCCAGAGTAGTATGCATGCATTGCAATGCATAATCTACCCATATGCTCCTTAAAGGGTTAAGAACCATGAACTATAGCTCCTTCAGTTGGCGATAACTGCCAGCAACAGTCACCGTTGCCTCCGTGGACCTGACTCCCAGGGTTCATGTAGATTATATCTCTTGAACAAAGGCAAAAGGTCATTAATGTTTGTTAATAGTTATGAAAGTGCGGATTATTGTGAGAAGGTGATGTTGTTCCTTTAAGTAATACAAAGAGAAATAGAGAAGAAAGAGGAGAGTGAGGAGGAAAGAGAGGAGGTAATTGGTAAACGGCCACATGACACTGAGTCCTCACCATGTCTGCCAGGGCCACGTAGAGGAATAGACCGGTGGCCACAGCGAAGATCCAGTGCTGCACGGACTCATCTGCAGCGATGGACAGAGCAATGTACAGGCCGATGAAGGCCGTCAAGGCGCTGGCGAAGTTCAGAAACAGAGCCCAACGAACCCGGAGCCCGGAATGGAGTAGGGCAGCAAAGTCACCTGGAAGAGAGGGCACCAAAACGGAATAATTAATGAACTGCTGTCATTCCACCTCCCTGCAATGGGGGGGACAGACTCCACGTCCTATATCTCCCTTCTGTCTGTGTCACCCTGCAGTGGGAGGGACAGACTCCATGTCCTATATCTCCCTTCTGTCTGTGTCACCCTGCAGTGGGAGGGACAGACTCCACGTCCTATATCTCCCTTCTGTCTGTGTCACCCTGCAGTGGGAGGGACAGACTCCATGTCCTCTATCTCCCTTCTGTCTGTATCACCCTGCAATGGGGGGGACAGACTCCATGTCCTATATCTCCCTTCTGTCTGTGTCACCCTGCAGTGGGAGGGACAGACTCCATGTCCTATAGATCCCTTCTGTCTGTGTCACCCTGCAGTGGGAGGGACAGACTCCACGTCCTATATCTCCCTTCTGTCTGTGTCACCCTGCAGTGGGAGGGACAGACTCCATGTCCTCTATCTCCCTTCTGTCTGTATCACCCTGCAATGGGGGGGACAGACTCCATGTCCTATATCTCCCTTCTGTCTGTGTCACCCTGCAGTGGGAGGGACAGACTCCATGTCCTATAGATCCCTTCTGTCTGTGTCACCCTGCAGTGGGAGGGACAGACTCCATGTCCTATATCTCCCTTCTGTCTGTGTCACCCTGCAGTGGGAGGGACAGACTCCATGTCCTATAGATCCCTTCTGTCTGTGTCACCCTGCAGTGGGAGGGACAGACTCCATGTCCTATATCTCCCTTCTGTCTGTGTCACCCTGCAGTGGGAGGGACAGACTCCATGTCCTATATCTCCCTTCTGTCTGTGTCACCCTGCAGTGGGAGGGACAGACTCCATGTCCTATATCTCCCTTCTGTCTGTGTCACCCTGCAGTGGGGGGGACAGACTTCATGTCCTACATCTCCTTCTGTCTGTATCACCCTGCAGTGGGAGGGACAGACTCCATGTCCTATATCTCCCTTCTGTCTGTGTCACCCTGCAGTGGGAGGGACAGACCCCATGTCCTATATCTCCCTTCTGTCTGTGTCACCCTGCAGTGGGAGGGACAGACTCCATGTCCTATAGATCCCTTCTGTCTGTGTCACCCTGCAGTGGGAGGGACAGACTCCATGTCCTATAGCCCCCTTCTGTCTGTCACCCTGCAGTGGGAGGGACAGACTACATGTCCTATAGATCCCTTCTGTCTGTGTCACCCTGCAGTGGGAGGGACAGACTCCATGTCCTATATCTCACTTCTGTCTGTGTCACCCTGCAGTGGGGGGGACAGACTCCACGTCCTATATCTCCCTTCTGTCTGTGTCACCCTGCAGTGGGAGGGACAGACTCCATGTCCTATAGATCCCTTCTGTCTGTGTCACCCTGCAATGGGGGGGACAGACTCCACGTCCTATATCTCCCTTCTGTCTGTGTCACCCTGCAGTGGGAGGGACAGACTCCATGTCCTATAGCTCCCTTCTGTCTGTGTCACCCTGCAGTGGGAGGGACAGACTCCATGTCCTATATCTCCCTTCTGTCTGTGTCACCCTGCAGTGGGAGGGACAGACTCCATGTCCTATATCTCCCTTCTGTCTGTGTCACCCTGCAGTGGGAGGGACAGACTCCATGTCCTCTATCTCCCTTCTGTCTGTGTCACCCTGCAGTGGGAGGGACAGACTCCATGTCCTATAGCTCCCTTCTGTCTGTGTCACCCTGCAGTGGGAGGGACAGACTCCATGTCCTATATCTCCCTTCTGTCTGTGTCACCCTGCAGTGGGAGGGACAGACTCCATGTCCTATATATCCCTTCTGTCTGTGTCACCCTGCAGTGGGAGGGACAGACTCCATGTCCTCTATCTCCCTTCTGTCTGTGTCACCCTGCAGTGGGAGGGACAGACTCCATGTCCTATATCTCCCTTCTGTCTGTGTCACCCTGCAGTGGGAGGGACATACTCCATGTCCTCTATCTCCCTTCTGTCTGTGTCACCCTGCAGTGGGAGGGACAAACTCCATGTCCTATATCTCCCTTCTGTCTGTGTCACCCTGCAATGGGGGGGACAGACTCCACGTCCTATATCTCCCTTCTGTCTGTGTCACCCTGCAGTGGGAGGGACAGACTCCATGTCCTATAGCTCCCTTCTGTCTGTGTCACCCTGCAGTGGGAGGGACAGACTCCATGTCCTATATCTCCCTTCTGTCTGTGTCACCCTGCAGTGGGAGGGACAGACACCATGTCCTATACCTCCCTTCTGTCTGTGTCACCCTGCAGTGGGAGGAACAGAATCCATGTCCTATATCTCCCTTCTGTCTGTGTCACCCTGCAGTGGGAGGGACAGACTCCATGTCCTATATCTCCCATCTGTGTCACCCTGCAGTGGGAGGGCCAGACTCCATTATCCATAGCTCCCTTCCATTTGTCACCCTGCAGTAGGAGGGGCAGCCTCTATAGCCCATCACTCAGTCTTCGTCTTAGTTCTCACCCAGCTCATGTGGCAATTCGTGACACAGGACAGCGAGTGACGTCGCCAGGCCAGTCTTCCATGAAGTGGCAAAAGCTGCTCCCATTGCAAGACCATCTGCAAAATTGTGTATGGCATCGCCAATGGTGATCATGTAGGGTATCATCCGGAGCTCTGTACAGAGATGGGAAGAATGAGATGGCACACATCAGAGGAGAATAAAGGACCAACACAATCTTAATAGGATATTATAGGACACACATTGTGTTAATAGGAGGTAGGAAGGATATTATAGGACACACGGTGTGTTAATAGGAGGTAGGAAGGATATTGTAGGACACACACATTGTGTTAATAGGAGGTAGGAAGGATATTGTAGGACACACAGTGTGTTAATAGGAAGTAGGAAGGATATTGTAGGACACACATTGTGTTAATAGGAAGTAGGAAGGATATTGTAGGGCACACGCTGTGTTAATAGGAGGTAGGAAGGATATTGTAGGACACACATTGTGTTAATAGGAGGTAGGAGGAATATTGTAGGACACACGCATTGTATTAATAGGAGGTAGGAAGGATATTGTAGGACACACGCATTGTATTAATAGGAGGTAGGAAGGATATTGTAGGACACACTGTGTTACTAGGAGGTAGGAAGGATATTGTAGGACACACATTGTGTTAATAGGAGGTAGGAAGGATATTGTAGGACACACATTGTGTTAATAGGAGGTAGGAAGGATATTGTAGGACACACAGTGTGTTAATAGGAGGTAGGAAGGATATTGTAGGGCACACACTGTGTTAATAGGAGGTAGGAAGGATATTGTAGGACACACAATGTGTTAATAGGAGGTAGGAAGGATATTGTAGGACACACACATTGTGTTAATAGGAGGTAGGAAGGATATTGTAGGACACAGTGTGTTAATAGGAGGTAGGAAGGATATTGTAGGACACATTGTATTAATAGGAGGTAGGAAGGATATTGTAGGACACACAGTGTGTTAATAGGAGGTAGGAAGGATATTGTAGGACACACAGTGTGTTAATAGGAGGTAGGAAGGATATTGTAGGACACACACACTGTGTTAATAGGAGGTAGGAAGGATATTGTAGGACACAGTGTGTTAATAGGAGGTAGGAAGGATATTGTAGGACACACAGTGTGTTAATAGGAGGTAGGAAGGATATTGTAGGACACACAGTGTGTTAATAGGAGGAAGGAAGCATATTGTAGGACACACACTGTGTTAATAGGAGGTAGGAAGGATATTGTAGGACACAGTGTGTTAATAGGAGGTAGGAAGGATATTGTAGGACACACATTGTGTTAATAGGAGGTAGGAAGGATATTGTAGGACACACACTGTGTTAATAGGAGGTAGGAAGGATATTGTAGGACACAGTGTGTTAATAGGAGGTAGGAAGGATATTGTAGGACACACAGCATGTTAATAGGAGGTAGGAAGGATATTGTAGGACACACATTGTGTTAATAGGAGGTAGGAAGGATATTGTAGGACACACACTGTGTTAATAGGAGGTAGGAAGGATATTGTAGGACACACATTGTATTAATAGGAGGTAGGAAGGATATTGTAGGACACACAGTGTGTTAATAGGAGGTAGGAAGGATATTGTAGGACACATTGTGTTAATAGGAGGTAGGAAGGATATTGTAGGACACACAGTGTGTTAATAGGAGGTAGGAAGGATATTGTAGGACACACAGTGCGTTAATAGGAGGTAGGAAGGATATTGTAGGACACATTGTGTTAATAGGAGGTAGGAAGGATATTGTAGGACACACAGTGTGTTACTAGGAGGTAGGAAGGATATTGTAGGACACATTGTGTTAATAGGAGGTAGGAAGGATATTGTAGGACACACAGTGTGTTAATAGGAGGTAGGAAGGATATTGTAGGACACATTGTGTTAATAGGAGGTAGGAAGGATATTATAGGACACACAGTGTGTTAATAGGAGGTAGGAAGGATATTGTAGGACACACACTGTGTTAATAGGGGGTAGGAAGGATATTGTAGGACACACAGTGTGTTAATAGGGGGTAGGAAGGATATTGTAGGACACACAGTGTATTAATAGGAGGTAGGAAGGATATTGTAGGACACACACTGTGTTAATAGGAGGTAGGAAGGATATTGTAGGACACACAGTGTGTTAATAGGAGGTAGGAAGGATATTGTAGGACACACGCATTGTATTAATAGGAGGTAGGAAGCATATTGTAGGACACACATTGTGTTAATAGGAGGTAGGAAGGATATTGTAGGACACACATTGTGTTAATAGGAGGTAGGAAGGATATTGTAGGACACACAGTGTGTTAATAGGAGGTAGGAAGGATATTGTAGGGCACACACTGTGTTAATAGGAGGTAGGAAGGATATTGTAGGACACACAATGTGTTAATAGGAGGTAGGAAGGATATTGTAGGACACACACATTGTGTTAATAGGAGGTAGGAAGGATATTGTAGGACACAGTGTGTTAATAGGAGGTAGGAAGGATATTGTAGGACACATTGTATTAATAGGAGGTAGGAAGGATATTGTAGGACACACAGTGTGTTAATAGGAGGTAGGAAGGATATTGTAGGACACACAGTGTGTTAATAGGAGGTAGGAAGGATATTGTAGGACACACACACTGTGTTAATAGGAGGTAGGAAGGATATTGTAGGACACAGTGTGTTAATAGGAGGTAGGAAGGATATTGTAGGACACACAGTGTGTTAATAGGAGGTAGGAAGGATATTGTAGGACACACAGTGTGTTAATAGGAGGTAGGAAGCATATTGTAGGACACACACTGTGTTAATAGGAGGTAGGAAGGATATTGTAGGACACAGTGTGTTAATAGGAGGTAGGAAGGATATTGTAGGACACACATTGTGTTAATAGGAGGTAGGAAGGATATTGTAGGACACACACTGTGTTAATAGGAGGTAGGAAGGATATTGTAGGACACAGTGTGTTAATAGGAGGTAGGAAGGATATTGTAGGACACACAGCGTGTTAATAGGAGGTAGGAAGGATATTGTAGGACACACATTGTGTTAATAGGAGGTAGGAAGGATATTGTAGGACACACACTGTGTTAATAGGAGGTAGGAAGGATATTGTAGGACACACATTGTATTAATAGGAGGTAGGAAGGATATTGTAGGACACACAGTGTGTTAATAGGAGGTAGGAAGGATATTGTAGGACACATTGTGTTAATAGGAGGTAGGAAGGATATTGTAGGACACACAGTGTGTTAATAGGAGGTAGGAAGGATATTGTAGGACACACAGTGCGTTAATAGGAGGTAGGAAGGATATTGTAGGACACATTGTGTTAATAGGAGGTAGGAAGGATATTGTAGGACACACAGTGTGTTAATAGGAGGTAGGAAGGATATTGTAGGACACATTGTGTTAATAGGAGGTAGGAAGGATATTGTAGGACACAGTGTGTTAATAGGAGGTAGGAAGGATATTGTAGGACACATTGTGTTAATAGGAGGTAGGAAGGATATTATAGGACACACAGTGTGTTAATAGGAGGTAGGAAGGATATTGTAGGACACACACTGTGTTAATAGGGGGTAGGAAGGATATTGTAGGACACACAGTGTGTTAATAGGGGGAAGGAAGGATATTGTAGGATACACAGTGTATTAATAGGAGGTAGGAAGGATATTGTAGGACACACAGTGTATTAATAGGAGGTAGGAAGGATATTGTAGGACACACACTGTGTTAATAGGAGGTAGGAAGGATATTGTAGGACACACACTGTGTTAATAAGAGGTAGGAACGATATTGTAGGACACACACTGTGTTAATAGGAGGTAGGAAGGATATTGTAGGACACACACTGTGTTAATAGGAGGTAGGAAGGATATTGTAGGACACACAGCGTGTTAATAGGAGGTAGGAAGGATATTGTAGGACACACACTGTGTTAATAGGAGGTAGGAAGGATATTGTAGGACACACACTGTGTTAATAGGAGGTAGGAAGGATATTGTAGGACACAGTGTGTTAATAGGAGGTAGGAAGGATATTGTAGGACACACAGTGTGTTAATAGGAGGTAGGAAGGATATTGTAGGACACATAGTATGTTAATATGAGGTAGGAAGGATATTGTAGGACACATTGTGTTAATAGGAGGTAGGAAGGATATTGTAGGACACATTGTGTTAATAGGAGGTAGGAAGGATATTGTAGGACACACAGTGTGTTAATAGGGGGTAGGAAGGATATTGTAGGACACAGTGTGTTAATAGGAGGTAGGAAGGATATTGTAGCAGACACATTGTGTTAATATTGTAGCACACAGTGTGTTAATAGGGGGTAGGAATGACATTTGAGGACTCACTACTAATTGGGGGGTTGGAAAGATATTTGAGGATTCTACTCTAAAGGGTCATATTTAAGAGGTCACTGACCTCTGCTCTGTACTCGCTGGTTTGTGCCTGCAATTTCCACATCTTCAGTGACGACCTGAAACAGCAAACACGGGTTATGTCACAGTTTGTATGAATGTGTGTTTTTATGTGTGTGTGAATGTCTGTGTGAATGTGTGTGTTTATGTGTGTGTGAATGTGTGTGTGTGTATGTGTGTGTGAATGTCTGTGTGAATGTGTGTGTTTATGTGTGTGTGAATGTCTGTGTGAATGTGTGTGTGTATGTGTGTGTGAATGTCTGTGTGAATGTGTGTGTTTATGTGTGTGTGAATGTTTGTGTGAATGTGTGTGTTTATGTGTGTAAATAAACTACAAGCCGGAAGGAGCTCAAACCCCCAATATATGTTCTGATGTCGATATAAACCCACATTTACTCACACGTGTTCTTATGGATGACCAGTTGTTGGTACAACCGGTAAATTCAAGCAGGATATCCGAAGCTGCCCTGCTATGTCTAAAATCCTCTGGTGGTAAATGAGTAATCTGGGTCCACTTATATATAAAAGTATAACAAATGTATTTGTCACAAAACAACAATGCCAATAAAGTTAGTTAACGCGTTTCGGAGCATTAAGCTCCTTCTTCAGAACAAAAACGAATATATCAATTGGCGTTACAAATCATATAGGTAAAAAAGGGTCATCACTTACCCTCCAATAAGGAAGCCTTCTTACATTGCCAATAAAAATGGATTCCAGACGTCCAGAAGCGGATGTGCAACTCCATGTGTACATGATGACTCCCCTAAGCATTGTGTTCTAATCGTACACGTGCTTAAAGACATCATCATGTGCACATGGAGTTGAACATCCTTTTCCGCATGTCTGGATTCCATTTTTGTTGGCCGTATTAGAAGGCTCCCTTATCGGAGGGGAAGTGATGACCCTTTATTTTACTGATATTTAACGTCAACAGATATATTTGTTTTTGTTCTGAAGAAGGAGCTTAATGCTTCAAAAGGTGTTAACTAACTTTATATTACATAACTGAGGTTGGTTACCGGAATGTCGGATGTGCAGAGTTGGGCGTAGTCGAGCTGGTGTCGGTACCGGAAGGTCGTAGACAGAGTAGTTGAGGACTGTCTGAGGTCTGTTACCGGAGTGTTGGTCTAGCAGGGCTGGTCGAGTCGAGCTGAGGTCGGTAACCAAAATATCACAGAGACAGGGTATTCAAGGACAGGCCAAGGTCGAGTACCAGAGAGAAGTAGAGCCTGGAGAGTGTCATGAGTTAGGCCAAGGTCAAATACCAAAGGATCGTAGAAGCTGGATAGTCAAGAGTAAGCTGAGGTCAAGTACCAAAGAGTCGTAGGAGCAAGTCAGTAGACTATCACAGAGTGACTTGGAATAAAGACACTGAGAAGTACAGATACAGTAAAATAATAACTTTATTGAGAATCAGCATAAAATAAAGTAAGATAGCACTTCCCCAACCTTCAGAGGACCAGGTGAGGACCGTGCCGGGGCACTTCCCTAACCCTCACTAGCCAGGTATGGAGACAGCACAAGATCACCCAACTGTAAGGAGGCAATCACCACTCTGACTGAATATACGAACAAATACTAGTGCATGAGCAGCTGGGAAGCCCCTGTACACAGAGGAAAAATCCCCTAGTACTCTAGGGTAACCAACAAGCAGTGGTGACTAGGAATCCCTAGAACGCTAGGGTAACCAACAGGCAATGGTAACAGTGAATCCCTAGAACGCTAGGGTAACCAACAGGCAGTGGTGACAGCTAATCCCTAGGGCGCTAGGGGTAACCAACAGGCAATGGTTACTGAATCCCTAGAACGCTCTAGGGTAACCAATAGGCAGTGGTTACTGAATCCCTAGAACGCTCTAGGGTAACCAACAGGCAATGGTGACTGAATCCCTAGAATGCTCTAGGATAACCAACAGGCAATGGTGATTGAATCCTTAGAACGCTCTAGGGTAACCAACAGGCAATGGTGATTGAATCCCTAGAACGCTCTAGGGTAACCAACAGGCAATGGTGATTGAATCCCTAGAATGCTCTAGGGTAAACAACAGGCAATGGTGACAGCGAATCCCTAGAATGCTAGGGTAACCAACAGACAGTGGTGACTGAATCCCTAAAATACTCCAGGGTAACCAACAGGCAATGGTGACAGCAAATAACTAGAACTCTCTAGGGTAAAGAACAGGCAGTGGTTACTGAATCCCTAGAACGTTCTAGGGTAACCAACATGCAGTGGTGACTGAATCCCTAGAACGTTCTAGGGTAACCAACAGGCAATGGTGACAGCAAATCCCTACAATGCTAGGGTAACCAACAGGCAATGGTGACTGAATCCCTAGAATGCTCTAGGGTAACCAACAGGCAGTGGTCGCAGAGGCAATCAAGGGCACCATGATACAGAAAAAAGCAAGGTCGGAGACATGCCAAGGTCAAAACACTGGAATAAACTTCAGGAACAAAAGCAAAACTGGAAATAGTGCGAAGAATGTGCATCTACCTGCACGGAAGCCAGGTAGATAAAAGTAAACCAGCCAATCAGAGGTTTCAGGTGAGGAGACTCAAAGAGAAAAAGGAAAGGATGTGACAGTGTGCTCGGTACTGGTTATCTCCTGGTTATCTTCTGTGTGTTCAGTATTGGTTATATACCGGTTATCTTCTGTGTGTTCAGTACTGGCCATATACTAGTTATCTTCTGTGTGTTCAGTAATGGTCATATACTAGTTATCCTCTGTGTGTTCAGTACTGGTTATATACCGGTTATCTACTGGGTGTTCAGTATTGGTTATTTACCGGTTATCTTCTGTGTGCTCAGTACTGGCCATATACTAGTTATCTTCTGTGTGTTCAGTAATGGTCATATACTAGTTATCCTCTGTGTGTTCAGTACTGGTTATATACTGGTTATCTTCTGTGTGTTCAGTACTGGTTATATACTGGTTATCTTCTGTGTGTTCAGTATTGGTTATATACAGGTTATCTTCTGTGTGTTCAGTATTGGTTATATACCGGTTATCTTCTGTGTGTTCAGTACTGGTTATATACCGGTTATCTTCTGGGTGCTCGGTACTAGTTATATACTGGATATCTTCTGTGTGCTCAGTACTGGTCATATACTAGTTATCTTCTGTGTGTTCAGTACTGGTTATATACTAGTTATCTTCTGTGTGTTCAGTAATGGTCATCTACTAGTTATCCTCTGTGTGTTCAGTACTGGTCATATACTAGTTATCTTCTGTGTGTTCGGTATTGGTTATATACTAGTTATCTTCTGTGTGTTCAGTAATGGTCATCTACTAGTTATCCTCTGTGTGTTCAGTACTGGTCATATACTAGTTATCTTCTGTGTGTTCAGTACTGGTTATAGACTAGTTATCTTCTGTGTGTTCAGTAATGGTCATCTACTAGTTATCCTCTGTGTGTTCAGTACTGGTCATATACTAGTTATCTTCTGTGTGTTCAGTACTGGTTATATACTAGTTATCTTCTGTGTGTTCAGTAATGGTCATCTACTAGTTATCCTCTGTGTGTTCAGTACTGGTCATATACTAGTTATCTTCTGTGTGTTCAGTACTGGTTATAGACTAGTTATCTTCTGTGTGTTCAGTAATGGTCATCTACTAGTTATCCTCTGTGTGTTCAGTACTGGTCATATACTAGTTATCTTCTGTGTGTTCAGTACTGGTTATATACTAGTTATCTTCTGTGTGTTCAGTAATGGTCATCTACTAGTTATCCTCTGTGTGCTCAGTACTGGTCATATACTAGTTATCTTCTGTGTGTTCAGTACTGGTTATATACTAGTTATCCTCTGTGTGCTCAGTACTGGTTACATACCGGTTATCTTCTGTGTGTTCAGTACTAGCTTTATACCAGTTATCTTCTGTATGTTCAGTACTGGTTATATACTGGTTATCCTATGTGTGCTCAGCACTAGTTATATACTGGTTATCTTCTGTGTGTTCAGTACTGGTTATATACTGGTTATCCTATGTGTGCTCAGCACTAGTTATATACTGGTTATCTTCTGTGTGTTCAGTACTGGTTATATACCGGTTATCTTCTGTGTGTTCAGTACTGGTTATATACCAGTTATCTTCTGTGTGCTCGATACTGGTTATCTCCTGGTTATCTTCTGTGTGCTCGATACTGGTTATCTCCTGGTTATCTTCTGTGTGCTCGGTACTGGTTATATACTGGTTATCCTATGTGTGCTCAGTACTGGTTATCTCCTGCTTATCCTCTGTGTGTTCAGTACTGGTTATATACCGTTATCTTCTGTGTGCTCGGTACTGGTTATCTTCTGTGTGTTCGGTACTGGTTATATACTGGTTATCTCCTGTGTGTTCAGTATTGGTTATATACCGGTTATCTTCTGTGTGTTCGGTACTGGTTATATACTGGTTATCTCCTGTGTGTTCAGTACTGGTTATATACCGGTTATCTTCTGTGTGTTCAGTATTGGTTATATACCGGTTATCCTCTGTGTGTTCAGTATTGGTTATATACCGGTTATCTTCTGTGTGTTCAGTACTGGTTATATACCGGTTATCCTCTGTGTGTTCAGTACTGGTTATATACTGGTTATCTCCTGTGTGTTCAGTACTAGTTATATACCGGTTATCTTCTGTGTGTTCAGTATTGGTTATATACCGGTTATCCTCTGTGTGTTCAGTACTGGTTATATACCGGTTATCCTCTGTGTGTTCAGTACTGGTTATATACCGGTTATCTTCTGTGTGTTCAGTACTAGCTATATACCAGTTATCTTCTGTGTGTTCAGTATTGGTTATATACCGGTTATCCTCTGTGTGTTCAGTACTGGTTATATACCGGTTATCTTCTGTGTGTTCAGTACTGGTTATATACCGGTTATCCTCTGTGTGTTCAGTACTGTTATATACCGGTTATCTTCTGTGTGTTCAGTACTGGTTATATACTGGTTATCCTCTGTGTGTTCAGTACTAGTTATATACTAGTTATCCTTTGTGTGTTCAGTATTGGTTATATACCGGTTATCCTCTGTGTGTTCAGTACTGGTTATATACCGGTTATCTTCTGTGTGTTCAGTACTGGTTATATACCGGTTATCCTCTGTGTGTTCAGTACTGGTTATATACCGGTTAATCTCTGTGTGTTCAGTACTGGTTATATACTGGTTATCTTCTGTGTGTTCAGTACTGGTTATATACCAGTTATCCTTTGTGTGTTCAGTATTGGTTATATACCGGTTATCTTCTGTGTGTTCAGTTTTGGTTATATACTGGTTATCTTCTGTGTGTTCAGTACTGGTTATATACTAGTTATCTTCTGTGTGTTCAGTAATGGCCATCTACTAGTTATCCTCTGTGTGTTCAGTACTGGTCATATACTAGTTATCTTCTGTGTGTTCAGTACTGGTTATAGACTAGTTATCTTCTGTGTGTTCAGTAATGGTCATCTACTAGTTATCCTCTGTGTGTTCAGTACTGGTCATATACTAGTTATCTTCTGTGTGTTCAGTACTGGTTATAGACTAGTTATCTTCTGTGTGTTCAGTAATGGTCATCTACTAGTTATCCTCTGTGTGTTCAGTACTGGTTATAGACTAGTTATCTTCTGTGTGTTCAGTAATGGTCATCTACTAGTTATCCTCTGTGTGTTCAGTACTGGTCATATACTAGTTATCTTCTGTGTGTTCAGTACTGGTTATAGACTAGTTATCTTCTGTGTGTTCAGTAATGCTCATCTACTAGTTATCCTCTGTGTGTTCAGTACTGGTCATATACTAGTTATATTCTGTGTGTTCAGTACTAGCTATATACCAGTTATCTTCTGTGTGTTCAGTATTGGTTATATACCGGTTATCCTCTGTGTGTTCAGTACTGGTTATATACCGGTTATCTTCTGTGTGTTCAGTACTGGTTATATACCGGTTATCCTCTGTGTGTTCAGTACTGTTATATACCGGTTATCTTCTGTGTGTTCAGTACTGGTTATATACTGGTTATCCTCTGTGTGTTCAGTACTGGTTATATACTAGTTATCCTTTGTGTGTTCAGTATTGGTTATATACCGGTTATCCTCTGTGTGTTCAGTACTGGTTATATACTGGTTATCCTCTGTGTGTTCAGTACTGGTTATATACTAGTTATCCTTTGTGTGTTCAGTATTGGTTATATACCGGTTATCCTCTGTGTGTTCAGTACTGGTTATATACCGGTTATCTTCTGTGTGTTCAGTACTGGTTATATACCGGTTATCCTCTGTGTGTTCAGTACTGGTTATATACCGGTTAATCTCTGTGTGTTCAGTACTGGTTATATACTGGTTATCTTCTGTGTGTTCAGTACTGGTTATATACCAGTTATCCTTTGTGTGTTCAGTATTGGTTATATACCGGTTATCTTCTGTGTGTTCAGTATTGGTTATATACTGGTTATCTTCTGTGTGTTCAGTACTGGTTATATACTAGTTATCTTCTGTGTGTTCAGTAATTGCCATCTACTAGTTATCCTCTGTGTGTTCAGTACTGGTCATATACTAGTTATCTTCTGTGTGTTCAGTACTGGTTATAGACTAGTTATCTTCTGTGTGTTCAGTAATGGTCATCTACTAGTTATCCTCTGTGTGTTCAGTACTGGTCATATACTAGTTGTCTTCTGTGTGTTCAGTACTGGTTATAGACTAGTTATCTTCTGTGTGTTCAGTAATGGTCATCTACTAGTTATCCTCTGTGTGTTCAGTACTGGTTATAGACTAGTTATCTTCTGTGTGTTCAGTAATGGTCATCTACTAGTTATCCTCTGTGTGTTCAGTACTGGTCATATACTAGTTATCTTCTGTGTGTTCAGTACTGGTTATAGACTAGTTATCTTCTGTGTGTTCAGTAATGCTCATCTACTAGTTATCCTCTGTGTGTTCAGTACTGGTCATATACTAGTTATATTCTGTGTGTTCAGTACTGGTTATATACTAGTTATCCTCTGTGTGCTCAGTACTGGTTACATACCGGCTATCTTCTGTGTGTTCAGTACTGGTCATATACTAGTTATCCTCTGTGTGTTCAGTACTGGTTATATACTAGTTATCCTCTGTGTGCTCAGCACTGGTTATATACTAGTTATCCTCTGTGTGCTCAGTACTGGTTACATACCGGTTATCTTCTGTGTGTTCAGTACTAGCTATATACCAGTTATCTTCTGTATGCTCAGTACTGGTTATATACTGGTTATCCTATGTGTGCTCAGCACTAGTTATATACTGGTTATCTTCTGTGTGTTCAGTACTGGTTATATACCGGTTATCTTCTGTGTGTTCAGTACTGGTTATATACCAGTTATCTTCTGTGTGCTCGATACTGGTTATCTCCTGGTTATCTTCTGTGTGCTCGATACTGGTTATCTCCTGGTTATCTTCTGTGTGCTCGGTACTGGTTATATACCGTTATCTTCTGTGTGTTCAGTATTGGTTATATACTGGTTATCTTCTGTGTGTTCAGTACTGGTTATATACTGGTTATCCTATGTGTGCTCAGTACTGGTTATCTCCTGCTTATCCTCTGTGTGTTCAGTACTGGTTATATACCGTTATCTTCTGTGTGCTCGGTACTGGTTATCTTCTGTGTGTTCGGTACTGGTTATATACTGGTTATCTCCTGTGTGTTCAGTACTGGTTATATACCGGTTATCTTCTGTGTGTTCAGTACTGTTTATATACTGGTTATCTTCTGTGTGTTCAGTACTGGTTATATACCGGTTATCCTCTGTGTGTTCAGTATTGGTTATATACCGGTTATCCTCTGTGTGTTCAGTACTGGTTACATACCGGTTATCTTCTGTGTGTTCAGTACTGGTTATATACCGGTTATCCTCTGTGTGTTCAGTACTGGTTATATACTGGTTATCCTCTGTGTGTTCAGTACTGGTTATATACCAGTTATCCTTTGTGTGTTCAGTATTGGTTATATACCGGTTATCTTCTGTGTGTTCAGTATTGGTTATATGCCGGTTATCTTCTGGGTGCTCGGTACTGGTTATATACTGGTTATCCTCTGTGTGCTCAGTACTGGTTATCTCCTGCTTATCCTCTGTGTGTTCAGTACTGGTTATATACCGTTATCTTCTGTGTGCTCGGTACTGGTTATCTTCTGTGTGTTCGGTACTGGTTATATACTGGTTATCTCCTGTGTGTTCAGTACTGGTTATATACCGGTTATCTTCTGTGTGTTCAGTATTGGTTATATACCGGTTATCTTCTGTGTGTTCAGTACTGGTTATATACTGGTTATCTTCTGTGTGTTCAGTACTGGTTATATACCGGTTATCCTCTGTGTGTTCAGTATTGGTTATATACCGGTTATCCTCTGTGTGTTCAGTATTGGTTATATACCGGTTATCTTCTGTGTGTTCAGTACTGGTTATATACCGGTTATCCTCTGTGTGTTCAGTACTGGTTATATACCGGTTATCTTCTGTGTGTTCAGTACTAGCTATATACCAGTTATCTTCTGTGTGTTCAGTATTGGTTATATACTGGTTATCCTCTGTGTGTTCAGTACTGGTTATATACCGGTTATCCTCTGTGTGTTCAGTACTGTTATACACCGGTTATCTTCTGTGTGTTCAGTACTTGTTATATACCGGTTATCCTCTGTGTGTTCAGTACTGTTATATACCGGTTATCTTCTGTGTGTTCAGTACTGGTTATATACTGGTTATCCTCTGTGTGTTCAGTATTGATTATATACTGGTTATCCTCTGTGTGCTCAGTATTGATTATATACTGGTTATCCTCTGTGTGCTCAGTACTGGTTATATACCGGTTATCCTCTGTGTGTTCAGTACTGGTTATATACTGGTTATCTTCTGTGTGTTCGGTACTGGTTATATACTGGTTATCTCCTGTGTGTTCAGTACTGGTTATGTACTGGTTATCTTCTGTGTGTTCAGTACTGGTTATATACCAGTTATCCTTTGTGTGTTCAGTATTGGTTATATACCGGTTATCTTCTGTGTGTTCAGTACTGTTATATACCGGTTATCTTCTGTGTGCTCGGTACTGGTTATATACTGGTTATCTTCTGTGTGCTCAGTACTGGTTATATACAGGATATCTTCTTGTGCTCGGTACTGGTTATATACCGGTTATCTTATGGGTGCTCAGTATTGGTTATATACCGGTTATCTTCTGGGTGCTCGGTACTGGTTATATACAGGATATCTTCTGTGCTCGGTATACATTATATACTGGTTATCTTCTGTGTCCGGTAGTGGTTATATACTGGTTATCCTCTGTGTCCGGTAGTGGTTATATACCGGTTATCTTCTGTGTGCTCAGTACCGGTTATATACTAGTTATCCTCTGTGTGCTCAGTACTGGTTATATACCGGTTATCCTCTGTGTGCTCAGTACTGGATATCTCCTGGTTACCCTCTGTGTGCTCGGTATACATTATATACTGGTTATCCTCTGTGTCCGGTAGTGGTTATATACCGGTTATCTTCTGTGTACTCTGTCCAGGCTATACACTGGTTAGTCTCTGTATCCGGTACTGGTTACCTCCTGGTTACCTTCTGTGTGCTAGATACTGGTTATATACCGGTTATCTTCTGTGTGTTCAGTACTGGTTATATACTGGTTATCCTCTGTGAGGGTGGTAGATAAGTGAATTAGCCTACCAGTAGAAGTGGTAGATAATTGGAATAGCCTACCAGTAGAAGTGGTAGATAAGTGGAATAGCCTACCAGTAGAAGTGGTAGATAATTGGAATAGCCTACCAGTAGAAGTGGTAGATAAGTGGAATGGCCTACCAGTAGAAGTGGTAGATAAGTGGAATATCTACCAGTAGAAGTGGTAGATAAGTGGAATATCCTACCAGTAGAAGTGGTAGATAAGTGGAATATCCTACCAGTAGAAGTGGTAGATAAGTGGAATATCCTAGCAGTAGAAGTGGTAGATAAGTGGAATATCTACCAGTAGAAGTGGTAGATAAGTGGAATATCCTACCAGTAGAAGTGGTAGATAAGTAGAATAGCCTACCAGTAGAAGTGGTAGATAAGTGAAATATCCTACCAGAAGAAGTGGTAGATAAGTGGAATATCCTACCAGTAGAAGTGGCAGATAAGTGGAATATCTACCAGTAGAAGTGGTAGATAAGTGAAATATCCTACCAGTAGAAGTGGTAGATAAGTGAAATATCCTACCAGTAAAAGTGGTAGATAAGTGGAATATCTACCAGTAGAAGTGGTAGATAAGTGGAATATCTACCAGTAGAAGTGGTAGATAAGTGGAATATCTACCAGTAGAAGTGGTAGATAAGTGGAATATCTACCAGTAGAAGTGGTAGATAAGTGAAATATCCTATCAGTCGAAGTGGTAGATAAGTGGATTAGTCTACCAGTAGAAGTGGTAGATAAGTGAAATATCCTACCAGAAGAAGTGGTAAATAAGTGGAATATCCTACCAGAAGAAGTGGTAAATAAGTGGAATATCCTACCAGTAGAAGTGGTAGATACGTGAAATATCCTACCAGTAGAAGTGGTAGATAAGTGAAATATCCTACCAGTAGAAGTGGTAGATAAGTGAAATATCCTACCAGAAGAAGTGGTAAATAAGTGGAATATCCTACCAGAAGAAGTGGTAGATAAGTGGAATATCTACCAGTAGAAGTGGTAGATAAGTGGAATATCCTACCAGTAGAATTGGTAAATAAGTGAAATATCCTACCAGTAGAAGTGGTAGATAAGTGGATTAGTCTACCAGTAGAAGTGGTAGATAAGTGAAATATCCTACCAGTAGAAGTGGTAGATAAGTGAAATATCCTACCAGTAGAAGTGGTAGATAAGTGGAATATCTACCAGTAGAAGTGGTAGATAAGTGGATTAGTCTACCAGTAGAAGTGGCAGATAAGTGGAATATCCTACCAGTAGAAGTGGTAGATAAGTGGAATATCCTACCAGTAGAAGTGGCAGATAAGTGGAATATCCTACCAGTAGAAGTGGCAGATAAGTGGAATATCTACATGTAGAAGTGTTAGATAAGTGGAATATCCTACCAGTAGAAGTGGTAGATAAGTGGAATATCCTACCAGTAGAAGTGGTAGAGAAGTGGAATAGTGTACCAGTAGAAGTGGTAAATAAGTGGAATATCCTACCAGTAGAAGTGGTAGATAAGTGGATTAGTCTACCAGTAGAAGTGGTAAATAAGTGAAATATCCTACCAGTAGAAGTGGTAGATAAGTGAAATATCCTACCAGTAGAAGTGGTAGATAAGTGGATTAGTCTACCAGTAGAAGTGGTAGATAAGTGAAATATCCTACCAGAAGAAGTGGTAAATAAGTGAAATATCCTACCAGTAGAAGTGGTAAATAAGTGAAATATCCTACCAGTAGAAGTGTTAAGTAAGTGAAATATCCTACCAGTAGGATAAATGGAGGAGACCCCCCCCCCAAACAGTCAGTGTATGGCATTGTGATGTCTGTCTAGCTGTGGATTACATATGTGTGTGTGTGTGTGTGTGTGTGTATATCTGTGTGTAGGTGTGTGGGTGCACACACATATTTAAGTGCATGTGTATATTCATGCATGTTTACAGGTTTGTGTGCATTTCTACATCCATACGTGTTTGTATGTGTGTGCACATCTATTTGTGTGCACGTCTGTAGCTGTGCGTGCGCACAGATGTATATGTGTGTATATGTGTGTGTAAGTGCCCAGGGTGGTTCTCTCACCAGGTCCGCAGAGGACTCAGACCGAAGCTGCTTCTTCTTCTTCTGTTGCTCGTGGTAGTTCTGCAGGGAGACGCCGTGGTCATGGCTGTGGTTAGTGTGGCCCTCGTCCTGCTCCACCTACAGCACGAACACAAGATATCTGAACTACAGCACAGTCTAAGGCTCAAGAAGTCATGCACACTAGGGGGCAGTCTCGCATACACTAGAGGGGGAGTCCTGCATACACACTATGGGCACTATTACGCACACTAGGAGCAGTCTTACACACACTAGGAGCAGTCTTACACATGCATACACAATAAGGGGCAGTCTTACACACACACACACACACGCACACACACAATAGAGGGCAGTCTTACACATGCACACACACACAATAGAGGGCAGTCTTACACACACGCACACACACAATAGGGGCAGTCTTACACACACACACACAATAGAGGGCAGTCTTATACACATACACACACACACACAATAGAGGGCAGTCTTACACACACACACACACAATAGGGGAAGTCTTACACACACACACACACAATAGGAGCAGTGTTACACACACACACAATAGAGGGCAGTCTTACACACACACACACACACACAATAGGGGCAGTCTTATACACACACACACACACAATAGGGGCAGTCTTACACACACACACACAATAGGGGAAGTCTTACACACACACACACAATAGGGGAAGTCTTACACACACACAATAGGGGCAGTCTTACACACACACACACACACACACAATAGAGGGCAGTCTTACACACACACACACACACACACACACACAATAGGGGCAGTCTTACACACACACACACAATAGGGGAAGTCTTACACACACACATAATAGGGGCAGTCTTACACACACACACACACACAATAGGGGAAGTCTTACACACACACACACACACACAATAGGGGAAGTCT
>JBBDGT010000088.1:122500-133273 GCA_037306005.1 Rhinophrynus dorsalis
ACAATAGAGGGCAGTCTTATACACATACACACACACACACACAATAGGGGAAGTCTTACACACGCACACACAATAGGGGAAGTCTTACACACGCACACACAATAGAGGACAGTCTTACACACACACACACACACACACACACAATAGGGGAAGTCTTACACACACACACACACACAATAGGGGAAGTCTTACACACACACACACACACACACACACACAATAGGGGAAGTCTTACACACACACAATAGGGGAAGTCTTACACACACACAATAGGGGAAGTCTTACACACACACAATAGGGGAAGTCTTACACACACACACACAATAGGGGAAGTCTTACACACACACACACAATAGGGGAAGTCTTACACACACACACAATAGGGGAAGTCTTACACACACACACACACACACAATAGGGGAAGTCTTACACACACACATAATAGGGGGAAGTCTTATACACACACACAATAGGGGAAGTCTTACACACACACACAATAGGGGGTAGTCTTACACACAGACACACACACGCACACACAATAGGGGTCAGTCTTAGACACACACACAATAGGGGTCAGTCTTACACACACACACACACACTCACATGTACACTAGGGGCAGTCTTATACCCACAACACACCAGGAAGCAGTCTTACACACACACACACACACACACACACACACACACACACACTCACACACACACACACACACACACAGTAGGGGAGAGTCCACTGTTACCTGTTGTCTGATCTGCATCAAATAACTGCTTTCTAATCTCTAATTTGATTTAATCAGTAAATCAGAGGGAGACGTCCTGCATGTCTGGGTTCAATCAGTCAGATAACTAAACTGTACCCTGTAAATCATACCTGGGAACAATCTAGATCTACCCTGGGGCACTCTGGTTTTTGCAGATGGTTACGGGGTCTCCGGGAACAGACACTGGTTCTCCAGTGGTGGAGAGCAGGGACATGCCCAGACATTTTGGGGGGCAGGGGCTCAAATGAAAAAAGGGCACGTCTCATAATTATTTATTCAAAATATATATTTATAAAAAGGGCATGAGGGCACTTTGGACAAAAGGGCAGGTGCTCAAGCCCCCCGTGGTGTCTATGTGTGCACGTGCCTGGTGGAGAGGTTAATAAGTAACTCCGCCCACTTCTGCTCCTTCCCACCCTGTTCCTCCCACTTTCTTCCCACTTCTCCTCCTCCTTCCCCACACAGTTCCTCCCATTTCCCGCCCACTTTTGTGACGTGTCAGTTTAGCCACACCCCACTAGTGAGTGATCCCCACCCCTTTTTTTTAATCTCCCAGCGTCACCACAGGAGCCACCAGAAGAAAAAGTTCTAAGGTAACCGTATGCCAGGCACGTGCACACATAGACACCAAGGGGGACTTGAGCACCTGCCCTTTTTGTCCAAAGTGCCCTCGTGCCCTTTTAACAATAAAAAAAAAAAAGTTGAATCAGTCCGAAGTGCCCTTTTTTTCATTTGAGCCCCTGCCCCCCAAAATGTCTGTGCAGGTCCCTGCCGTATGCTGTAAATGATTCGTTCAGGACTGACAGGAGGACCTCTTAGTGTGGTACAGCAGGAGCAGGCGAAAGTCCCAGGGTGATGATGGCAGCAGCGGTTGCCTAGCAACCGCCATATCAAAGCAGAGTCAGCATTGCTTGTGGGCCAGCTCACACAAGCTGAGTGAATCACCTCGGGTAGACATAGATACCTAAGGTTACCACCCAGCCGGTATTTTACCGGCAGGCCGGTAAAAAATTGGCTTCTGTCCAATGTTAAGTCTATGGATGGAATGCCATGGCCGGTATTTTTTGGAAGAAAAGGTGGCAACCCTATAGATACCTAGAATCTACGTTAGGGGGAACATTAAGGGTTAATATTTCAAAAACCTCAGGGTCAACTTATTTTGCGGGTCCGTAGGTGTGGGCAGGTCTTAAATGTGATTATGATGAATTTTCACTCATCACATCGACAATGGCCTAGTCCCATAACTTTGGGATCTCCCTGTAGGTTCCTATGCAGTAACAGCCCTCAATCAATCAGAAGCAGGTGGGCTGTCGAACTGCCAGCATTGTGGAAGGGATGCTCTCCCTCACTCCAGGGGAGGGCTGGCCTGGGGGGCAATTGCCCCTAGGGTGACCACGGGTCCCGGAATGTCCGGGACTGTCTCTTATTTTAAGGCTATGTCCCGCTTCCCGGGTCATCTCCCTCCGGGACAATGAAGTGTCCCGGAATGAAGCCAGTGTTTGTTGTGTTTTTTTTTATATATGCCGCCCTGGATGTCAGCCTGCAAGCGGTGTGTCACATCATGGACGCCGCGAGGGAGCTCTTGGTAGCATAAATCAGTGCTCCCTCGCGGCGTCCATGATGTGACACACCACTTGCAGGCTGACATCCAGGGCGGCAATCCAGCGGATCTCCTGGAGGCAAGCGCTCTAGTAATACAGAGCGCTGGGAGATGACATCATCTCCCAGCGCTCTGCATTACTGAGCACAGCGCGCGGGAGCTTCAGCTCTGTGCCGGAGGAGGCACAGAGCACTCAAGGTAGGGCATCAAGGGGCAATGTGGCGATGAAGAGGAGTAGGGTGACCACATGTCCCGGAATAGCAGAACGGAAATGTGGTCACCCTAATTGCCCCCTGGGCTGGCCATGTGTCTGGGCTGGAGGCCCACTGCCTCACTCAATCTCCCACTTGCTGCTGTAAATGGAGCTACACTAGTGATACCACAGAACTTGTGAAATGAATCTATATGCAAGTGATACCGCAGAGCTACAATCCAAACAGATCTGCACTAGTAGCGTAATCCAGTTCTCTTGTAAGCTCTATAGCATCACTATTCTATCTTTACTTAACCCTTTGAGTGCCAGAGGGGTACACAACGCACTGAAAAAGCAATGTGTTGTGTACCCCTCTGGCACTCACAGGGTTAAACTGTAAGCACTGTACCATCACTAATGTAGCCCCATTCAACAGTAAGCTCTGTGGTATCACTTGCTTTAATTCACAGCATTAAGGACAATTTTAAAATTAAGGAAACAGGGGTGGGCTGGGGCAATGGGCTTGGACGATAGTAGATATGGGCAACTTAATTGTATTTGCCCCCTGGGCCGTATGTTGCCAGCCCTCCCCTGCCTCACTCATCACCAGCAGTAAGACAATCCTGAAGCCTCAGCGCATACTCTCTGCTGCCCCACTTGGTCAGTAAGGAAGTGCAGAGGATACTTTCAGCACCACGAAGAGCATCACTCCCTTAACCCTTTGAGTGCCATAGGGATGTGCATTGCGAACCCCTGCTGCACGCATAGGGTTAAAAAAAAGTACACCAAACAGTACACAGTCATCTCCTGAGATCTGTATCATAAGGCTGGGGGTCAGGCAGCATCCATGGGGATTTATGGCTACCCGCTGCCTGAACCCCAAACTTGCTCCCTTGCCCACTAGTAGCCACAGAACCCCATGTACACTGTGTGGCCCCCCTCAACCTTGTTCCGTTGCCTACTGGTAGCCACAAATCCCCATGGACACTGCCAGGGCAATGGAACAAGACATGGGGTGTCAGTCACTGTATGTGGGGATAACAATGTTCAATATACTGCACCACAGTGTATATTCGACATATGCTGCCCCCCCACACACACACAGTTCCAATTTGAATCTGCTGCCTCACAGTTCCAATCTGACATATGCTGCCCCCTACACACATTGACAATTCAACATGTGCTGCCCCCACAAAGTTAATATCCATCATATACTGTCGCATTCTGCCCCTCTCAATGATTCCCTGTTTAAATATTTAAAAAATACACGTAGTGCAGGATCTCTAATCCTGTTCCGTTTTGTGTTGTTGTTGTTGAATAAAATCAGACCTTGAGAGGGGAATCAGGACCCATCTCGATGTCCCCCTGGCATTGATAACCTATCCAATACCTATCAATGCTGCAACCTTCTCCTCTTCAGTCCAGCTTTCTATGAATGATCGTGTTGAGTAGGAGGAAGCTCAAGACCCATGTGAGTTAATTGGTGCAGATCATGTAGGAGATAACACTGTTCTCTTACCCTGAGATGTGGGTCAAGCCCCGAGTGTTCCCTGTTTTGTCCATCTCCTCACCTTTGGATCCATTAGGATGTCGAACAGTTTCTCTAGAATGAAGAAGGCATAAAGACCGCCCAGGACCACCACCAGCTTCCAGACATAAGAGCGATCCTCTCCTTCATGATCATGACCATCTGAGTCACTGTGAGAATGCAGTCCCAGGAACTGGGGAGAGAAAAAGGGAGCAAGAGAGAGAGAGAGTGAGCGAGCGAGAGACAGACAGACAGAAAGAGAGACAGACAGAGAGGGAAGGAGAGAAGTTTATCTGAGTGAGTTTAGGTACGTTTAGGTGTGTGCGCACGTGTGTTTGTAGAGATATATATGTTTGTGTGTGTGTGTGTGTTTGTAGATACATATGCGTGTGGGTTTGTAGAGATGTGTGTGTGTGTAGTGATATATGTGTCTATGCAGATATATGTATGTGTGTGTGGCTATAAATGTGCAGGGCCGGATTTACATCTCAGGAGCCTGTAGGCACAGAAATCTGAAGCCCCCCCCTCCATTGGCCATCTCCACTGGACATCTCCACAATGCTCCTAACCTCCACATTGCCCCCATCATCTCCATATTGCCCCCATCAGCTCCAACTTGCCCTCACATTGCCCCCATCAGCTCCATATTGCCCCCATCAGCTCCAACTTGCCCTCACATTGCCCCCATCAGTTCCAACTTGTGTTTCACACACAGCTAGACCACCAGGGACTCGAGGTAGGAGGACAGGGGGTCAGTAGGGGCATTGTGGAAGGGGCAATGTGGAGATGGGGGCAATGTGGAGACTGAGGGGCAACATGGACAATGAGGGGCATTGTGATGGGGGCAATGTGGAGATTGAGGGGCATTGTGGAAGGGGCAATGTGGAGAATGAGGGGCATTGTGATGGGGGCATTGTGGAAGGGGCATTGTGGAGATTGAGGGGCAATGTGGAAGGGGCATTGTGATGGGGGCATTGTTGAAGGGGCAATGTGGAGATGGGGGCACTATGGAAAGGGCAGTGTGGAGATTGAGGGGCAATGTGGGGCATTGCGATGGAGGCATTGTGGAGAAAGAGGGGCATTGTGATGGGGGCATTGTTGAAGGGGCAATGTGGAGAATGAGGGGCAGTGTGGAGATGAAGGGGCAATGTGGAGAATGAGGGGCATTGTGGAGATGAAGGGGTAATGTGGAGAATGAGGGGCATTGTGGAGATGAAGGGGTAATGTGGAGAATGAGGGGCATTGTGGAGATGAAGGGGTAATGTGGAGAATGAGGGGCATTGTGGAGATGAAGGGGTAATGTGGAGAATGAGGGGCATTGTGGAAGGGGCAATGTGGAGATGGGGGCATTGTTGAAGGGGCATTGTGAAAAGGGCAATGTGGAGGTGGTCACTGTGGTTGAGGGGGGCCAATGTGGTCGGGGGTGCCCATGGTAATTCTTGCTCCAGGGCCTGTTGGCTTCTAGTTACGCCTCTGGACAGGATTCTAAAGCCCCATGCTTGATGCTGACCCGGATGATGTAATCATTCATAGTTCCGACTGGGAATCACATCTTCCAAAAGTTCAAGCAGTTCTTAATTCTATTCTGTCTGCTGAGTTAAGTGCTAATCCCTACAAGTACACCATTGGCATTTCTAGGATTTACTGGGTATTATCACAAATTTATTGAAGATTTTGTGCCAATATCAGCTTCTCTAACAGACCTCACAAAAACTAAAACCCCACGTATGGTTAAGTGGTCCCCAGAGGCAGGTCCGGCTTTTTCAGTGCCTGAATGAATCTCTCTGTGTTCAACCGTTTTTGATAACCGCAGACTTTTCGAGAGAATTTTGTAGTGCAGACAGATGCTTCTGATGTTGGACTGGGTGAGGTCCCTTCCCAGTAGGACCGGGGTGAAGGGCACCCGGTTTTCTTTTTGAGGATCCATAGTGGAGCGAGAGTGTCTTTCTATTAAGATATACACACATAGGCTTTGAGAAAGCAGGTTTATACTCGCAAAACGCGTTAGCTATTTTTGAAGTTATTTTAATTGATTTTATATTTATCATGTAATAAACACGATTTGTCCTTGCCTGGACGAGTTCCCTTCCCCCTTTTTTTCTTTCATTTTTTTTTTTTTTTTCCACATCATTTATCATTTTGGATTTATTATGATCTTACACATAGCTTCAAGGGATAGTAATGTCAGAAAAAAGTATAACTATATGGTATAAACAATTAAAAGAGAGTACTTGCACTTATTCGTATCTCTCAGACCGTTATGGTTTGAGAGATATAGGAAAATAAAGTTCTCTGGTCCCTCCCCTTTCTGCTTGACGAGCTGTAAAGATGTCAGAAGCAGATTCTGGTCGCTTGACCAGATGTGGCTCTTCAGCAGCGCCGATATAACGATATTTAAAGACAAATACTTAATTTGGCACGGTCTACAAAGTGTGCCTGGTTTGCAAGCGCACTTTGTAGACCGTTCCAATGAAGTATTTATTTCTAAATAGTGTGATTTCAGCTCTGCTGAAGAGCCTCTGTCAGGTCAAATGGGTGGAGTCTGCAGCTGTCAGCTAGATGGCAGACTTGAGTAAAATAGCAAGGAAAAGGTAACTTTAGCAAGTTATAGCTCTCAAACCGTAAAGGTTTGAGAGATAAGACTTATATTGATGTTAATCTTTTTTTAATGTCTACAATATTAAATCAACTTAAAATTAACCATTACTATCCCTTTCAATCAGCTCACTAGAAGGATCTTCAAGAGACAGATTGGATCCATGTGAGTTGATATTGAGTGGAGACGATACTATATCCTCCACAAGTGAGATAGTCAGCTTTAATGTACATTTGCTGAACACATGTACATGAGAGTGCGTATTTTATATCTTTTGTACCCTGGTCTCTACTGTATTACAGTATTGGGCGCCCTCCTCTTTCTCTTTTTTGAGTGTATTATTGTTGAACGTCCGTTTGGAGAGAGAGCGGGGAGAGGAGGAGCAGCCTAAGAGTACAGTTGCCTGTTTCTGGGTTAGGAACTGTATACTAAATTAAGCTTTGTAGCTGTCCGTCATATATGTGACCGATAGCCGATCCTTTTGTGAGCACCCACATGTGGGGTGTATTATGGTGGCGGAACTATAGTCTCAGGAATGCATTGCACTAGGGCGCCTTCCTGTGCTCTCCTGTTTTCTGTCATTTTCTATTAAGTTGGCTCTAGAGCAGTGGTTCTCAGCCCGTGCCCTCAGTGGCTATTAAGAGGCCAGGATTTTAGAATTTCCTTTTAAGACCACAGGTGAGTCAATCAATACGACTGAGCCTCTGATCAACACACTTGTGTTCTAGCAGGGAAATTCCTAAGTCCTGGCCTGTTAGTGACCACTGAGGACATGGGCTGAGAACCTCTGCTCTAGAGGCTCTCCGATATTATCTGCTGGGAAGGAAATTCAGATAAATTACTGACTACGCTCCTCTGATGTGGATGTGTCAGAACAAAGGGAAAAGCTAGAGGGTGACAAGGTGGTTCCTTAGTGTACAGCCCTTCCATTTCACCGTGGAACACAGAGCAGGTCTGAAACAGGGAAATACTGACTGCCTTTCCATGGTGCCGTCTTTGATGTCCATGGTCATTCACCCCATTAGGCATGAGTTGGATATGTGAGGGAAAGTGTGGGACAGTGGCTGATGGAAGGTATCTAGGACCTCCTTTGGATAACTGTATTCTTTCTTACTAGAGAAGTTAAAAGTCTCAGGGAGAAATAATTGCTGCGCAAGATAAAGGATGTTTGAAGAGACTTGCAAATTGTGTTATGGGTCCTGGGGCTGGAGTATCTGGAGAGTGGGGTGGGCTGGTGCTCCAGAAGACTTAGAGGCATATAAAAGTCCAGGCCAGGATTTGCTCTGGGCTGCGGAAGGTAATTGCAGCTCACGTGACTTTAATTGAGAGGCAGTGATAAAAGGCCGGATTGGTTTAGCTCACTGTCTCAATGACCCCGGCCTAGAGAGCTGGCTGGAGGAAAGCAATGAAGGATTTCCCTGTGCCAGGTCTCTTGGTGTAGGCCATTCATGTTACTGAGTGGTTAAGTGGGAAATCCAACCAACTGCAGTTAGGAAATTCCTGTGTATAGTGCTCAGTAAGAGCGAGGATTGTGTTTATTGTGTTTACTGTGTTTATTGTGTTTATTGTGTTTCCCTGCTGATTCTTTACGTGAATAAAAGCCCTTTAATCTGTCACTGAAATTATCCTGCGCTCGAACTACCCCAGAAAACTGTGGTCACTAGTGACCAGGACAAACACCTGATATCTTAAACGGCCAGTTTGTCACAATACATACATTCATTGAAACCCACACACATTAATTCCTACACACATTCATACCAACATACATACATGCACTGATACCCACATACATTCATACCCACACACATTCATACCAACATACATACATACACTGATACCCACATACATTCATACCCACACACATTCATACCAACATACATACATGCACTGATACCCACATACATTCATATCCACACACATTCATACCAACATACATACATGCACTGATACCCACATACATTCATACCCACACACATTCATACCAACATACATACATGCACTGATACCCACATACATTCATACCCACACACATTCATACCAACATACATACATGCACTGATACCCACATACATTCATACCCACACACATTCATACCAACATACATACATGCACTGATACCCACATACATTCATACCCACACACATTCATACCAACATACATACATGCACTGATACCCACATACATTCATACCCACACACATTCATACCAACATGCATACATACACTGATACCCACATACATTCATACCCACACACATTCATACCAACATACATACATACACTGATACCCACATACATTCATATCCACACACATTCATATCCACATACATACATACACTGATACCCACATACATTCATATCTACATACTTTCATACCCACATACATACATACATACACTGATACCCACATACATTCATACCCACACACATTCATACCAACATACATACATACACTGATACCCACATACATTCATACCCACACACATTCATACCAACATACATACATACACTGATACCCACATACATTCATACCCACACACATTCATACCAACATACATACATACACTGATACCCACATACATTCATATCCACACACATTCATACCCACATACATACATACACTGATACCCACATACATTCATATCCACATACTTTCATACCAACATACATACATACACTGATACCCACATACATTCATACCCACACACATTCATACCAACATACATACATACACTGATACCCACATACATTCATACCCACACACATTCATACCAACATACATACATACATACACTGATACCCACATACATTCATACCCACACACATTCATACCAACATACATACATACACTGATACCCACATACATTCATATCCACATACATTCATACCCACACACATTCATACCAACATACATACATACACTGATACCCACATACATTCATACCCACACACATTCATACCAACATACATGCATACACTGATACCCACATACATCCATAGCCACGCACACCACATACATTCATACCCACATACATACATACACTGATACCCACATACATTCATACCCACACACATTCATACCAACATACATACATGCACTGATACCCACATACATTCATACCCACACACATTCATACCAACATACATACATACACTGATACCCACATACAGTCATACCCACATACACCACATACATTCATACCCACACACATTCATACCAACATACATACATACACTGATACCCACATACATTCATATCCACATACATTCATACCCATGCACATTCATACCAACATACATACATACATTCATAACTAAATATATACATGCCAACATTATTTCATACCCACATACATTCATGCAGACATTCATCATACCCACATACATTAATACCCACATACACAAATTAATACCCACACACATTCATCCCCACATGGATTCATAAACACATGCATACATACTGACATTCTTTCATACCGACATACATACATTCATACCAACACACATTCATACAGACATACATACATTCAGTATCTGGAGAGTGGGGTGGGCTGGTGCTCCAGAAGACTTAGAGGCATATAAAAGTCCAGGCCAGGATTTGCTCTGGGCTGCGGAAGGTAATTGCAGCTCACGTGACTTTAATTGAGAGGCAGTGATAAAAGGCCGGATTGGTTTAGCTCACTGTCTCAATGACCCCGGCCTGGAGAGCTGGCTGGAGGAAAGCAATGAAGGATTTCCCTGTGCCAGGTCTCTTGGTGTAGGCCATTCATGTTACTGAGTGGTTAAGTGGGAAATCCAACCAACTGCAGTTAGGAAATTCCTGTGTATAGTGCTCAGTAAGAGCAAGGATTGTGTTTATTGTGTTTACTGTGTTTATTGTGTTTATTGTGTTTCCCTGCTGATTCTTTACGTGAATAAAAGCCCTTTAATCTGTCACTGAAATTATCCTGCGCTCGAACTACCCCAGAAAACTGTGGTCACTAGTGACCAGGACAAACACCTGATATCTTAAACGGCCAGTTTGTCACAATACATACATTCATTGAAACCCACACACATTAATTCCTACACACATTCATACCAACATACATACA